>CM070028.1:12216816-12346816 GCA_036247105.1 Cirrhinus mrigala
AAAAGTTATTGTTTTGTAGTATTTTAATGTGTAAATAACATAATATTTCACGTTTACTAAACACATTGTAGAAAAGTTGGCTATTGGAATAGCCTGTAAACGAGCACCTTTACTTTTACTCTGTTTTCCTTACTGTAGTGGAGGGCAGCATCTTCATACCTCATCTTCCTGACAAATTTTAAAATGTCCTATTTTTAAATATATTTGTATATATATTTGTTTTGCAGAGGCTCTTAAGAATACTGCACTGATGTCAAAGATCAACCAGCAAGAATCTGAGAGGGAACTCTCAAAATGGTTTACTGGGACAAGAGACAGAGGAAGACTGAGGGTGTCTAGAATGCACAAATGTCTGTCTGCAGTGTAAGCAGTACTGAAAAATGTTTAGTTGCTGCTGCTGCTTCTGTCTCCATTTTCTATGTGCAAATGTTCAAACCTTTCAGTAAACACTGGTTCAAATACAAGTTCAAAATATTTGTTAACTTTAACAATTACATAATTTTAACAATTAGGTATCAGAATTTAGCATAATATGATGGGTAGTTTCAATAAAATTGAAATTTGAAAAGATTTTAATCTCACCGTGTACTGCTGTATGCTAATGCTTTAAAACTTTAAAACTTCTTTTTTTTTAATCCCACTTGCAAGCCATAATTTATCCCATGTAGTTCCCACATAGAGTTTGAAGATGGGACCTAGGTAGGTTTTGTGTGTGTTTCATAGTTGGGCCCCACCTTAAACCCAGTGAAATCCTAAATAAAACACACATTGGTAAATTGCATGGGGCCAACATGGAACCCGTGGACAAACCCATGTAAAACCCATATTTAGATAGAACCCAGATGGGTTTTGCATATGTTCCCTAGATGGGCCCCACCTAAAGCCCAGGTAAATCCTGCATAAAACCCACATGGGTATGTTGCATGGGGCCAACATGGAACCCGTGGACAAACCCATGTAAAACCCATATTTAGATAGAACCCAGATGGGTTTTGCATATGTTCCCTAGATGGGCCCCATCTAAAGCCCAGGTAAATCCTGCATAAAACCCACATGGGTATGTTGCATGGGGCCAACATGGAACCCGTGGACAAACCCATGTAAAACCCATATTTAGATGGAACCCAGATGGGTTTTGCATATGATCCCTAGATGGGCCCCACCTAAAGCCCAGGTAAATCCTGCATAAAACCCACATGGTTATGTAGCATGGGGCCAACATGGAGCCCGTGGACAAACCCACTTAAAACCCATATTTCAGCCCATGTAGTAAAGATGGGGCCAAGATGGGTCTTTCGCATGTTGCCCAGTTGGGACCCACCTGTTGGCAAGTGTGATCCCACATGAAACCCATGTGGGCAATTGGCATGGGGCCATTATGGAACCCACGGACAATCCCATACAGAGCCCATTTTTCAGCCCATTTCAAACCCACATGGGCCCCACATGTAAATGTTAGCTGGGTTAAAGCTGGGACCAAGATGGGTGTTGTGCATGTTGCCCAGTTGGGTCCCACTTTGTGACAAGTTCAATCCTATATGAAATCCATGTGGGCAGTTAACATGGGGCCATTATGGAACCCGCGGACAATCCTATATGGGGCCCATTTTTCAGCCCAGTTCATACCCATATGGGCCCCACATACAAATGTTGGCTGGGTTAACACGTCAGGTTTAGCTGCCAGTTTTTGCCATGTCTGATTGATGTGCTCTATTGTAAAATAATATAAATGTACTGTAAACACACCTCAATCTTTCGAGTTTGACTCATTACTTTTTTACTAATTGACTGTGGTCAAATGTTAAACATTGATGAAGTGGCATGTAGACTGTTGGGTCTGAATTTATTTTCATCTTATGTATGGACTTTACCAAATTAAAATTGATTGATTTTGAAATGAATGACTCAAAACTTCATAATCCTGTGTTATCCTGTGTTATCCGTTTAGTAACCATGGTGATTTTAAGTTCATGGGATCTTGGTAGAGTTTCTGTAATAGTTAGGAAAGCATGTCCACCAGGGGGAGCCATTTTCAAGAAAATACATTTGTGATACCTAGAAGATGCATAAACTAATTCATTGTAATTTGCATTCAGTACATACCTGTACATTGGGTATATATTTCCTCTTTTTGTTCTGCTTTGATTCAAATGAATGTCTGATGCTGATCAGCTTTGGACTGAGGAAAGACAAGCTAAAATAAACAAACAAATAAAAGCTGTAGGTCCAGCGAAATCCAGAATCTGTTAAACATGAATCGTTTAGCCCTTAAACATGTTTAACTCAAACTATAGCTGTCAAACTAATTAAATAAGCATTAAGGCAAGGGACTAAAGTGTATCTCTGACCACAGAAATTCGAAACAAGAGATGACCTTATCATATCCCCATCTACAGAAATTCATAATTACTGTACTTGAGGGCTCTCAAGTCTCACACATTCACCGTGAGACACAAGCATTTCAACCAGTTCACACGCTCTCACGCCACACCTTGTATTTCTCACGCTTAGAAGTAAGGGACAACTTGTCCCGCTATACAATGTTAATGGACGAGGCGCAGGCTTGCAGGGGGAGTTCATAGCTGTCTTGACAGTTAAATTCCACCTACCAGCAAATATCAGAAATTAGATTTTTTTGTTTTCGGGTAAATTACGTGATCCTGCTACAGTTACGTTCGCCACTGTGCAACATGGACGCGCATACACGGGACGAGGCAAGCGGTGGAATCGTCGGTCGCGTGGCTGCCGCTTTCTCTAGCAGTGGAGTTTTGTGCCGTTGAAGCGGTGGTCGCGTTGCGGTCACGGAGCGGACGTTGCCATGTGTATTTACTACAAAATAAATGCAGTAGGTAACTCTTCCATTCTTCTGTTTTTTCCCCTTCATTTTACGATTCCAGCCAAATTCATGCAAAATTATTAGCTCTCCAACACCCAAGTTTTGGCTACTGTAAACTAAGGAAAGGACTAGATAATTGGTAAATCTGATACAAAACAAAACAAAACAAAAAAATCATCCAAATTGTAACGGGGAGTGAGAGGCGAGCGGATCCATATGCGAGCTTTTATTTAATGGTCGAGGCAAAGACATGGTCAGACAGGCAGGGTCAAACAGGAGCAAACAGGAATATCACAGGAGAGACTTAGAGAATAATCCAAAAACACGAGCGAGAGTCAGGTAGGCAGGCGGCGAGCAGTCGAGACGAGAAGGGCCAGGCGAGGGGACTAAACACTGGGAACTAGGAACTCGGGAACAAGGAAACTAGGGAAAGCTAACAGTAGAACACAACAACAACTCACAAAACTCCGTGGTTTGCATGGGGAAAGTCCGGGGCTTTTATAGAGCTGCTGATTGGTCACGGGGACAGATACAATCAGCGCGATGGATACTGGGAGATGTAGTCCGGGGTGTGGTGCAACAGTCAGAGTGTGTGGAAAAGGTGAGAGCGACATCTGGTGGTGAGCGGTCCGCAGAACACCGACCAGATTCGTAACACAAATTTATTACTTTTCTACATTTCTAACTAATGTTTTCAACTGTTAATCCTTTTGAAACTTTTAATGCTGTCAGGGTTAACCTTACAGTAGCACTAAACACTAATTACTCTCAGACTTAAAAAATCCCTTATCACTTGAATTAAGATTATAATAATTTAATTTTAAAGCAGCCACCACAAAATCAGACTTTGGCACCTAGGTTAGGTTAGGCTAAATACAGATTTAAAATCAGAACATAATTTAATAGCTATGATACCATTTTTAGAATCAAATCATTGCATAGGTATGACTGGAAACATTGGCATCTAACAATGCCTTGAGGAAAAAAA
Organism: Cirrhinus mrigala; assembly: GCA_036247105.1. Classification (NCBI taxonomy): domain Eukaryota; kingdom Metazoa; phylum Chordata; class Actinopteri; order Cypriniformes; family Cyprinidae; genus Cirrhinus; species Cirrhinus mrigala. The sequence goes on from CM070028.1 coordinate 12,220,641, forward strand.
AAACAGTTAATCTTAAAAAAAATAAAGCATATACATAAACCCAAATTGGAAATAAATCAGTTTTTGAATAAACATGCGTTGTAAATGTCTGAAACATTTTTGCCCAATATTTTAGAGCAGCCAATGCAATTTGGGAAAGAAATTAATCAAATCTGTGTGAAAATATTCAGATGTAACCCTCTTTGTAACTGTAACTATACACTGTTTCTCAGTAACTGTAACAGATTAGTTACAATTATTTTGTGATTAAATGATGTAATTCCATTACATGTAACTCGTTTGAGTTTGAGCCCCTACCACTGTCATCAAAATGTCATTCATAAGCTGAAATATGTACTCTCTCTCTCACAAACACACACACAGCTTGACATACATGCTCAGGGCAAGTTCTGCAATCCTACTGTATGTGTGGGCCTACAGTACGTACACTGAGCACTGCTGTTCATTGTCTCATTTAGGGCCAAATTTCTTTTTGTTTTTGATACAATTTATTTTTGAAATATACAAGACATTTTATTTTATTTTTTATGAATTTGACTTTAATCAAACTTACCAGTTGTTATAGTTTCTATTTTGTGCTTGTCAGTTATGAACAATAGATAAAATTGAACTTCTAGCAAAAACTGGAGAGAATTGTGTGGGGCTGAGGGGCCGCTGCTGCAAATTTTTGAGTGGCTCCTCTCCTAACAAATATAATCTCACTCAGAACTTTTTCTAAAACTTGAGAACCCTGTTATATATAAATTATATATATACCTCAGAGGTTGCGTTAGAGTCAGGATTTGGATTTTTGGCCAGCTGTGTTTCTCTTTTTTTTTGGTGTGTTTGTGTCTGTGCTTGTGTGTTTGTGCGTTGGTGTGTCCTGGGGCATGCATACGCACTCCTCTCTGTGGCTGATTGCTGAATGTGAAGCACCTGTTGCCAATCAACTCATCTGCCTCCAATATTTAAAGCTTGGGTCTTCAGTGATTTTCTGCCAGATCGTTCAATTTTTCACTCCGTCATCCTTCAGTGAAGTGTGCCAGTCCACCCAACATGAATGACACACACCTGGACAAAGTATGAGTGACCACAGGACTTCACATCAGCTTCAGAGTCATCATGTGGTCGACACATCCCACAAGGACACTGACAATGCTACACAGCCACAACAAGCACTGCTCATGGACACCATCCTGGCTGAGCCCTGCCCACAGAGCTCATCACAGACAGATTGTGATGTACTACAACAGCTCTCAAGACTTCTGGTAAACAGCCAGGGAAGTCAGGACAACATATTTCAGCCACCAGAAACACCAGAGTGTTGTGTTTTATCACATGATAGAAAGTCTAAGGCCTTCTCAAGCTGTACTGCTGACCCATCTAATCTGCAGCCTATTAGGTCTCAAACTAAGACTGCTCTAGAGACAAAAAGTAACGGCATCAAGTTAGCATTTTTAAACATTCGCTCACTAAATATAAATAATTTCTGATCAATGACTTAATAACCACATACAACCTGGATTTTATGTTTCTAAATGAAACATGGCTTGAAGACAGCTGCAGTACAACAGTCCTCAATGAAACAGCCCCCCCTAACTTTACTTTCATGAGTGTCTGCAGAGCTGTTAGGAGAGGTGGCGGTGTAGCTGCTTTATTTAAAGATGTCTATCAGTGCAAGCAAGTGTCATTTGGTCAGTACTTGTCTTTTGAATATCTAGGGATTGTGCTGAAAGGTGCTCCACGAATTCTATTTATCATTATTTACAGGCCTCCAAAATATTCTCCAGCCTTTGTTGAAGAGTTCACAGAACTGTTATCAATGATTTCCTCAGAGTTTGACTACACAGAGACTACACTCTCCACAGAGTTTTGCTATTGCAGGGGATTTTAATATTCACATAGAAAATGCAGAAATCAAAACCACAAAAGAAATAATAACCGTTTTAAACACTTTTGACCTGATTCAGCATGTGCATGGACCCACACACAATCAGTAAGGGTCTAAACATTTCATCCATTGTCATTAAGGACGTAGCACTATCTGATCACTTCTGTATTTTCTTTGATATATTGATCTCTGCTACCACTGAATCTAGATCCGTCTCTGTCAGAAAGAGATGCATTAATGAAAACACTAGTGTTCTATTTATGAAGGCTATATCTTCAATGCCAAGCATTTCTGCTGACTCTGTTGATCTTCTCCTGGAGTCCTTTAACTCAAAAGTTAAGAATGTCATTGATGACACTGCACCAGTGAAAGTCAGTAAGACGACTGGCAGACAAAAATCATCTTGGAGAAAATCAACAGCAGTACAGAGTATGAAAAGACAATGCAGAAAAGCTGAGCGAATGTGGCGGAAGACAAAACTTGAAATTCACTATAGCATCTATAAAGACAGCCTTCATGCTTTCAATGTGGAACTAGCCACAGCAAGACAGAAGTTCTTCTCAAACCTTATAAACAGCAACCTAAACAACACTCGCACTCTTTTTGCTACCGTTGAGAGACTAACAAACCCCCAAGTCAGATTCCCAGTGAAATGCTCTCTGACAGCAAATGCAATGAGTTCGATTCCTTCTTTTCTGAAAAGATCAATAATATCAGAAAGGTGATTAGCACATCCTCAAGTTATGCAGAGGTCACACAGATATGACCACAATTTAAAAAAGAAGTCACTATGTCTGTTTTTGAAGCAATTGATAGCAAAACTTTGGAAGAAATAGTAGAGCACCTTAAATCCTCAACCTGCAACCTTGACACACTTCCCACATCTTTTTTCAAAAGTGTGTTTAACTGTTTAGAAGCAGATCTCTTAGAAGTGGTGAACACCTCACTTCTTTCTGGGACTTTTCCAAACTCCCTGAAAACTGCAGTTGTTAAGCCTCTTCTGAAAAAGAGCAATCTTGATAACACCATATTGAGCAACTATAGACCAATATCAAATCTTCCTTTTATAGGCAAGATTATTGAAAAGGTAGTTTTCAATCAGTTGAACAAGTACTTAAACTCAAATGGATACCTGGATAATTTTCAATCTGGTTTCCGACTGCATCACAGTACAGAGACAGCGCTCGTTAAAATAATAAATGATATTCGCTTAAATTCTGATTCTGGCAAAATATCAGTGCTGGTACTACTAGATCTTAGTGCTGCATTTGACACTGTCGATCATAACATTCTTATAGAGAGACTGGAAAACTGGGTCGGGCTTTCTGGGATGGCTCTCAGCTGCTTCAGGTCATACTTAAAAGGGAGAGGTTATTATGTGAGTATAGGAGAGCATAAGTCTAAGTGGATGTCCATGACATGAGGAGTCCCTCAAGGCTCAATTCTTGCGCCGCTCTTGTTTAGCCTGTATATGCTCCCACTAAGTCAAATAATGAGAAAGAACCAAATTGCCTATCACAGCTATGCTGATAATACCCAGATTTACCTAGCATTATCGCCAAATGACTACAGCCCCATTGATTCCCTCTGCCAATGCATTAATGAAATTAACAGTTGGATGTGCCAGAACATCCTTCAGTTAAACAAGGAGAAAACTGAAGTCATTGCATTTGGAAGCAAAGAGGAAGTTCTTAAGGTGAATGCAAAGCTTGACTCTAGGGGTCAAACAACTAAAAACCTAGTCAGGAATCTTGGTGTGATTCTGGAGTCAGACCTTAGTTTCAGTAGTCATGTCAAAGCAGTAACTAAATCAGCATACTATCATCTCAATAACATTGCAAGAATTAGATGTTTTGTTTCCAGGCAAGACTTGGAGAAACTTGTTTATGCCTTTATCACAAGCCGGGTGGATTATTGTAATGGACAGATGGACAGTAATTAGACAGCTGCAGCTCATCCAGAACGCTGCTGCCAGGATTCTGACTAGAACCAGAAAATCTGAGCATATCACACCAGTCCTCAGGTCCCTACACTGGCTTCCAGTTACATTTAGAATTGATTTTAAAGTACTTTTACTCGTTTATAAATTACTCAGTGGCCTAGGACCTAAATACATTGCAGATATGCTCACTGAATATAAACCTAACAGACCTCTCAGATCATTAGGATCGAGTCAGTTAGAAATACCCAGGGTTCACACAAAACAAGGGGAATTCACTTTTAGCAATTATGCTGCCCGCAGTTGGAATCAGCTTCCAGAAGAGATCAAATGTGCTAAAACATTAGCTACATTTAAATCTAGACTCAAAACTCATCTGTTTAGCTGTGCATTTAATGAATGAGCACTGTGCTACGTCTGAACTACTTGCACTATGTATAATCTTTTTCCTTTTTAACTGTCTTAAATTTTATTTTAAATCAAATTTTAAATCATTTTAAAAGTTTCAATAATTTTTTTTTTTTGTTTTATTGCTGTGATTATTGTTTTTATGATTATTCTACTGCCTCTTTGTGAATTAATGTTGTTATTATTGTTTTTATGATTATTCTACTTCCTTTTATGTAAAGCACTTTGAATTACCTTTGTGTATGAAATGTGATATATAAATAAACTTGCCTTGCCTTGCCTTCAGTTTGCCTATGTGGTACTATGCTAAGGCCTGTCTTTAGACCAGTTTTTGTGTTATGTGTTTTGTTGGAGTTCTAATTTTACTTCTCCTGTGTTTTACACCTCACTCCACTTGCACTTGGTAAAAATATTACCTAAAAATGTATGTGGTTTGTTTTATTTGTTTTTTATTATTATTGCTCTCAAGGTTCAGCCAGTGTGAATCAACACATAACTACAGTTTCTAGTAATATGTTATGTATTAAAACATGAACACATGAAGATCATGGGTAGGTTCCACAAAAGGCAAGTAGAAGATGTAATCTAATTCAAAATCTAACCTCTGATCTTAATACAGAACATAAATAACCAAGACTCAAAAAAAAAAACACCTGTAATAACTAATAATAACAATAACTGTAATAATTACTCATCCTCAAACCTGTACAAGTTTCTTTCTTCTGTTGAACACAGAAGAGGATATTCTGAAGATTGTTGGTAACCAAACAGTTGCTGGTAGCCATTGACTTACATACTTACATTACATATTTTCTTTTTTTTTTCATACTATGGAAGTCAGTGGCTGCCAGCAACTGTTTGGTTGCCAACATTCTTCAAAATATCTTAACAGACAAAAGCAAGAATGAAGAACCCAAAACTCTAAAACAAAGAACCATTTCAGCATAAAAAGGTTTTTCAGGATGGTAAATAAGACTGTTACTGCATGTAAAGAACCATCTTTTTTAAGAGTGTGGGAAACCAGGAACAAGGAACTCAGAAAAGGATTAAAATAATCTCAATATAAACAACCATGAACACAGATGAACTCCTATAAATCGAATTGCAACTGGTAACTATAAAAAAGCACAAAAACATCTATCTTTACAGTAAGACATGCAGAGGTCATACATAATAAATGTGAAACATTTCATTTGCATGTGTTTTACAACCATTTGCCTTTAATGCAGATTTCAGCCTTCCTGGAACAGATTCATACAACTTCTCACTTAGTCTCCAGTTGAATGTTGTCTATAAAAACATTTACCAAATTGAACGGGAGATCAGCTTCTCACTCTTCTCTCTAAAATGGTCCACAGTGGTTTGATAATATTAAAGCCAGGTGATTTGTCTAAGCAGAACAGATGTTGAAGTTCATCTAGGTTCTCCAATGGGTTTTATTAACAGTATTTTAAAAAAGGAAGGAAGGAAAGGACGTGATGTGTGGCCAAGTATGGTGACCCATACTCGGAATTTGTGCTCTGCATTTAACCCATCCAAGTGCACACACACAGTAGTGAGTAGTGAACAAACACGCACACACACACCGTGAACACACACCCGGAGCAGTGGGCAGCCATATTGCTATCACTGCGGCGCCTGGGGAGCAATTGGGGGAACGGTGCCTTGCTCAAGGGACTCACCTCAGTCAGCATAGGTGTCTGTGATTAAAATTGTAGCAGTTGCAGATCTTTCATGGATACTGGCTTTGTGAAGTTCTCTGTGGTTGTTTTTCTGTGGAAAAGGGTCTTCAAGGTAAATACTGAAGTTTGCTGAAGTTCTGTGTTGTTTGAACCTTCTTAATGTTTGACGGTCCTTATTGTTCACTTTTCAACTTTTAGTTTTTTGCAGATTAAGTCTTGCCATGCTTTTTTAGAATTGTAAATACTCTTGTTCTTAAAATACCAAATAATTGCACTGTTAAGGTTACAGGGGCTCCTGGTAAATGGGCTCTCGTTATTTGTCCTTTTTGGAAGTCTGACAAGTCACACATTTCACCTATGACTTTTACTTAACACAATATATAGACAACGGAAACATAAAATATAATAGCAAAACTGCTTTTTCACTGTATCCTACAAAAAGATACTACTCTCCAAATAATGGATCTTCACATTATTTTGTCCAACTATGTGCTGTGTGTGAATAACACCTAGTATTATATAATATACTATCATTGTGTAATGCTGTTGTCTTTTTAGTTTCTCATTAACATTAGGGGATTGTAAATGGATGGTTGTTTCTATGACTGATAGACGTCCCACTCCAGCAATGATCCAGCTCCACCTCTGCTTTATAAACCAGACAGTCACAAGAGTAGTTAGTAGTTAGTTTTACAAATGTCATATCTAATACATGTGAAATGGACTACCGTCTGCTGCTCTTAATCGCCACCTCAGGTAAGGTGTAAAATTTGGTGTTGGATTCATTTTGAAATGATCATGTTTCAAATAATTGCAAAGAAGCTGCGATTAACACATTGAATTAAAAAATATAAAATTTTAAGTAAAAAATAGAATTTTCTTAAAAAATGCAATAAACAGTTGATAAGAAGAATAAAACCACATCTTAATGAAGTTTTGAGTATATTAATTATAATTAATCATGAGTATATTTTAAACAATTATTTGTCATTATTATTATTTAAAAACTGCCTGGTTTTTGTTTCTCTTTCATAATGTAGATTTTTGGAGTAGTTTGTACAGTATTGCAAGACACTTCATATGTTTTATTTCTCTTTTTATCCTGTTTGCACAGATTGCATCCCTAATTGTTTGTTTTTCGGGGGTAATTTCCATACTGGCATTTGCATATGACAGTGCTGTACAACCATTATGTTACTAGCTGTCATATTGACATTATATTGGGGGAAAAAACGTGGCAAAATGTAACAAATCCTTGGATAATATCTCTGAACTTTTACCTAACCATACATAAACCCAATTACTGAAAAAAAATAATGTGTATGGTTTATGTATAGATAGACAGACAGACAGACAGACAGATAGATAGATAGATAGATAGATAGATAGATAGATAGATAGATAGATAGATAGATAGATAGATAGATAGATAGATAGATTGATTGATTGATTAATTGATTGACTGAACCTTGAAGTGGATTTACACAAACTGAGAAAGTCAAAAAGTGCTGTGCTCTGATCTCCCTAAATAATTTGACCAATGTTCAATACCAAACAATATAAACAAATAAAAGCAAATGGTATGAAGGGAAATGTTTTTGTGCAATACATTCGTGTACACAATGCAAAAAATAAATATGCAATTTCTGTCCCACAGGAATGACTTTTGGTGTAACCTAATGTATTCAAGCCAATTCTGTAATATGAAATATTTTTTGGAATTTAATTTATCTGCAGATTTTGTTTGAGAAATCTCTATCTATCTATCTATCTATCTATCTATCTATCTATCTATCTATCTATCTATCTATCTATCTCACTGACCGCTGAAACTATACACCCCTCCCCTCCCTCCGACGAAATAACCTAGCACAGGCGCTTTAACCCTGCTTTTGGGTTACAGTCGGAGCGCGGGCTTTTCATTTTCCTAAGGAGGGAGTCCTCAGCGCCGCCGATTTAATGGACTTCTTTGGTGAAATTAAGGTTTGTATACATTTTATTCCATCTATAAAGTTTTTATTTAGCTGTAAATAATTTTATTTTACGCACTGCAACATACAGACGAGATGTCAGTCAGCTGAATGCGTCAGCGACTGTAGTTTCGCATGATAGAAATGCCTAGCCTTGCATAACATAAACTGATTTTAATCATAAAAATTCTGCTCCTAATTAATTCGAATTTTAAAATACGTTCTCAAAACTGTACTGTTTCTTTAGTGACAGGTTATGAATTCAGGCACGTTAACTTTCAGCTACGAGTGAAACGCGGGGCGGCGGTCTGAAGTTCACAGTTTTCCCGTGGGAATAGCAGCCCCATCACCATCTCAGATTTGAGCGACACACCAGCACGAGAATCGAGCCCTATTTCGGATAAAAAGGATAAAAAAGAACTGTTTAATAAACTTGAATTAAAATATTACTTCTAAATGTTAGATTTTTAATTTAAAAAGGTTGGTAAATGAGTTTGTATGTATGCAAAGTTGAAAAAACCATGCTGCATAGTTCAATTTGTCATATATTTTTGTCCATGGTTGTTTTCACTTATTAATAAATGTTGACGTTTTGATTATTACTGTTGCCTCTAGTAATTCTGTCTGCTTTTTAATTTCCAGCCTATTTTTGGTTAATTTTAAGCCAGCAGTAGTAATTTTAATTCAATATTTGAGCTAATTAAAACAACCCAGCATGTTGGGTCAAAGATTTGACCTAACTGGCTGGGTTAAAATAACCCAATGCTGAATTTTTCCATATTTGACCCAGTGTTGGGTTACCAAAATAACCCAAATTGGGTTGTTTTAACGTAGCCTTAACCCAGATTGTAGAAACAAACAATACTCACCAATGTGTGTGAGAGAGTGTCCAACTTAAATAGTCCTTCTAATGGAAACGTGAGGGGTCCGTAATTGGTTCTAAGGCAGAGTTATGGGACGTTGTAAACACAACTAAAGTTTAAGTTGGAAATTTCCTTTTCAGGTTAAAAATGTGGTTAATAGGTAATAAATAGATCATAACTATTTCATAAATATAACTCAGTACCATAAAATCCTCTAAAAATACAAAATATTTTTGAACTAAAAATAGTGCATTAATTGAAATTAAAAATTTGGTTTTGACTGCACCAGAGTGTTAAACTACAAAAGAGTACTCAGCTAAGACTTAAGCAGATGTGTGTGTGTGAGGAAATATAATACATTGTGTTAAAAAGTAAATAAAAAACACAGCACAGGAGAACAGTTCCAGTATGTGTTTTTATTTGATCTGCATCAGATAAGGCACATGGTTCACATGCTTAAAGGGGTCATCGGATGCAAAGTTCACTTTTACATGTTGTTTGAACATTAATGGGTGTTGGCAGTGCATGTACACATCTACCCTATAATGATAAAAATTAATTAAGTTTTTAATTAATCTGTAAAAATAATATGCCCTTTTTCAAATCGATGTTGTATCACAGCGACAGAGGCCGCTCCCATGATAGTTGATTGACATGAGTGCCTTACCTCAGACCCGCCTTAAATCAGCTGTAACAGTCCGACCTCCATTGTTTCGATGCCAGAGCATGTAAGTTAGACAAGAATATCTCAGATTGAGCGATTGAGGTGTTGCTGGATGTAATAATGAACATAGTGGTCGTCATTTACTCCCGACATCTGAGCCGCTGAAGATGCAGTAGATTACGTTTGTCTGTGAATGGAATGCGCCTCCCGATCTACATATATCCATCTATGTTCGCGCAAATCATTTGTGACGTTTGCTCATCCCGCCACACTGGTGGAGAACGTGGGCAGGGCGGAGCTTAGACAGCACAGTTGGGAAACACCTGATGATGTCATCCCCTCTCGCTTGCAAATGAAGTTGGTGAAAACTCGGACCAGGACGGAGAAACGACGTGACGGCCTCCTAGCCGCCAAAGGGATAAGTGATGCTTCATTTATTACCACTTGCCCTGCGGTTGGTTGAGGCTGTCGACTTAATTTCCGATTTCTCTGTCCCTGGTCTGGTGCGTTGCGAGAGGGAGTTGCCCGGAGAGGAATCCCCGCCCACTCCCCCACCACCGCTGTTGAAATGCCAACCGCGTCTCTCCTCGGGAGACCAGTCTCTTCCCTGTGCATGCACGCTGGTGTCCTCGTGGGTTCAGGAAGGCAGTGTAGAGGGGACGAGCGACGCCAAACTGACGAGCTGCCAGACCCGCGGTCCGGACGTGAACCAGGATGCCGGGCCGTTTAATCTCCAGGAAGTGCCATAGGCCAAGGTGGACGAAGCCGCTAAATGAAGCCACCGCCCCTCGTGCCGCGGACCTCAGAGGGGAGTGCGTGCCGCCGCCGGACTCCACTCCTTACCTGGTCCCTTCCCTTCCGAACACTGCCCCTCTTTCACGGAACCCCCAGCACGACGAGGACACCAGATCCCCTGTTTATTTTGGACACTTTATTTACCCCTTTTTGGACACTTTTGTTTGTTTTATGTTTAATAAAAGCCTCTCCGAGGCCTGACGTCATGCCCACTGTATCGGTCGTTTGCTCGTCCCGCCACAGTTACTTTTAAAAGTAACTTTTCCCAACACTTCTCATATAATTGGATCTTGTTGAAATTAATCGCTACATATTGTTGGTGATGTGAATGTGGCTTTAGTCAGACTGGGCTTTCCTAAGGTGTTGGTTCTTGGCTGAACTGTAATTTGTCAAGTTGGACCAGATTTAGCAAGACTAAAGGCAAGTGGTCAAAATTGGATTCTTTTACCTGATGTTTTGTTTCTGTCAACAGCTGTTTTGGAAAAGACTTGGTGTCTAATACTGGCTTTGTGAAGTTCTCTGTGGTTGTTTTTCTGTGGAAAAGGGTCTTCAAGGTAAATACTGAAGTTTGCTGAAGTTCTGTGTTGTTTGAACCTTCTTAATGTTTGACGGTCCTTATTGTTCACTTTTCAACTTTTAGTTTTTTGCAGATTAAGTCTTGCCATGCTTTTTTAGAATTGTAAATACTCTTGTTCTTAAAATACCAAATAATTGCACTGTTAAGGTTACAGGGGCTCCTGGTAAATGGGCTCTCGTTATTTGTCCTTTTTGGAAGTCTGACAAGTCACACATTTCACCTATGACTTTTACTTAACACAATATATAGACAACGGAAACATAAAATATAATAGCAAAACTGCTTTTTCACTGTATCCTACAAAAAGATACTACTCTCCAAATAATGGATCTTCACATTATTTTGTCCAACTATGTGCTGTGTGTGAATAACACCTAGTATTATATAATATACTATCATTGTGTAATGCTGTTGTCTTTTTAGTTTCTCATTAACATTAGGGGATTGTAAATGGATGGTTGTTTCTATGACTGATAGACGTCCCACTCCAGCAATGATCCAGCTCCACCTCTGCTTTATAAACCAGACAGTCACAAGAGTAGTTAGTAGTTAGTTTTACAAATGTCATATCTAATACATGTGAAATGGACTACCGTCTGCTGCTCTTAATCGCCACCTCAGGTAAGGTGTAAAATTTGGTGTTGGATTCATTTTGAAATGATCATGTTTCAAATAATTGCAAAGAAGCTGCGATTAACACATTGAATTAAAAAATATAAAATTTTAAGTAAAAAATAGAATTTTCTTAAAAAATGCAATAAACAGTTGATAAGAAGAATAAAACCACATCTTAATGAAGTTTTGAGTATATTAATTATAATTAATCATGAGTATATTTTAAACAATTATTTGTCATTATTATTATTTAAAAACTGCCTGGTTTTTGTTTCTCTTTCATAATGTAGATTTTTGGAGTAGTTTGTACAGTATTGCAAGACACTTCATATGTTTTATTTCTCTTTTTATCCTGTTTGCACAGATTGCATCCCTAATTGTTTGTTTTTCGGGGGTAATTTCCATACTGGCATTTGCATATGACAGTGCTGTACAACCATTATGTTACTAGCTGTCATATTGACATTATATTGGGGGAAAAAACGTGGCAAAATGTAACAAATCCTTGGATAATATCTCTGAACTTTTACCTAACCATACATAAACCCAATTACTGAAAAAAAATAATGTGTATGGTTTATGTATAGATAGACAGACAGACAGACAGACAGATAGATAGATAGATAGATAGATAGATAGATAGATAGATAGATAGATAGATAGATAGATAGATTGATTGATTGATTGATTAATTGATTGACTGAACCTTGAAGTGGATTTACACAAACTGAGAAAGTCAAAAAGTGCTGTGCTCTGATCTCCCTAAATAATTTGACCAATGTTCAATACCAAACAATATAAACAAATAAAAGCAAATGGTATGAAGGGAAATGTTTTTGTGCAATACATTCGTGTACACAATGCAAAAAATAAATATGCAATTTCTGTCCCACAGGAATGACTTTTGGTGTAACCTAATGTATTCAAGCCAATTCTGTAATATGAAATATTTTTTGGAATTTAATTTATCTGCAGATTTTGTTTGAGAAATCTCTATCTATCTATCTATCTATCTATCTATCTATCTATCTATCTATCTATCTATCTATCTCACTGACCGCTGAAACTATACACCCCTCCCCTCCCTCCGACGAAATAACCTAGCACAGGCGCTTTAACCCTGCTTTTGGGTTACAGTCGGAGCGCGGGCTTTTCATTTTCCTAAGGAGGGAGTCCTCAGCGCCGCCGATTTAATGGACTTCTTTGGTGAAATTAAGGTTTGTATACATTTTATTCCATCTATAAAGTTTTTATTTAGCTGTAAATAATTTTATTTTACGCACTGCAACATACAGACGAGATGTCAGTCAGCTGAATGCGTCAGCGACTGTAGTTTCGCATGATAGAAATGCCTAGCCTTGCATAACATAAACTGATTTTAATCATAAAAATTCTGCTCCTAATTAATTCGAATTTTAAAATACGTTCTCAAAACTGTACTGTTTCTTTAGTGACAGGTTATGAATTCAGGCACGTTAACTTTCAGCTACGAGTGAAACGCGGGGCGGCGGTCTGAAGTTCACAGTTTTCCCGTGGGAATAGCAGCCCCATCACCATCTCAGATTTGAGCGACACACCAGCACGAGAATCGAGCCCTATATCGGATAAAAAGGATAAAAAAGAACTGTTTAATAAACTTGAATTAAAATATTACTTCTAAATGTTAGATTTTTAATTTAAAAAGGTTGGTAAATGAGTTTGTATGTATGCAAAGTTGAAAAAACCATGCTGCATAGTTCAATTTGTCATATATTTTTGTCCATGGTTGTTTTCACTTATTAATAAATGTTGACGTTTTGATTATTACTGTTGCCTCTAGTAATTCTGTCTGCTTTTTAATTTCCAGCCTATTTTTGGTTAATTTTAAGCCAGCAGTAGTAATTTTAATTCAATATTTGAGCTAATTAAAACAACCCAGCATGTTGGGTCAAAGATTTGACCTAACTGGCTGGGTTAAAATAACCCAATGCTGAATTTTTCCATATTTGACCCAGTGTTGGGTTACCAAAATAACCCAAATTGGGTTGTTTTAACGTAGCCTTAACCCAGATTGTAGAAACAAACAATACTCACCAATGTGTGTGAGAGAGTGTCCAACTTAAATAGTCCTTCTAATGGAAACGTGAGGGGTCCGTAATTGGTTCTAAGGCAGAGTTATGGGACGTTGTAAACACAACTAAAGTTTAAGTTGGAAATTTCCTTTTCAGGTTAAAAATGTGGTTAATAGGTAATAAATAGATCATAACTATTTCATAAATATAACTCAGTACCATAAAATCCTCTAAAAATACAAAATATTTTTGAACTAAAAATAGTGCATTAATTGAAATTAAAAATTTGGTTTTGACTGCACCAGAGTGTTAAACTACAAAAGAGTACTCAGCTAAGACTTAAGCAGATGTGTGTGTGTGAGGAAATATAATACATTGTGTTAAAAAGTAAATAAAAAACACAGCACAGGAGAACAGTTCCAGTATGTGTTTTTATTTGATCTGCATCAGATAAGGCACATGGTTCACATGCTTAAAGGGGTCATCGGATGCAAAGTTCACTTTTACATGTTGTTTGAACATTAATGGGTGTTGGCAGTGCATGTACACATCTACCCTATAATGATAAAAATTAATTAAGTTTTTAATTAATCTGTAAAAATAATATGCCCTTTTTCAAATCGATGTTGTATCACAGCGACAGAGGCCGCTCCCATGATAGTTGATTGACATGAGTGCCTTACCTCAGACCCGCCTTAAATCAGCTGTAACAGTCCGACCTCCATTGTTTCGATGCCAGAGCATGTAAGTTAGACAAGAATATCTCAGATTGAGCGATTGAGGTGTTGCTGGATGTAATAATGAACATAGTGGTCGTCATTTACTCCCGACATCTGAGCCGCTGAAGATGCAGTAGATTACGTTTGTCTGTGAATGGAATGCGCCTCCCGATCTACATATATCCATCTATGTTCGCGCAAATCATTTGTGACGTTTGCTCATCCCGCCACACTGGTGGAGAACGTGGGCAGGGCGGAGCTTAGACAGCACAGTTGGGAAACACCTGATGATGTCATCCCCTCTCGCTTGCAAATGAAGTTGGTGAAAACTCGGACCAGGACGGAGAAACGACGTGACGGCCTCCTAGCCGCCAAAGGGATAAGTGATGCTTCATTTATTACCACTTGCCCTGCGGTTGGTTGAGGCTGTCGACTTAATTTCCGATTTCTCTGTCCCTGGTCTGGTGCGTTGCGAGAGGGAGTTGCCCGGAGAGGAATCCCCGCCCACTCCCCCACCACCGCTGTTGAAATGCCAACCGCGTCTCTCCTCGGGAGACCAGTCTCTTCCCTGTGCATGCACGCTGGTGTCCTCGTGGGTTCAGGAAGGCAGTGTAGAGGGGACGAGCGACGCCAAACTGACGAGCTGCCAGACCCGCGGTCCGGACGTGAACCAGGATGCCGGGCCGTTTAATCTCCAGGAAGTGCCATAGGCCAAGGTGGACGAAGCCGCTAAATGAAGCCACCGCCCCTCGTGCCGCGGACCTCAGAGGGGAGTGCGTGCCGCCGCCGGACTCCACTCCTTACCTGGTCCCTTCCCTTCCGAACACTGCCCCTCTTTCACGGAACCCCCAGCACGACGAGGACACCAGATCCCCTGTTTATTTTGGACACTTTATTTACCCCTTTTTGGACACTTTTGTTTGTTTTATGTTTAATAAAAGCCTCTCCGAGGCCTGACGTCATGCCCACTGTATCGGTCGTTTGCTCGTCCCGCCACAGTTACTTTTAAAAGTAACTTTTCCCAACACTTCTCATATAATTGGATCTTGTTGAAATTAATCGCTACATATTGTTGGTGATGTGAATGTGGCTTTAGTCAGACTGGGCTTTCCTAAGGTGTTGGTTCTTGGCTGAACTGTAATTTGTCAAGTTGGACCAGATTTAGCAAGACTAAAGGCAAGTGGTCAAAATTGGATTCTTTTACCTGATGTTTTGTTTCTGTCAACAGCTGTTTTGGAAAAGACTTGGTGTCTAAATAATTCAGTGAGCGCCAACAACACAAACAACAGCATCACAACAATCAGCCCCCTCCTCACAACAGCGACCGAACCGAACAGCATCACAACAACCAGCCCCCTCCACACAACAGCGACCACAACAAACAGCATCACAACAATCAGCCCCCTCCTCACAACAGCGACCGAACCGAACAGCATCACAACAACCAGCCCCCTCCACACAACAGCGACCACAACAAACAGCATCACAACAACCAGCCCCCTCAACACAACAGTGACCGTACCGAACAGCAACACAACAGTCAGCACCCTCCACACAACAGTGACCGTACCAAGTCTGGTGTGTCAAAACGGTACCCCCTTACCACAAGGGGATTGCATCTGCAATGAAAATTGGACTGGAGCTGTCTGCAACATTCGTAAAAACCCACTGAAAATATTGCATGACATATAGGCTTAATAATCTTGTAAAATGTTTTAAGGTTACTAAGGTTTTTTTTTTTTTTTTTTTTTTTTTTACAGCAAATACTTGCCCTGAACAAAACTTCACAGAATATAATTTAACCTTTCCAAAAACTTTCTTAGGCCAGTTTGCTTCCTCTAAAGAGCAATGTCCAAACGGAACAACAAATGGTATTTAAGTATCTTTACTAGTTTCCTTTTTATAACAATATACTTTCCACAGGTTCCTTTCAATGTACTTTCCATATCTTGTCATTTAACTAATAGTTATTTATTTGTTTGTTTGTCTGTTTGTTTGTTTATTTCCAGCTGGCAAGCACAAGGCTTCGGCCCTCTGTAACAGAAATACTCACTTATTTGATCCTCCAAATATTCTAAATTGTAGTTTGACACTGGACGCCATTAATGCATTGGTATGTAGTATATGCCCAATGACTGTAATATTTAGTCATATAAATCTTACTTAGGTTACACTTTATTTTGATAGTTCACTTTAGACATTCTACTAACTATAAGTAACTTTGCAACTACATGTCTACTAAGAGCAGACAGTTAGGTTAGGTTTAGGGTTAGTAATAAGTTGACATGTACGTGCAAAGTTTAGGAGAGTGTTAGAAGATATTAAGCAGACAGTCTACTAATACTCTAATGACTAGTTGACTTGCAGTTGCAAAGTTACTTACTGTTAGTAGAATGTCTAAAGTGGACTATCAAAATAAAGTGTTACCCTTACTTATTCTTACATTTTCCTCAGAGGAATACAGAAACAGTCTGATTTCATAACAGATTTTTCCCCCCTTTTTCTTTTCTTTTTCTTTAAATCAAGCTTTCTGGAGCTACTGTGGAAGAAAAACGGAAATTAGCCTCCAGTACCCAGATCCTCACATCCATACCAGAACAGCTAACAGCCCACGACATCACAAATGCAGCTCAAATAGCCAACGCCCTGCTCTCTGACCAACAAACTGCAAATATTACGGTAATAAACCTTAAACAAATATTAACATTTAAAGTTACTTGTCATTTTACCCGTTTTCAGGCATTTTTTAAACAAACTCCTAGAGATTTAAACAGATCGACACCAAATTTGGGCAGTCTAAAGCCCTTTGTGACGTTAAATTGTGAAGATCTTGAGTTTCATTGAAGGGCCTGTCTGCCGCGACCTGACAAATGTTCCCACTAGTTCTTGTTTAAGACTCATCAATAGACGACTGGTTTTGGGTGCGAAAAGGGACACTTTTACTGCTTTCTAAAGTAAGCGGCACAGCACAACAGTTCATGTGCTGGTCATTGCCTAATTAGTTTTGAAGCAGATATAATACACTCTGTATATTCATGCAGCGTGTGCATGATTAAATCCAGTCAGAAGCTTTTGACATATAAATGCGCATATCAACCCGATCACTTTATTTAGTGTTCATGTAAATACTATGTTTGGATTAATCAATCAGAATGAATTCATTCCGATGGAAGCAAAAAGTGTCCATGTAAACGTAGCTATTGATAAAGCACAACTCCGTCACACCTTCAGCACTCATAAATCCCTACTTAAGAGCTTTACTACCACTGAACGTCAGTGTGAAACACAGCACTACTCACTATACTCCTCCTCTAGCAACAACAAAATATTTAAGATGCTGTTAAATTCATAATGATCAACTTGGTCTCATAAAACCAGAGTATAGATTCCTGGAAGTCTATATTTTGTAACTGTTTTATTATGTGAGATGAAAAAGTGTTTTCATAGTTTTGGCTGGCCCTGAGACATTTGGTTGCTATTTCTCTGCTCTTTTGTAGCCAAGAAATAAATAAATAAATAAAAAATAATGAATGAATGAATGAATAAATAAATCAATCAATCAATCAATCAATCAATCACTGATCATTACCACTGGTGGATCTGATTTTTTTCAGGGACCTTGTAACAAGTACATTGTTTTTGAATTTCTGTGTTACTTTTGGCTTATTTCCCCGCTTAAATAATGATTTGGCATTCCTCTTCCAAGTTTTCTTCCAAATGTTTTGCTTCAACACTCACTAGCTGGTCAAAAATTGCCTTTAACTTGCACCAGAAGAAATGTATTTTGTTTTATTTTGTAACTTTCAGGAGGGCAAAGAGTAATTGCTGAGTTTATTAAGTTTCAGAGTGGGTGTACTCATTATTAGAGTCCATTTTTAAAATAAAATGATCAGGCTAAAAAATATAGCAAATCATTTTTATTTATTTCCTCTTTATGTCTTTTTCCATTCTCTCTTCACTCTTGTATAAATGATTATTTTTTTCATAATTTGCATGTTGTCATTTCCATATGCAGTGTAAACATTGCATGTCAGTGTCAAATCTTTCAAACTTCACATGAAATAGACAGATAGACTAATATGATTATACTATAGACAGACATACTGAAATTTGACTATACTAATGATGGATATACTAAACTGACTAATCCAGGTTCAGCACGAAATGGTATACACAATGTCATGTAATACTGAATACTATCCAGAAATGTGAGAAGTTGTTTTTGTTTCTTCGTTGTGCAGGATATCACAGTATCAATAGTCGCTACAGTCAGTCAGCTCCTGAACGCAGGTCGTGAGATATTCTCTTCTGTCGACAATACTGCAATTTCTGAGTAACAAAACTTTTCACACTCACTGCCACTGACATACAGTACCATCTTACAGTATATGCTGTAAAAATAATAAATTCTCTATTTTTGTCTGACTTTGGATGGATTGTTCAGACTAACAGAGACTCTACAGAACGTCTCTCTGCATGAGGAACCAAATCCATTGTTGGTGCAACCGAATATGGCAGTGCAGACACTGAAGGAGCAGGCCAATCCAACAAAGCCGATCCAACAAGTGCAATTAACTGCTTTTAAAGGCAAGTGTTTGAAGTGTCCACAATAATATTCAACAACACAACAGTTTTCAACATTTATAATAATCAGAAATGTGTGACACTAAAGACTGGAGTAATAATGCTGGAAATTCAGCTTTGCAGCACATGAATAAATTACACTTTAATATATATTTAAATAGAAAACATCTATTTTAAATTGTAATAATATTTCACAATATTACTATTTTTATTGTATTTTTGATCAAATAATGCAGACTTAGTGAGCATAAGAGAATATTTTGTAATGATTCCAAACTTATAATCAGTAGTGTGCTGTAAGGAGTGAAATATTATTTTGGACTGTTGGCGTGTTTCTAAAAGACATACTTATCTAAATTTTTCCAGGGAAGAACTTTTCACCTGACAGAATAAAACTGTATACAACAGTGGCTGACATTCCCACAGAAAGAGTTGACCTTCAAATGAAAGTCACATTCAGTGAAGGTAAAGCTGGATTCTTCATAACGCTAATTCTCCT
The DNA here is from genome assembly GCA_036247105.1 of Cirrhinus mrigala. Taxonomy (NCBI): domain Eukaryota; kingdom Metazoa; phylum Chordata; class Actinopteri; order Cypriniformes; family Cyprinidae; genus Cirrhinus; species Cirrhinus mrigala. Next base: position 12,239,877 of record CM070028.1, read on the forward strand.
CTTGTTGTACTTTATAGTTATTCTATATGAAATGATCTGTTGAGAGTGATCATTTTAAAAGCAATCTCACTCTTTCTCTAGGTTTTAATAAAAATATTGGGTTTGTCCTCTATGATAACGATCAATTCTTCCAGTCAAAAAGCTTTAAACCTTCTCTGGGAACCAAGAGAAGGGTGATATCTGCTAATCTTCAAGAATATCCTGGAATTGTTCAGTTTAATTTTACAGTCGCATCATCGGTAAGCAGCTAGTCCAACATCACACTTCTCTCTCAACACAGAAAGTATGCAATATGAAATGTGAAGAGTATTTAAAAAATCTAAAGAACCTTTTTACACCATATAAAAAAACCTTTTGTGTAATAGAAAGGTTTCCACCAATGTCAACAAAGAACCTTTATTTTTTAAAGGGGTCTCGAAATGGAGTATCAAAATGTTCTTTATATTTGCATATATGAGATGTGAATAATATTTTACGAATCTAAAGAACTTTTTTTCCACCATAAAAAAAAAAAAAAAACCTTTTGTGGAATGGAAAGATTCAACTGATGTTAAAGGTTCTTCATGGAACCATCACGGCTAATAAAGAACCTTTGTTTTTAAAGGGGTCTTGGAATAAAAAGAATCAAAATCTTCTTGTTGTTTGCATATTTATTATAGAAGGTTGACCTACAACAGGGATCCTCAAGTCTGGCCCACAAGGTCCACTTTCCTGCAGAGTTTAATCAAAGAGTTTAATCAGAAGCTCATCTCTTCAGGAAAGCGGATCTCGAGTGCCAGATTTGAGGAACCCTGCTCTACAATAAAAACATACTGCAAGTTTTAGAACTCAAAACTCGCTACCCAGTTTAAAATATCAACCTATCCTTCTAAAATGCCTGGACTGACACCTCTTAATGGCGTCCATAATGATAGCATTATGCAGTTACAGCAAGATGTAGTGTAAGAACATCAAACTTGTTTTTGTCAGTGAATGTAAAGAAACTGCACCTACATTCTTACTATGTAGATGTTTCCCCTGTTATTATAACCTGCATTCTGTCAATTATTTCATCTTATCCAAAAGTCTGTTTTTGTGAATTCCTCACCTTTGTTCAATTAGTATAAAAAACACACCTTAATTATTTGTGGCATTTTTGTTTGTTTTACTCTTCACCCATTTCAATGGGTCTTCCTGGAAGACTACACTCTGACTTTCTTCATCTTGCATGCCAGGCACCTGGACTTCTGGATACATGGGGCAACTTTTTGAGCAATGTTGCTTGGGCACTTTCTCATTAAGAATGGGCAACAAATTTCCATCTGCAGATCGGTCATGGGCCCTGTATCCTACCTGGTTGATCATTGATGACAACATTGCCCAGCAACATTGCTCAAAAAATTGCCCCTTACCATACCAGCCTGAATGAGTGATCTAAAGGTAATGATACACAGGGCAACTTTTTGGGCTTTTGGGAGGTGAGACACAGGGCCCACAACTGATCTGAGGTATCCAGTGATTCTCAATGGGAAAGTTTCCAAGCTTTGCTCAAAAAAGTTGCTGCTGTCAGGATCATGGACCTGTCAGTGTGTTTGTTTTCCTCCCCATGTGCTCCCTGTGTCCCCGTTTCTCCCTGTTATTCATCTCACCTGTGTTCCTCCCAATTATCCCATTAGCCCATGTATTTAAGTTCCAGTGCTTGTGTTTCTTGTTTGTCGGGGTCCACTCATTGTGTACGTGTGCATTGTCCTAGTTCCTGTTGTGGATTTACCCCCGTGTTTTGATTATTAAAGACTGTTACCGTTTACTCCACGTCTCCTGCGTCCTTTCCAACGTAACCGTGACAGCCGCATATATTGTCACCTTTTAAGGCACACATTCCAGGGACATCCAAAGGACAACTTCACCGCATTTGTGGCAGGGGGGGCACTATAGTTTCTGCGTGCCCTGAACAGCATATTGACTCGGGAACCCTAGACTCGGGAACCCTAGAAATCACGTTCGGCCCCTCGCCCTCGTTGGGCAGTTACCTAACCTACTAACCTTCCCCCCATTATGGCGCCCCTGTTTTGTGGAGTGGGTGTTGGTAAATAACAATGACCCATTTCGGCCTTGCTTAGGACCACACCAACCCCACTCCACATCCAGAGACCAGCCATCCACCACCTGCACAATTGAGTTTCCTGAGCCCACCGCAGACACAGAGCCTGCTGGATGAACAAGCCAGTAATAAGGACTGAGCCAACCATTGCCCCAGTGCCCATGCCCAACGAGAAGTCTGACCAGTTGTGCGAGCCAGCAACATTGTGGATTGTCGGGAGTATTAGTGGAGTTTGAAGGGATGGAAGGAAGGACTGCCCACTGTCCCACCACTGTGAATGTGACAGATAAGGCCTCTGGAGGATACTTTGGAAGACATTTTTAGGGAGGATTTATTCTACTGGTTTAGGGAGGTGATACCCAGTGTTCCTGTATCTCCAGTGTTTCCTGTGGCTCCTCTAACAGTCAGTTCCTCAGCCCACCTCCACTTGTATCCTTCAGTCCCTCTGCATCTTCTACACCATCAAGTGTGGTTCTGCCTCAATGCTTCAGGCCACCAGCTCCATCTAGCCCAGACTATCTCCTGGTTCCAGCTCCAGCCTAGGCTCCTCCATCCCTTGGCTCCACTGGAAACTATCGTTCTTATGGCTCCCCAAGGGCTTCCTTTTCCCTCCAGCTCCACCTTGGTCAGACATGGACCTGCCTGCATCTTCAGCTCAGTCTGGCTCTGCCTTCCCCCCAGCTCTGGCTTAGTCCTCTGGTTCCACCTTGGATGTTCATTGTCGCAGCTCCACCTGATTGATGCCGCATGGGCTCCTTGGCTCCTCAGCTCCACCTGGGTCGGTTGTCTCCAGGGTGTCGTCTGCAAAGTTTACACCACCAACCCCACTCCACATTCAGAGACCAGCCATCCGCCACCGATGACCTGCATAAGAGAGTTGCCTGAGCCCACCGCAGACATGCATGCTCATTGTCACAGCTCCACTTTAGTCTCCAGTGCCATTAAGAGCCCCCGCCCTCCCTCCTCAGTTGTATAAAGTTTGTATGGCGTGAGGATGCACCTTTTCAAGAGGGAGTGTACAGTAACATGTATGCTGTGTCTGTGTTTCATTGTGTTTTCATTGTGTCACCTAGTTTCCCTCAGTCTGTTTAATGAGTGCTATAAAGTTAGCCAGTCCCTTTCAGTTCCCTTTTTGTTCCATGAAGATGGAAAATGATCATTTTTACAAACATTGAACCTTTTTTGGTGTAGAAAAGCTTTCAAACTTTATAAACTAACCTTAAGAAACAGTAAAAAAAAACGTGAAACTGCATTTCATGACCCCTTTAAGAGTGTACAGAACTATACTGTAATGTTCCTCATTATCAGATACATTGACAGAGGTTGGTATAAGTATGGTGTCAATAAGTTAATACACTGTTGTACTCTTAGGCTGATTCCACAATTTCCCTCAACGACTTTGCATGTGTGTTTTGGAGTTACTCTAAAAAGGACTGGATCACAGATGGTTGCACCAAAACTGTGAGCTCCTCAGGAAGTGCAGGTTGCAGCTGTAAAAATAAGCAAAAAGCCAACTTCGCTATTCTTATGGTAAGCTATATTTGCATTAGTTTGTAAATATCATTTATATTTAAGTTAAATGGATCAGTAGAGTCTATGATGCTGTGAATTAAAGTCCATTTCCACTAGAACTTAATGCAGGTGTCATTTTCTACAGGCATATGATATCAACTATAACTATTCTGAAGCTTTGCATTGGATCAGCATCACTGGCTGTGCTCTGTCTGTGTTGGGACTGTGTGCCACAGCATTGTACCAAATCATAACCAGGTAAAAGTTTACACCATTTGCATACAGCTTTCTGCAGTGGTGAAGCAGTTTTTATATATTCATACATATACCACAGGAAGTCAAGAAGAGGCAATCCTACTCTGCTAATGGTGAACATCTGCTTAAGCATGACAGTTTTCTACCTTCTCTTCGTCTTCGGCATAAAGAACCCCGTCGAACATGTGAATGTAGCAAGGGTGTCTGGGAAGAATATAGTTCCTGACACTGACCACCACAAGTACCCAGATCAGGGACCCTGTACCGCATTTACAGCTCTGCTTCAGTATTTCCTGTTGGCTACGTTCACTTGGAATACTCTATACGGCATTAATGTGTACATGCTCTTCCACGGCTCAGTATCTGGAACACCTCGATGGTTTCCAAAAGTCTCCGTGGCTGTTGGATGGGGTAGGAGACACTGAACCTGCACAAAACACTGATGTGTTGTTTAATTTATGACCAACTTCTTGGTAAAGTTGAGCAATAAACCGTATGGGTTTAAGCAATATATAGCTCAATGTACTATGTCTTCTGTCTTCCATTTATATTTCCACAGCACGAAGGTCATACGTATTTATGAATGAACTGCTTGTTTTAAAATCTTACTTGACTTGAATTTTTAGTCATTTTTATATACATTATTCTAAAAATGTATATATCCCAATCTGTATTGTTATCAACCAACATTTTAAAGAATATTGCTTATTAAGAATATTCGCCCACCCCTACATCCTGGGTATTAATTGCACAACAAACATATGACTAAACCTTAGCCATGAAATAATGTCTCCAATATGCAATGCCATCAGTGTCTATAAAGCTTTTCCTTTTTAGGTTTGCCTGCTGTTATTGTTGGTATCTCATTGGGTTCCACTTACCGTGTGGATGAGCCTTTGGGTTATCGACAAGAAGAGTTGTAAGTAACAAATAGTTGTAACTTTTAACTTCACTATTTTATTTTATTATTACACTGATTTTTGGAAATGTTGGTTTAGTTGTCACTCTGTTTTTGCTACAGTTGCTGGCTGGCTTCAGTGGACCACAAACAAAGATTCAGTATAAAGAAACCCATGTTTTGGGGATTCGTACTTCCTTTACTGATCATGCTGATCTCAAGCACAGCAATACTGCTGCACTTCTCGTACAACATTTGCAAGTCCAACCCAAACTTAAACAGGTAAGTGCCAGAAAATGTTATCAGTTGTCAACCAAAGTGAATTTATGAGAATATATTCCACTAATAACACACTGTTGCTCTGTAGATCACGTGAAACTCCTTTGAGGAAGAAGATTTTGAGTAGTTTATCTCTGGCAGTGATGCTCGGCTTGTCTTGGGTCATAGGCTACATTTTGCTCATCACTCACGAAACAACTCTCAAATTAATTCTCAGTGTTGTTTTCTGTCTCCTAAACACAACACAGGTGGGTTAATGCACATTGCATAAAAAAAAATGCATAAAAAGCTTATAATGGACTATGAATGAAATTGTCAATGCTTCTGTATTCATTACAAGTTTTCTATTTCCAAAGGGTGTTCAGATATTCATTTTATTCGCTCTGAGGCCTTTTTTAAACTCAAATCCAGCTATTCTCAACTCTCTACGTGCACCAGAAATAAGCCTCCACAATAAATCATATTATTTATGGAAAAATAAGAAGCAAGAAAGCAAAGAAAGCTACATATCCACAGATCACTGACAGGACAAGGTAATAATAATAATACATATAATCACAATATCTGAATAAATACAATATACAAACCACCTTCTAAAAACTCTGCTTTTCATAGCCGGTGTAGATCGTTGGTGAGAGAGTGGCCTTCACCTCAGCAGTGATGAAGACAAGGAGGAATATCAGCTTGAGTCAGATCATTTAAGAATGCTCTTGGTGTTTGTACAATTATATCCAGATTCAGTATTGAATTGGCAGCTCATTTTATATTCTATGCCCATGTCATTAGGAACTTCTTGGGTTTTGTTCACACTGCACACAAACCTGATTTGGTTTTAATTTCCACTCTTTAGGACTAAATGTCAACACATTTTTTAGGTTATGAAACCTAATCTGCTTATTCCAAAAGTATAAGTACTATTCAATAACTAATGAATGTCACATATTTTGAGGAATAGTTCACCCGAAAATGAAAAATTGCTGAATATTTAGCCAATTTAAGGCCATCCAAGATCAAGATGAGTTTGTTTCTTCATGGGAACAGATTTAGAGAAATTTAACTTTATATCATTTGCTCACCAATGGATTCTCTGCAGTGAATGGGTACTGTCCAAACAGCTGATAAAAACATCACAATAATCCACACCACTCCAGTCCATCAATTAATATCTTTTAAAGTGAAAAGACGCATGATTGTAAGAAAAAAAAAAAAAATCTATCGTTAACGCATCTTAACTCTGTTGCTTCTGAACAAAATATGAGTCCTTAATTAATAATAACACTTCCTCCAGTTAAAAAAAAGAAGAAGAAGAAAGAAGTCCATCCCCTATTGTCCTCTTACATCAAAATCCACTAGCATGTTTGTTTAGAAGCATTTTGGACTTTTATTTTTTATTTTTCTTGCTTAATCTGTGCATATTTACATATTTACTCTTCTAATTTAGATTATAATTCAGATTTCTCAAAATAGAAGACTCATATTTTAGAAGTTAAAAACATTCTGATGGCACCCATTCGCTGTAGAGGATCCATTGGTGAGCAAGTGATGTACAGTAATGCAAAATTTCCCCAAATTTGTTCAGATGAACAAAAAAAAAAAAAAAAAAAAAACACATTTAGCTCTTGCATGGCCTGATGATGAGGTAAATTTCAGGAAATTATTATTTTTGGGTGAATTGTTCGTTTCAAGGATATACAAGGACGTGCTGAAACTGCATGAAATCTGATTCCAATAAACAAAACAATGGATATAGCTTTGTTAACAAACTAACAAACTAAAAGTATTTGAGATGGATATGCCAGTCAGATTTTCGCTGCCTGTCTGAACAAAGCTTGACACGTCAGGTTTGGCACAGCAAGTGCATTGTCAGCCACCAGTTTTTGCCATGTCTGATTGATGTGCTCTATTGTAAAATAATATAAATGTACTGTAAACACACCAATCTTTAGAGTTTGACTCATTTGCCTTTTTACTAATTGACTGTTGACGTATGTTAAACATTGATGAAATGACATGTAGATTGTTGAGTCTGAATTTTTCAAAATATTATGTATGGATTTATACACTTCTTTACCAAATTATAATTGATAGATTTTGAAATGAATGACTCAGAACTTCATAATCCTGTGTTATCTGTTTAGTAACCATGGTATATTTTAAATTCATGGGATCTTGATAGAGTTTCTGTAATAGTTAGAAGAGCATCTCCACCAGGGGGGAGCCATTTTCAAGAAAATACATTTGTGAGACCTAGAAGATGCATAAACTGTAATTCACTGTAATTTGAATTCAGTACATACCTGTACATTGGATATGTATTTCCTCTTTTTGTTCTGCTTTGATTCAAATCAGTGTCTGACGCTGATCAGCTTTGCACTGAGGAAATCAGAGCCATCAGAGTCTGTGTGTTCAGCTCCTCCACCCTCCACACTGAACCCCTTAAGCTTCGAAGTGAAACAGTACAACTTTTATATTATATTCTTTTATCTAGTCCTGTAAGGTACTAAATAAATAAATAAATAAATAAATAAAAGCCTATATCCTGTTCTATCACTATTAAATTCAAAACCCAATAAATATCCCAAATCTTTACTCTTCTTACCTTTATCTTTAAGATATACTATTGGTTCCTTCCTATCCTCACTATACTTGACACATTCAAATATTACATGCTCAGTTGTTTCTTTCTCATCACAAAATTCACATAAGCCATTTTCATGTACACCAATTAAAAACAATAAACCATTCAGCCCTGAAATACTTCCTGCATTGTTTTCAGTTGTATATCTTAATTAAATAGTTTGCATGCATTTGTAAAAAATATAAATTATTTTATATGAATGTATACTTTCATTGGAGCACCTAATCCCACCCCTACCCTAAACCTACCCACTTCTGAACATTATAAAACACGCAACAGGCAAATATAAGTACAGTCACACGTATTTATTGCAAAAACTGACCATAAACAAGCAGTATAAAAGCATTACAAACAAGTCCTGTTGCATTCCGAGTCTGAAGCCATACGGTATCTTTATGCAAATAACAGAAGGTTTTAATAGCTGAAAATGATCCCGCTCCCTTAACGCGCTCACCTTTCATTCACAAAGACGGTCACGAGACACCCAAGAGCCAATAGCATTTCACAACCAAGGCTCGTTTCTTCTGGCGGCATTTTTTGAATTCGTACACAGACAGATTGCAGCGCAGCACACAGAACGGTGGACGGAGATGGCGGTCGTGTCACACAAATCAATCGTTTTGCCTCGGAACCCTTGGAATATTAATACTTTTTGAATAAATTATGAATACGGTTGAATCTGCCTGTTATATCTTGTGTTTTGTTGACAAATGGTTAGGTTTAGGGGCAAATGTGTAAATAGTGTAAATAAAAGAAACTGTTGTGACAGTTCACATCCCAACATATATGCAATAATAGCAATATTATTACTCAATTTAATCACGATTTAATCACGATTAAATTCCGCACATTGACGCCAAGGGTTTCTTATGCCATTTCAACAGAGTATATTGATAATTCAGATGATAATCTTTTACTAATGTTTATATCCAAGTCAGGAACATGTATTCCTACTCCTGTCAACCCCTTGACAAACCAAGTTTTTACTTTCTATCACCTCTTCAACTATTAGACCATTTGTATCTGTTGATAACCCACCCCAACCCACGGCGGTGCCCCACTGCTTCGTGTCTTCCTCGGACACGAGTTACGCGGCGCAGCGCGACCTGACAAAAGACAATATAGAACCAATTATATATACTATATCTTTTGGCTTCACTAACAATTAGTTACTTTTTATGGAGTAACGCAATATTGTAATGGATTACTTTCCCCAACTTTTCCCAACACTTTTCATATAATTGGATCTCTTATTGAAATGAATCGCTACATATTGTTGGTGATGTGAATGTGGCTTTAGCCAGACTGGGCTTTCCTAAGGTGTTGGTTCTTGACTGAACTATAAGTTGTCAAGTTAGACCAGATTTAGTAAGACTAAAGGCAAGTGGTCAAAATTTGATTCTTTTACCTGATGTTTTGTTTCTGTCCCACTGAAAAACCCACTGAAAATACTGCATGACATATAGGCTGAATAATCTTGTAAAATGTTTTAAGGTTACTAAAGGTGTTTTTCTTTAACAGCAAATTATTGCCCTGAACAAAACTCCACAAAAGATAGCCCATTCACCTTTCCAAAAACTTTCTTAGGTCAGTTTGCTTCCTCTGAAGAGCGATGTCCACCAGAAACAACAAATGGTATTTAAGTATCTTTACTAGTTTCCTTTTTATAACAATATACTTTCCATACTGTAGGTTCCTTTCAATGTACTTTCCATATCTTGTGATTTAACTAATAGTTATTTATTTGTTTGTTTGTCTGTTTGTTTGTTTACTTCCAGCTGGCATGCACCAGGCTTCAGCCCTCTGTAACAGAACTACTCACTTATTTGATCCTCCAAATATTCTAAATTGTAGTTTGACACTGGACACCATTAATGCATGGGTATGTAGTATATGCCCAATGATTGTAATATTTAGTCATATAAATCTTACTAAGGTTACACTTTATTGTCAACTACTTGTCTACTAAGAGCAGACTGTTAGGTTAGCTTTAAGGTTAGTAAAAAGTTGACATGTACGTGCAAAGTTTAGAAGAGTGTTAGAAGATATTAAGCAGACAGACTAATAATACTCTAATTAGACTAGTTGACTTGCAGTTGCAAAGTTACTTACTGTTAGTAGAATGTCTGAAGTGGACTATCAAAATAAAGTGTTACCCTTACTTATTCTTACATTTTCCTCAGAGGAATACAGAAACAGTCTGATTTCATAACAGATTTTTCCCCCCTTTTTCTTTTCTTTTTCTTTAAATCAAGGTTTCTGGAGCTACTGTGGAAGAAAAATGGAAATTAGCCTCCAGTACCCAGATCCTCACATCCATACCAGAATGGCTAACACCCCACAACATCACAAATGCAGCTCAAATAGCCAACGCCCTGCTCTCTGACCAACAAACTGCACATATTACGGTAATAAACCTTAAACAAATATTAACATTTAAAGTTACTTGTCATTTTACCCGTTTTCAGGCATTTTTTAAACAAACTCCTCCTAGAGATTTAAACAGATCGACACCAAATTTGGGCAGTCTAAAGCCCTTTGTAATGTTAAATTGTGAAGATCTTGAGTTTTCGTTGAAGGGCGTGTCTGCGGCGACCTGACAAATGTTCCCACCAGTTCTTGTTTAAGACTCATCAATAGACGACTGGTTTTGGGTGCGAAAAGGGACACTGTTACTGCTTTCTAAAGTAAGCGGCACAGCACAACAGTTCATGTGCTGGTCATTGCCTAATTAGTTTTGAAGCAGATATAATACACTCTGTATATTCATGCAGTGTGTGCATGATTAAATCCAGTCAGAAGCTTTTGACATATAAATGTGCATATCAACCTGATCACTTTATTTATTGTTCATGTAAATACTATGTTTGGATTAATCAATCAGAATGAATTCATTTCAAAGGAAGCAAAAAGTGTCCATCTAAACGTAGCTATTGATAAAGCATGACTCTGTCACACATTCAGCACTCATAAATCCCTACATAAGATCTTTACTACCACTGAACATCACTGTGAAACACAGCACTACTCACTATACTCCTCCTCTAGCAACAACATAACATTTTAGATGCTGTTAAATCCATAATGATCAACTTGGTCTCATAAAACCAGAGTATGGATTCCTGGAAGTCTATATTTTGTAATTGTTTTATTATGTGAGATGAAAAAGTGTTTTCATAGTTCTTGCTGGTCCTGAGACATTTGCTTGCTATTTCTCTGCTCTTTTGTAACCAATAAATAAATAAATAAATAAATAAAATAAAATCACTGATCATTACCATTGGTGGATCTGAAACAAAAACTTTACATAAGTACTGTACATGATGTTTTACAAAAGAGACATCTGTACATGAAATTGTGCAAAAGAGATATTTTGTGCATTAAATTGTGCAGAAGAGAGATTTTGAGGGAAGCACCTAATCCGATTGAGTCTTTGTAGCAGCAAGTGTTTACAGAAAGTGTCTAATGTACATAAGTGTGTTACTACAAGTGGTTTGTATAGCCCACTCACCTGTGTGTAACACACTCAGAATTGCACTTTGAAAGATTGTCAGCAGTTTTAATGAGTTGGGGGGAAGAGGCTGAGGTTTTCATGGTTTCAGAGGGGGGCAGGGAGATTGGAGTTAAGGACTCTCACAGCCTGGGGGAAAAAGCTGTTGAGAAATCTGACAGAGCGAGCTTTGATACTCCGGTACCTTCTACCTGATGGCAGGAGCTGGAAGAGATTGTGGGAGGGATGGGTGGGGTCCTTCACAATGCTGGAGGCCTTGCTAGAGCATCGTGCAAGGAAAATGTCCAGGATGGAGGGGAGAGGGGCACCGATGATCTTTGCAGCTGTGTTCACTGTCCGCTGTAAGGTCTTGCGGTCAGCAGCACTGCAGTTCCCGTACCAGACAGTGATGCAGCTGGTCAGCACACTCTCAATGGTGCCCCTACAGAAAGTGGTGAGAATGGGTGGAGAGAGACTTGCCCTTTTCAGTCGGCGGAGAAAGTGGAGGCGCTGTTGGCCCTTCTTGTTGAGCGACATGACGTTGGTGGTCCAGGTAAGATCCTCTGTAATGTGCACCCCCCAGGAATTTAGTGCTGCTGACTCTCTCCACAGTTGAGCTGTCGATGGTCAGTGGGGGGTGGTCAACAGAGTTTCTTCTGAAGTCCATCACAACCTCTTTTGTCTTACCCACACTGAGGGACAGATTGTTAGCGCCACACCATTTAGCCAGCGGTGCTACTTCCTCTCTGTAGTGTGTCATCGTTGTTGCTGATGAGGCCTACCACAGTCGTGTCATCAGCAAACTTGATGATGTAGTTGGAGCTGAACTTGGCAGTGCAGTCGTGGGTCAGCAGCGTGAAGAGCAGTGGGCTGAGAACACAGCCCTGTGGGGCACCTGTGCTCAGTGTGGTAGTGCTCGAGGTGTTGCAGCTGACACGGACTGACTGAGGTCTTCCAGTTAAGAAGTCCTGGATCCAATTACAGAGAGAGGTGTTTAGGCCCAGCAGGTTTAGTTTGTGGATGAGCTGCTGAGGGATTATTGTGTTGAATGCTGGCAGGGATGTGTCATCATCACTGGCCTGTGGCAGGGGCTTGTAGTCAGTGATGGTCTGAATGGCTTGCTACAGGGACCGAGTGTCTTTACTGTCGCTGAAGTTATTGTTGATTTTCTAAACATATTGATATTTTGCCTTCTTGATGCCATGGGACAGATTAGCTCTTGCTGTTTTGAGAGCTGCCTTATCTCCTGATCTGAATGCCTCATCTCGGATTTTTAGCAGCCCATGAACCTCTGCTGTCATCCATGGCTTCTGGTTGGCACGTGTGGTGATGGTTTTGGTGACTGTCACATCATCTATGCACTTTTTGATGTAAGCAGTCACTGTTTCTGTGTATTCTTGGAGGTCTGTATGGTTATTGTAGGTGGCCGCCTCTTTAAACATGTTCCAGTCTGTGTCCTGGAAGCAGTCCTGTAGTGCAGAGGTAGCATTGTCTGGCCATACCGTGATCTGTTTTTGAACTGGTTTGGTAAGTTTCAAAAGTGGTCTGTATGCTGGAATTAGCATAACAGAGATGTGGTCAAAGTACCCCAGGTGGGGGCGGGGTTTAGCCCCGTAAGCGTTTTTATTTGTTGTATAAACGAAGTCGAGAGTGTTGTTTCCCCTTGTTGCAAAGTTCACGTGTTGGCAGAACTTTGGCAAAACAGACTTTAAGTTCGCGTGATTAAAGTCACCAGCAATGATGAAAAAGCGGTCGGGGTTATTTGTTTGTTGTTCGCTGATGGCGCTGTACAGCTTGTGAAGCGCGTCCTTAGCGTTTGCACACAGCGGGATGTAAACCGCGACAATAACAATGGCCGTGAACTCCCGCGGCAGATAGAACGGCCGACACTTCACAAGCATAAACTCCACCAGCGATGAACAGTGTTTTGTCACCACTGCAGCATTGTTACACCATTCTTTGTTGATATAAACACACAGTCCTCCCCCATGAGTCTTACCAGACAGTGATGAATCTCTGTCCGCTCGGTAGCAGGTTAGCCCATGCAGTTGAATGGCGGAGTCCGGGATTTTGTCGTTTAGCCATGTTTCAGGGAAAACAAACACACAACAATCCCTTGCCTCGTGCTCTGTGGACTGACTGAGCTGAATTTCGTCCAGGTTATTTTCCAGCGAGTGAACATTTGAGAGCATGAGTGTTGGAAGAGCCGGTCTTGTGGGGTTTGCCCGTAGCCTAGCTCGTATGCCTCCGCGCTTCCCGCGCTTCCGTCCTCTCTCACACCGCCGGCGCCGCCGCTTTGTGCGGGTAGCATCAGAAGGCGAGGCCACAGTCTTGAGGTCCGGCTTCAGCAGTATACAAAGGCCTCGAAGCTTCTCAATGGCTGCCGGCGAGAGTTGGTGTTTTTGTGCGTTTTCGATTTCCAAAAGGATTTGGTGATCGTAAATCGGTTTGGAGTGCTTTCCCTATGTTTTAGCGGTACTATCCAGAAATGTTGTGAGAAGTTGTTTTTGTTTCTTTGTTGTACAGGATATTGCAGTATCAGTAGTCGCTACAGTCAGTCAGCTCCTGAACACAAGTCGTGAGATATTCTCTTCTGTTGACAATACTGCAATTTCTAAGTAACAAAACTTTTCACACTCACTGCCACTGACATACAGTACCATCTTACAGTATATGCTGTAAAAATAATAAATACTCTAGTTTTGTCTGACTTTGAATGGCTTGTTCAGACTAACAGAGACTCTACAGGAAGTCTCTCTGCATAAGGAACCAAATCCATTGCTGGTGCAACCGAATATGGCAGTGCAGACACTGAAGAGGCAGGCCAATTCAACAAAGCTGATCCAACAAGTGCAATTAACTGCTTTTAAAGGCAAGTGTTTGAAGTGTCCACAATAATATTTAACAGCACAACAGTTTTCAACATTTATAATAATATAATAGTGATATCTGCTAATCTTGAAGAAAATCCTGAAACTGTTCAGTTTACAGTCACACCATCGGTGAGTCCAACATTACACTTCCCTCTTGTCACAGAAAGTATGCAATGTGAAATGTGAATAGCATTAAAAAATAAAAAATTTGTGGAATGGAAAGATTCCATTGATGTTGAAGAACCATCAATGCCAATAAAAAACCTTTATTTTTAAAGGGGTCACAAAATGGAGAATCAAAATGTTCTTGATATTAGTATATATAAAATGTGAATAACATTTTAAAAATCTAAATAACTTTTTTTTCCACCATAAAAAAAAAAAAAAAAAAAAAAAAAAAAAAAAAATTGTGGAATGGAAAGATTCCATTGAAAGTTCTTCATGGTACCATCAACGGCAATTGTTTTTAAAGGGGTCGCGAAATGGAGAATCAAAATGTTCTTGTTATTTCCATATATATTATAGAAGGTGACTCTACAACAGGGTTCCTCAAGTCTGGACCACAAGGTCCACTTTCCTGCAGAGTTTGATCAAAGTTGGAGCTAATCTCTTCAGGAAAGTGGATCTCAAGGGCCAGATTTGAGAAACCCTGCTCTACAATAAACACATACTGCATAATAGAGTTGCCTGAGCCTGCTGGATGAACTCGCTACCCAGTAATAAGGACTGAGCCAACCATCATCCTGGAGCCTGCGCCCAACGAGAAGACTGACCAGGGGTGTGAGCCATCAACATTGTGGATTGTCAAGGGAGTATTATTGGAGTTTGAAGAGATGGAAGGAAGCTGCATCCACTGTCACTGAATGTGATGGACAAGGCTTCTGGAGGATATTTGGAGGAACTTAATCTTAATCGTGTAAGGGTCCGAAGCTATGAAGAAACTATGCAGAACTTTGGAAAAAACTAGGAAGAAGCTTCAGACCCTTACACGGGTTAAGATTCTTGAAGACCAACAAGCTAACATCGCTGTTGAAGACCTGCTACACTGCTACCTTCAATAAATTCTTCTCCCCACAATAAACTCTGGTCAAGCTTACTTATTTTATGTATTAGAGAAATACAATACATTGGTGAGCCACCCAAACCACTGCTCAGCCAAATACAGCAAAATCTACCATGGTTTAGGGAGGTAATACCCAGTGTTCCTGTATCTCCAGTGTCTCTCATCTTATCTTATATCTTCAGTGTTTCCCGTGGCTCCTCTAAGAGCCAGTTCCTTGGACTGCCTCCGTTGGTATGCTTTAGCCCCTCTGCATCTCCTACACCAGGGATAGGCAACATCCGTCCTGGAGTGCCAGTGCCCTGCAGAGTTTAGCTCCAACCCTAAAAAAACTCACCTGCCTGTCGTCCAAGTAATTCTGAAGACCTTCATTAGCTTGTTCAGGTGTGTTTGGTTAGGGTTGGAGATAAACTCTGCAAGACAGCGGCACTCCAGGATCGACATTGCCTATCCCTGTCCTACACCATGCCTCAATGCTTCAGGCCACCAGCTCCTCCTGGCTCCAGCTCCAGCCTCTGTGCTTATTGCTCCACCTCGGCTCCACCTAGGCTCCTCCCTCCCTCGGCTTCACTGGAAACTATCGACCTTATGGCTTCACTGGGCTTCATTGTCCCTCCAGCTCTGCCTTGGCCAGATGTGGACCTACCTGCACCTTCAGCTCAGTCTGGCTCCTCCTCAGTCCTCTGGTTCCACCTTGGATGCTCATGGGCTCCTTGGCTTATCAGCTCCACCTGGGTCTCCATCTCCAGAAGCATCATCTCTGTCAGTTGTCCCCAAGATGTCATCTGCCAAGTTTCCATAATGGCTCCTCCCTACCTCAACCCCACCCTTGTGCCTTGTCCTGGCTTCGCCTTGGCTCCTCCCACCATACACTCCTCCTTTCTTTAGTTCTTTGCCCTTCTCCAGAGCCCCCTGCCCTCCCTCCTCAGTTGAACCATTCTGTATGCAACAAGGATGCCCTTTTCAGGAGGGAAAAACGTTTACTGTAACGTTTATGCTGTGTCTGTGTTTCATTGTGTTTTCATTGTGTGACCTAGTTTCCCTCTATTTAATGAGTGCAATAAAGTTAGCCAGTCACATCAGTGGCCGTTTACTTCTGTTTCTGCAAAAGGTAATGCCCCTTTCAATTCCCTTTTTGTTCCATGAGGATGGAAAATTATAATTTTTACAAACATTGAACGTTTTTGGTGTAGAAAAGCTTTTAAACTTTATAAACTTTATAGTTGTCACTCTGGTTTTGCTACAGTTGCTGGCTGGCTTCAGTGGACCACAAACAAAGATTCAGTATAAAGAAACCCATGTTTTGGGGATTCGTACTTCCTTTACTGATCATGCTGATCTCAAACACAGCAATACTGCTGCACTTCTCGTACAACATTTGCAAGACCAACCCAAACTTAAACAGGTAAGTGCCAGAAAATGTTATCAGTTGTCAACCAAAGTGAATTTATGAGAATATATTCCACTAATAACACACTGTTGCTCTGTAGATTACGTAAAACTCCTTTGAAGAAGAAGATTTTGAGTAGTTTATCTCTGGCAGTGATGCTCGGCTTGTCTTGGGTCATAGGCTACATTTTGCTCATCACTCACGAAACAACTCTCAAATTAATTCTCAGTGTTGTTTTCTGTCTCCTAAACACAACACAGGTGGGTTAATGCATATTGCATAAAAATGCATAAAAAGCTTATAATGGACTATGAATGAAATTGTCAATGCTTCTGTATTCATTACAAGTTTTCCATTTCCAAAGGGTGCTCAGATATTAATTTTTTTCGCTCTGAGGCCTTTTTTAAATTCAAATCCAGCTATTCTCAACTCTGTGCGTGCACCAGAAATAAGCCTCCAGAATAATGTATGGAAAAAAAAGAAGCAAGAAAGCAAAGAAAGCTACATATCCACAGATCACTAACTGGACAAGGTAATAATAATACATATAATCACAATATCTAAATAAATATAATATATGAACCACCTTCTAAAAACTCTGCTTTTCATAGCCGGTGTAGATCGTTGGTGAGAGAGTGGCCTTCACCTCAGCAGTGATGAAGACATGGAGGAATATCAGCTTGAGTCAGATCATTTAAGAATGCTCTTGGTGTTCATACAATTATATCCAGATTCAGTATTGAATTGGCAGCTCAATTTTATATTCTATGCCCATGTCTTCTTAGACTTTGTTCACACTGCACACAAATCTGATTTGGTTTTAATTTCCACTCTTTAGGACTAAATGTCAACACATTTTTTAGGTTATGAAACCTAATCTACTTATTCCAAAAGTATAAGTACTATTCAATAACTAATGAATGTCACATTTGAGGAATAGTTCACCCGAAAACGAAAAACTGCTGAATATTTAGCCAACTAAAGGCCATCCAAGATCAAGATGAGTTTGTTTCTTCATGGGATCAGATTTGAAGAAATTTAGCTTTACATCATTTGCTCACCAGTGGATTCTCTGCAGTGAATGGGTACCGTCAGAATGAGAGTCCAAACAGCTGATAAAAACATCACAATAATCCACACCACTCCAGTCCATCAATTAATATCTTCTAAAGTGAAGAGGTGCATCTATCATTAACGCATTTTAACTCTAAACTTTTAACTCTAAAGTCCATAATTAACAATAGCGCTTCCTCCAAAAAAAAAAAAAAAAAAAAAAGGTCCATCCCCTATTGTCCTCTTACATCAAAATCCACTGGCATGTTTGTTTAGAAGTGTTTTGGACTTTTTTTTCACTTAATCTGTGCATATTTCTCTTCTAATTTAGATGTGATTACTTCTTGCAATAGAAGACTCATATTTTAGAAGTTAAAAACATCTTAATGATGGATTTGTTTTTTACAAACACATAGCTTTTCACTGCACAGGATGTTAACTGATGGATTGGTGTGGTGTGGACTACTTGAGGATTATTGTGATGTTTTTATTGGGATGTTTGACATAATGCTAAATTTCTCCAAATCTATTCGGATGAAGAAACAAACTCATCCACATCTTGCATGACCTGTCGGTAAGTCAAATTTTAGCAAATTGTTTTATTTTTGGGTGAACTGTTCCTTTTGAGGATATACAAAAAAGTACTGTTTCTCAAATTATGATAACAACTGCTTGAAATCCAATTCCTATAAACAAGAAACAACAGATATAGCTTTGTTAACACTCTAACAAACTAAAAGTATTTGAGATGGATATGCCAGTCTGATTTCTGAACAAAGCTTGACACGTCAGGTTTGGCACAGCAAGTGCATTGTCAGCCACCAGTTTTTGCCATGTCTGATTGATGTGCTCTATTGTAAAATAATATAAATGTACTGTAAACACACCAATCTTTAGAGTCTGACGCATTACTTTTTTACTAATTGACTGTTGACATATGTTAAACATTGATGAAATGACATGTAGATTGTTGGGTCTGAATTTATTTTCATCTTATGTATTGATTTATATATTTCTTTACCAAATCAAAACTGACTGATTTTGAAATGAATGACTCAGAACTTCATAATCCTGTGTTATCTGTTTAGTAACCATAGTAAGTTTTAAGTTCATGGGATCTTTGTAGAGTTTCTGCAATAGTTAGGAGAGCATCTCCACCAGGGGGAGCCATTTTCAAGAAAATATATTTGTGATACCTAGAACATGCATAAACTGTAATTCATTCAAGACATACCTGTCCACTGGATATCTGTTTTCTCTTTTTGTTCTGCTTTGATTCAAATCAGTGTCTGACACTGATTAAACATAAAATACACAAAAGTGTTCAAAAAGGGGGAATAAAGTATCCAAAATAAACAGGGGATCTGTCTTCTTCTTAAAAAAAAATAAAAAAATAAATAAATAGGAGTGCAAGTGAGCTTGAATAATATATAAATGAAGAATACACAAGAACTAAATGAAAAGAGCATAAACAAAATAAACATAGGCCTACTAATATTCATAAATGATAAGAAATGCAGGCTATTCTCCTTGTTTTTAAGGACTGATTGATGATCACAAGAAAAAAAACAAAAAAACAAACAAACAAACAAACAAGAAAAACTTTATTGCATTAGACATTGGATCCAGGTCTATAATTATATTTAATATAACATAATCAATGTGGCTCAATTTTTCCTTATATGACAAGTCTGTCTCTGATCATGGGTGTCATTGCATGTATAAAACAAGTACTACAGCAATAAATATTATGTATATAGCAGTCAAAACATCTACCACAACTTTACTTTAATCTCTCTATTGTTTTTTCATATCAAAAAATGTAAAAATAGCATTAATGTGTGCAAAACTTAATTTTGAGAGACTATTCTGAGAGGCACTATTAAGTGAATTCCAAAATCTAAACCTTAACAACAAAATCTGAACTGCAACAAGAAAGGTTTTCAGACGTTACTTACCAAAAATGATAAAGAACACTGAATTTGTTATGCCTGTTTGTAGAGCTGCACAATTAGGCAAAGCAAGTTTATACAGCACATTTGGTAATTCAAAGTGCTGTTATGGCCACATTTTATCAATATGACTAATTCTGATTATTGATATTACTAAATAAAAACAGTAATTATAATTATTGCCAAACAAAATAATAATTGTTGTTAATGATTATCAATATATTTTACAGAAAACTGCAGCATGACCTGTTAACATGCAGGAGGCCTAACTATAAATGTTTAGAAACATATAAGGTATATATAATTATAAAATAAAAAAAATAAAAAAAATCTTTATTTTTTGTCAGAAAATCTTATTCTTTCTCTGAGAGAGAGAAAAAAAAATCTCCTCTACACTTAGAAGTAAAAAAACATAGAAGTATTCATGTTTTTACCCAAAATATGGTGTTGTGAGCATTAGTGAGAGCGCACATGTAATATAATGTTTCATTCATACAGGAAATCCCTAATGCTTTTGCATAGCTGAATAAAACTCAGGGACATTTTAACTCTTTTTATATCAAGTACCACCTTAGAAAATATTTGTCTCTCCAAGTACCACCATAATGACCAACATTAAAATACAGTAGCATAGCAGGCCTAACTATTAAGATACAGCTCTGCGCAGTTAAAAAACGAGGCAGTTTTATTCCTAATGAGAATATTTTGTTGTTGTTGTTGTTGTTGTCAGCCACTTTAACACTGTAAATACACAGTTTAAACATTAACACTGCACTGCTTACGAACAGGAAATTAAAACTTACATAATGATAATGTGTTGTACCCAAGTTAAATAAAAACTCTACTGATTGATCTTGAAATACTGTAGGTCAGTGGCCTTGTTTCGTCTCAAGATGCACACCAGTAGTTTCTTTTATAAGGCATGTTTATAAAAATTACTTTAATGTCCTAATTGAACTATGGTCTAATCCTGGCTTAATCTAAGGCCTGTCTGTGAAACCAGTCCATTGTGTATTAATATTAATTTACGTTTAATTTAGTGATTCCTCTCAAAGTTCACACTTTGAGAACCACTGTTTGAACTGATGAAACATGGAGACATATCTATACAATTGCGACTAAATGGTTTATCTCTGTTGTTCAAGCCATATCAGGTATTTTATATGAATAAACTATAGATGAAATGCAATGCTAATCAACAGCCTTAATCACTTTATAAATTAATAATGAAAATAAAAAAACATTCACATCATCATTGTGTGATGTGAAACCACGTCAGATCCAAAAGGAAGTTATTTCAAACACTCGACTGATATTATTAAATGAATGTAGAGCAAAAACTTGTGCTGTTTCCTACAAAGTGATACTAATCCCCAGATAATGGATCTTCACATTATTTTGTCCAGCTATGTTCTCTGTGTGAATAACACATAGTAATATGTAATATGCTATCATTGTGTAATGCTGTTGTCTTTTTAGTTCCTCATTAACGTAAGTTTCATTATAATGGATGGTGGTTTCCATGACTGATGGACTTCCCACTCCAGCAATGATCCAGCTCCACCTCTGATTTATAAACCAGGCAGTAACAAGAGTAGTTAGTAGTTAGTTTTACCAATGTCATACATGTAAAAATGGACTACCGTCTGCTGCTCTTAATCTTTATCACAGGTAAGGTATAAAATCTGGTGTAGGATTTATTTTGAATCAGTTTTCACTTAGAAACTGCTAGTAACTTTCTCAAGTAATTACACAAACTGCAAGTAACATCAAATTATTATTATTATTATTATTTACTTACTAGTATAACATTTTCTTGGAAAATTGACTAGTAAATAACAGGAGTAAAACAAAATTTTAATAAAGTTATAAGTATGTTATAATTAATAATGAGTATATTTTGTCATAAAATCATTTGAAGTACAATAATTTGTCATTATTATTTAAAAACGGTCAGGTTATTCTTTCTCTTTCATAAAGCAGTGCATTATCTGAGCAGCTTTATCTGAGTAGTTTATACAGTACTGCAAGACATGTATATGTTTTATTTCTCTTTTTATCTTGCTTGCACAGCTTGCATTCCTAATTGTTTTTTTGGTTTTTTTTTCTGGGCTAATTTCCATACTTGCATTTGCATATGATAGTGTTGTGCAACCATTGTAGCTTTGCAGTGGTGTGCAACCATTATGTTACTAGCTGTCATATCAGCATTATATGGGGGGGAAAACGGGTCAAAATGTAAAAAAAAATCTTTGGATAATATCTCTGAACTTTTATTTAACCATACATAAACCTATTACTGAAAGAAGTAATAGATTTATGTATGATTTATGTATAGACACACAGACAGATAGACAGACAGATAGATAGATAGATAGATAGATAGATAGATAGATAGATAGATAGATAGATAGATAGACTGAACCCTGAAGTGGATTTACACAAACAGAGAAAGTCAAAAAGTGATGTGCTCTGTTCTCCATAACTAATTTGACTACATAATGTTCGATACCAAACAATATACACAAACAAAAACAAATGGCACGAAGGGAAATGTTTTTGTGTAACATATTTGTGTACATGGTGCAAAAAAACAATTATGCAAAGTTACTACCTTGAGCAGTTTCTGATCTGACCCACATAAGTTATTTTTGGTGTAACCTAATGTATTCAAGCCAATTCTGTAATATACTTTTTTTTTTTTTTTTTTTTTTTATTGATTTACCTGCAGATTTGTTTGAGAATATATATATGTACATACATCTCACAAAATTAGAATATCATGAAAAAGTTCATTTTTTTATTGTAACTTATTTAAAAAAAAAAGAAAGAAAAAGAAAAACTGTCATATTCTAGATTCATTTCATGTAAAGTAAAACATTTCGAAAGTTTTTTTTTTTTTTTTCGTTTTAATTTTGATGATTAGAGCATACAGCTCATGAAAGTCAAAAATCCAGTTTCTCAAAATATTAGAATATTTACATTTGAGTTTCACTGAATGTCCATCCCTACAGTATAAATTTCAGGTATCAGGTAGTTGTTTTTTGAAACCACACTAATGGGGAGGACTGCTGACATGGCAATGGTCCAGAAGACAATCATTGACACCCTCCACAAAGAGAAAAGGTCATTACTGAATGGGGTGGCTGTTTACAGTGTGTTATGTGCTGTATCAAAGCATATTAAATGCAAATTTGACTGGAAGGAATAAATTGGGTAGGCAAAGGTGCACAAGCAACAGGGATGACCGCAAACTTGAGAATACTGTCAAGTAAAGCCGATTCAAACACTTTGGATAGCTTCACAAGGAGTAGAATGAAGCTGGAGTTAGCGCATCAAGAGTCACCACGCTCAGACGTCTTCAGGAAAAGGGCTACCAAGCCAGAAGCGTCAGAAACATCTTACCTGGGCTAAGGAGAAAAAGAACTGGACTGGTCCAAAGTCCTCTTTTCAGATTAAAGTACATTTTGCATTTCAGTTGAAACCATGGCCCCAGAGTCTGGAGGAAGACTGGAGAGGCACAGAATCCAAGCTGCTTGAAGTCCAGTGTGAAGTTTCTGAAGTCAGTAATGATTTGGGGTGATCTGAAGGCTCAATAGTGCCTCAGCAGTGCCACAGGCTGATCGCTTCCATGCCACACTGATGCTGTAACTTGTGCTAAGAGCAAGTCATCTGCTGTAATATGTGCTGCTGACCAAGTATTGAGTGCATAAATGAACATACTTTAAAAAACTTTAACTTTTCTTTTTTGCAAATCCATTTTTTTGATTGATCTTAGGAAATATTCTAATATTTTGAGATACTGGATTTTTGACTTTCATGAGCTGTAAGCTCTAATCATCAAAATTAAAACAAAAAAAAACGTTAGAAATATTTTACTTTACATGTAATGAATCCAGAATATTTTCTAATTGTTTGAGATGCACCTGTATTTATATATATGTGTGGCTTTATTTCAAAACAAGCAGGGTCGACACCAGCAAACATTAATATCCAAAGCAAAGACAAAAGAGTAATAAACAAAACAGGCAATGGTCAGGACAGGCAGAAATCAATCAGAAACAAGGAAACAGTCCAGGGTCAAAAACACTAAGGCAAGGCAAGAAAACAAGAAACTATGAAAACATGGGAAAACACAGAAACTAGAAATGGCTAAACAAACAATACTCAGCAATGTGTGTGTGAAAGTGTGCAGCTTAAATTGTCCTCTTAATGGAAACGTGAGGAGTACATAATTGGTTCCTTGGCGGAGTTATGGGATGGAGTGCCCTCTAGGGGAACTTAAGTTGGAAAGTTGGAAATATAACACATTGTGGTTAAAAGTAAATAAATAACACAGCGCAGGAGAATAGTTCCAGTATGTGTTTTTTGATCTGCATCAGATACGGCACGTGGTTCACATGCTTAACAACTGTTATAAATTCACCGTAAACATCTTGGGGCTTATTGCTTTATTAGACTTGCTCATACTGATGAAAAAAATCTCCTTTCTTAATAATTAATATTATCCACAGGAAACAGTTTTAGTATGAACTGCATCAGTATTTAACTGCTCGTTCCATCATATAATCAACAAAAACTATCAATGTATAAATCTGACACTTTCTTTTCCATGCATTATTTTATTATATTCATTTTTGTGTTTACAGACAAAACATATAAAAAAGTGAAATCAAGCCATAAATGAACTGTCGCTCATATCCAGTTTTAGGGGTAACACATTACAAGTAATGTGAGTTACGTAATCAGATTACTTTTTTAAGTGACTAACAAAATAACACATTACTTTTTTTTCAAATAAGTAACGGCAGTTACTTTATTTTCCCATTTATTGACTGACACCTTTCCTGTCACCATATTAAAAGAAACTGGAAGTGATGTACAAAGGCAGAGGCACTTCCTTCATGCTGAGGCTTATTGATTTCACTTTTGAGGCAAAAGAACCTTTAGAGTTGCCAAAAATAAAACTTTTGGGTTTTTTGCTATTAAAAATAAATAAGCAAGCCCATCTCAGGGGACAAAAGGTAATGCAAAAGTAATGTAATGCATTATTTTTTTTATAAAAGTAACTAAATAGCACAATTAGTTACTTCTTTATGGAGTGACACAATATTGTAATGAATTACATTTAAAAAGTAACTTTTCCCAACACTTCTCATATAATCGGATCATGCTGAAATGAATCGCTACATATTGTTGGTGATGTGAATGTGGCTTTAGTCAGACTGGGCTTTCCTAAGGTGTTGGTTCTTGGCTGAAATATAAGTTGTCAAGTTGGACCAGATTTAGCAAGACTAAATGCAAGTGGTCACATTAGGATACTTTTACTTGATGTTTTGTCTCTGTCAACAGCTGTTTTGGAGAAGACTTGGTGTCTAAATAATTCAGTGAGCGCCAACAACACAAACAACAGCATCACAACAATCAGCCCCCTCCACACAACACAGACCGTACCAAGTCTGGTGTGTCAAAATGAGGGTACCTTACAACAAGGGGAATGTATCTGCAAAGATAATTGGACGGGAGCTGTCTGCAACATTTGTAAAACCCATTGAAAATATTGCATGATATACAGATGAATAATCTTGTAAAATATTTCAAGGTTACTAAAGGTGTTTTTTTATTATTTTTATTATTTAACAGCAAATTTTTGCCGTAAAACAACCCTCACAAAGGATAGACCATTCACCTTTCCAGAAACTTTCTTAGGCCAGTTTGCTTCCTCTGAAGAGCGATGTCCATCAGAAACAACAAATGGTACTTAAGTCTCTTTACTAGTTTCCTTTTTATAACAGTATACTTTCCACAGGTTCCTTTCAATGTACTTTCCATAGCTTGTCATTTAACTAATATTTGTTTGTATGTTTGTTTGTTTATTTATTTCCAGCTGGCATGCACCAGGCTTCAGCCCTCTGTAATAGAAATACTCGCTTATTTGATCCTCCAAATATTCTAAATTGTAGTTTGACACTAGACACCATTAAGACATGGGTATGTAATCTATGCCTAATGTTTGTTATATCTAGTCATATAAATTTAACTTCATCTTAAATTTTCCTCAGAGGAATACAGAGACAGACCCCACCCCCACACCCCCTTTTTCCTTTCTTTTTCTTTAAATCAAGGTTTCTAAAGCTACTGTGGCACAAATACAGAATTTAGCCTCCAGTACCCAGATCCTCACATCCATACCAGAACGGCTAACACCCCACAACATCACAAATGCAGCTCAAATAGCCAATTCCCTGCTCTCTGACCAACAAACTAAAACAATTAAGGTAATTTTAACATTTAAAGTTACTTGTCATGATTTTACCCGTTTTTCCCATTTCTTCATTTTCTTTTTTGTAATCTATAGAAAAGTACTGTAATCTGATTATGTAATCCAGATCACATGCATCCTAATCAGTTATTGCCCAGCACTATATGACTTAGCTAATACTCCAATTTATCCTTAAACACAGTGGGTTTATATATATATATATATATATATATATATACAGTGCCCTCCACTAATATTGGCACCCTTGGTAAATATGAGCAAAGACATCTATGAAAATAAATCTGCTTTGTTTATCTTTTTGATCTTACATTCAAAAAATTCACAAAATGCTAAAATTTCACTGAAGTAAAACAATTAAAAGTGGGGAGAAACTTACGTTATGAAATAAATGTTTTTCTCCAATGCATGGTGGACACAATTATTGGCACCCTTAGAAATTATAATGAGTAAAATATCTCTGAAGTATATTCCCATTCACATTTGCATTTATTTAGCACACTAGAATGACTAGGAGTATGATATTGTCCAGCCATGACTTCCTGTTTCACAGGATGTTAAATATGAGGAGCACAAAGGCCAAATTCCCTTAATCATCCATCACAAGGAATAAAACCAAATAATATAGTTCTGATGTGTAAAACAAGATTGTTGAGCTTCACAAAATAGAAAGTGACTGTAAGAAAAGAGCTAAAGAATTGAAAATCCCCATTTCCATTATTAGAACAATAATTAAGAATTCCAATCAACTAAAGATGTTACAAATCTGCCTGGAAAAGGATGTGTGTCTATATCGTCCTAATGGATGGTGAGGAGGAGAGTTTAAGTGTCCAAAGACTCTCCAAGGATCACAGCAGGAGAATTGCAGAGATTAGTTGAGTCTTGGGGTCAAAAGACTAAAAAAAAAATTCAAACAGCCCCTACATCACCACATGTTGTTTAGGAGGGTTTTAAGAAAAATTCTCCTTAATCATCCAAAAACAAACTTCAGCATATTCAATTGTCAGACACGACTTGAATTTCAAATGGGACTGGCTTCTGTGGTCAGATGAAACTAAAAAAAAAGAGCTTTCTGGCAACAAACCCACCAAATGGGTTTGGTACAAAAAGTACCACATGCCCACGGTTAAATATACTGCTGGATCTTTAATGTTGTGGGCTTATTTTCCTGCCAGAGGTCCTGGACGTCTTGTTCAGATACATGGCATCATGGATTCTAGCAAATACCAACAGATAAAATATCTAAATCTGACTGCATCTGTTAGAAGTTCTATATTGAGCTGTGGTTGGATCTTCCATCAGGACAATGATCCAAATCAAACATCAAAATCAACACAAAAATGTGTCACTGAGCATAAAATGAAGCTTCTGCCATGGCCGTCCCAGTTGCCTGACCTAAACCCTGTAGAAAATGCGTGAGGTGAACTGAAAAGAAGAAGCACCAGCATGGAGCTGTGAATCTGAAACATCTGGAGTGTTTCTGTATGAAGGAATGGTCTCTGATCTCTTGTCAGGTGTTCTCCAAACTCTTCAGGCATTAAAGGAGAAAACTCAGAGCTGTTATCTTGAATAAAGGACGTTGCAATAATTGGGTGCCAATAATTGTGGTCAGCATGAACTAGAGAAAAACATTTATTTCATAATGAGATTTTCCCCCTGCTTTCCATTGTTTTACTTCAATGATAGGTTAGAATTTTGTGAATTTTTTGAATGAAAGATTAAAAGGATAAACAATGCAGATTTATTTTCACAGCCACCTTTGCTCATATTTACCAAGGGTGCCAATATTAGTGGAGGGCACTGTATATATATATGTGTGTGTGTGTGTGTTTGTATACTGTGTACTCTCACCATCTGCATGGCCATAAATAAATTGCTTAAGGTGTATTAGTAGTTTCTTAAATATAACTAATGATCACTAATTCAATTAATGAAACTATCGAACATATGCTTAATAAAATGTGTTTTATAAGTTTTGCTCAGCTTGTCGCTACAAAACCCTACAGGTGCTAAAGAGCATTAACATTGGGTGAAACGTCTCAGTTACGTATGTAACCCTCGTTCCCTGATGGAGGGAATGGAGACATCATGTCGGTGACGACGAATGGGATCTCGCTTAGAGAGACCAATCTACTTTAAGTGCTAACAAAAGGTGCGTTCACGCCATATCGGAATTCCCGTAATTACGAGATTCCAACTTGTAAAAAGCGTTCACGTCGTCGTAGAACTCGTAATTACAACTCGTGAACTGGGAGTCTTCTGAGAGCTACGACTTGTACCACATGACCGCTGTGCCACCTGACCAATGTAGGCTCTGTTTAGGCGTTGATAGTGTTGCCATAGAAAAGCATAATTCTGAGTCTGAGGACGTGAACAGCTCCGAGTAGAACGTCACATGTTGTCATCTCGAAATTACGGTAATTACGATATGGCGTGAACGCAGCATAAATGAGCCAATGCATATTATCATGTGATGATTGCGTCCAGCTGCTGCTGATCACAGCGTGAGTATAATTAGGCAGTAGGTGCCACGCATAGTCAGGTTTTCGCTGAGGAGCCGAGCCAGTGACCCGGCGCTCGGAACGTGATGTCTCCGTTCCCTCCTTCAGGGAACAAGGGTTACATACATAACTACCCACTTCAGTGTGGCTGAAGCACTGAGAACATGCGGAAGCCCCATCCTTCCCGTAGGAGGTTTCGTAAGTATTGATACATATGACTCATTTTTCAGGAATATATGGAAGATTGGAGGTGATTGTAACCCTCTTAGAATGGCAGATGGTCTGCCGGAGGGAAACACAGGCTCTGAGGCTACACTGTGGAATTTTACACATATGGGATACACTTAAATCTCTAATATGGACCCCATCTCTGTACCGGTTCTCATGGATTCATCGAGTGAGGGCTTGGTGCAGGGCGCTCCGCTTTGTCTGGCTTCTGAGGGGATGGAGGAGCTCGACAGAGTCTACTGTATAGACACTCTGGAGCGGTTTTAGCAAGCCGAACCGAGCCGGGGCCACTCAGTGCTTCTACCCGTTTGAGGTGAGAACACAGGTGGATACCGGCTCTACACGAAAGCTATAGAATCTAGCAAACGTGTTAGGGGTCGCCCAGCCCGCAGCTCTACAAATATCTGTCAGCAATGCACATTTTTGCTCCAGCCCTAATCAAACACACCTAATCCAGCTAATCAAGGTATTCAGAATGACTAGAAACTCAAGGTGTGAGTTGGAGCTGGTTGGAGCTAAAGCTGCGTCCCTCCAGGAATTGAGTTTGAGACCTCTGCTCTAAGCACTACAGAGAGGTCCCAAGAGGGTACAGAGGGGGACCGGGCGGATTTAGCCTTCTTGCCCCCTGAGGAACCTGATGACCAGGTCATGCTTCCCCACCGACTTCCCCTCTATGGGGTCGTGGTGTGCAGCAATGGGAGCCATGTAGACTTTAGGGGGAGAGAGACAGCCTTCGCTCCAACCCTTGCTGCAAGAAGGACAGCACCACTCTGATCTGGCATCTCCTGGGGTCCTCTCAGTGAGAGCAACACCATTAGATGAATAGGTTCCACTTCAAGGCGTAAGCATATCTCATGGACTGGGTTCTTATCAAAGTGATGGTGTTTACCACTCCTTGGGGTAGGTCACCTAGAACCTCTGCGTCCCATCCAGGAACCAGACATATAGTTTCCAGAGGTCCAGACGCAGGTGCCACAGGGTGCCCCCTTCTGAGTCAGTAGATCCTTCTTCAGAGGAATCTGCCAGGAAGGGGCTGTCACGAGGAGCATTAGTTGCATTAGTCATTAGTCTGTAGGAGAAGGCTCACTGGGGGAAACGCATACTTGCGCAGGCCCAGTGGCCAGCTGTGTGCCAGTGCGTCCGTGCCGAGTGTTCCCTCGGTCAGGAAGTGGAACAACTGACAGTGGGATGTTTCTGGAGAGCCAAACAGATCTACCTAAGCCTCCATTCTCTGGGGAGTGCAGCTCGTTGGCTGCACGGTTGTGCAGGCCCAGAATGTAAATGGCTCGAAGCGACCTCAGATGCTTCTGACTCCAGAGGAGGAGGTGGCGGGCGAGTTGCAACATGCGATGGGAGCGTAGACCACCTTGTTGTTGATGTACACAATGGTCGTAGTGTTGACCGTGCGGACCAGTATGTGTTTGCCTCGTAAGTGTCATTTGAGATGGTTCAAAGCAAGGCGTACTGCTAGCAACTCTAGGCAGTTAATGTGCCAGAGTGTAGCTGAGGGCCCATCCAAACCCTGCCTGCCCGTCGTACGTGGCCCCCAGTCAGTGGTGGAGGCATCTGTGTGTACCACAGCATGCCTGGAGACCTGTTCCAGGGGGACTCCTGCCTGGAGGAACGTAAAGTCTGACCACGGGGTGAAGGTTTGGCGGCAGGCTGGTGTCAGTTTGACCTGGTTAGTGCTGCACTGCCACGCCCTCTTCGGGACTTGGTCATGGAGTTAAAGCGGAGACATATGGAGCAGCCCCAGCAGTGTCCCCTCTGGGGACCCAGAGATAGAGAGAATCGCTCTGTTGTCGAGATTTTGGACACCACTGATCTTGAGGTCAGTGGCGAAGAAAGATTCTCCACCCGGCCCTCCTCCAGGGGAGGAAGAGGTGTGTTCACCATCTGGGGCGGAGGCAGCTTCCCTGCAGGCCGCATAGGCACTGCCGATCAGAGCCAACGAGTGCCTATAGACCAGGGAGGGGAGCAATGGGTCACCGTGCTAGGTGGAAGCGCCATTCGGACACAATTGCATCGCAACTGACCTCTCCACCAGCAGGATCCCCATGTACCCTCGAGCTGTCCCACCGTCGAGGGTGGTGAGGGAGGATGAGCCACCGGAATAGTTTCTGGCAGTGAAAGGTGTCGTTCACATCTCACTAAGCTCATCATGCAAGAAAGGTACCAGGGTGGGGCCCTGAGAACCAGCACAAGCCACCACAAAATACCAATCATCCAGCCAGAGGGGATCGGGACACACTGGGGTTTCCCAATCGAGCCCTACCCTCTCGGTGGCCTGGGCAAGCATAGCCATCATCTCTGGATCCGTATTCGGCACCACTGACCGTCCGGAAGGTGGCCCCACCACCGGATCATCCTCTCCAGAAAAGTCTGGCTGACCCTTCGATGTAGCAACTGACATCCGATCGTCGGGGGAAGCCCCAAAGGATACGAGTGGTACCCCTCGGGGAGGTCCAGCCCGTTCCTTGGACAGAAGTGCTGGTGGAAAGAGGAACCCTTGGAGGGGAATTCCTCACGACACCTTACGACCAGTCAGCTCCCTGCCAGAGGTGGCGTCCTCCTGGCGTTTGCCAGGGGGAACGCTAGATCTGGGCAGAGGAGCGGAGGAAACAGAGTCTGGTGCGCAACTCCATGATGGTCATACTCCCACAGTGAGAGCATGACTCATCCACAAAAGTTGCCTCAGCGTGCTTTAAACTAAATTTAGCTCACATGTAGTTTAGAGTGGCTTGCGGATATTAGGTGTGGTGAGTCAATCCTAATATCAGACCTTTGACCCCTGTAGGGTGGCTAGGAGTTTTACCTGCTAAAGAAAGAGAGAAAGGAAAAGGATATGTAAAAGAAAAACAAAACAAAGGAACTGTAATTTTCCTAGCATGGTTTGCAACTACTGTTGAGCTACGATGTCATGTGCAGCTAGGATGTCATGTACCTTGACTTAGTGTCAGGTGTTCTACATATTGTGAAGATAGTTGCATGTTTCTTCATGATGAGTGTAAAACTATGTTAAGCTAAGGTCTGGATATTCTCCTTGTGGAAAAAACATGTTGGTTGAATATGTTATCAGTAGATGTGGTTACCTCTGGGTGCAGGTAATGTTGTGTGTGTTGATGTAGTGCGGTGTATGGTCAGATCTGTTTCAGTCTGTTTTGGCTCCCCCTTTTTCTTCTCTCTTCTTCGCTCTTGATGGAAGATTCTGGTGTCGTGATGCCACTGGGTGTCGTCCAGTGCAAGGCTTGAGTCTTTGGTGACAGAGTTCAAGAATGTGGATGTTTTGTTATCTTTCTTTGAGGCCATCTTCTGCTTTTTGTAGGCCTTCTGTGTTAGGTCATGCAACAACAGTAAAATTTGAGTAAAATAATTGTCCTCTTTCATTTATTTGAACTCATAGTGAGGGACAACAGTGAGCTATTAAGAGCTCAGGTGTGTTGTCCCCAAGCTAGGATACAAGGCGGTAATTTGCATGTTGTCATTTTCATATGCAGTGAAAACATTGCATGTTCCTGTCACATCTTTCAATCTTCACATGAAATGGACAGATAGACTAATTTAACTATACTATAGATAGACATAGTAAAATTTGACTAATTTCACTATACTATTGACAGATATACTAAACTGACTAATCCAGGTTCAGCACGGAATGTTACACAATCTCATATACTGAATACTGAATACATAATACTGAATACTCTCCAGAAATGTTATGATATGTTGTTTATGTTTCTTCATTGTGCAGGATATTGCAGTATCAGTAGTCGCTACAGTCAGTCAGCTCCTGAACGCAAGTCGTGAGATATTCTCTTCTGTCGACAATACTGCAATTTCTGAGTAACAAAACTTTTTACACTCACTGCCACTGACATACAGTACCATCTTACAGTATATGCAAAAATCATAAGCACTCTATTTTTGTCTGACTTTGGATTGTTCAGACTAACAGAGACTCTACAGAAAGTGTCTCTGTATGAGGAACCAAATCCATTGTTGGTGCAACCGAATATGGCAGTGCAGACACTGAAGGGGCAGGCCACTCAAACAAAGACAATGCAACAAGTGCAATTAACTGCTTTTAAAGGCAAGTGTCTGAAGTGTCCACAATAATATTCAACAGATTTCAACATTTATAATAATCAGAAATGTGTGACACTAAAGACTGGAGTAATGATGCTGAAAATTCAACTTTGCACACAAAGTCACAGGAATAAATGACACTTTAATATATATTTTAATAGAAAACATCTATTTTAAATTGTAACAATGTTTCACAATATTACTGTTTTTCTGTATTTTTGATCAAATAATGTAGACTCAGTGAGCATAAGAGAATATTTTGTAACTATTCCAAACTTACAATCAGCAGTGTGCTGTACTGTTGGCGTGTTTCTAAAAGACATATTTATCTTAATTTTCCCAGGGCTGAGTGATAACTTTTCACCTGACAGAATAAAACTATATACAACAGAGGCTAAGATTGACAAAGAAGAAGTTGACCTTCAAATGAATGTCACATTCAGCCAAGGTAAAGCTGGATTCTTCATAACTCTACTTCTCCTCTTGTCGTAATTATTCTACATGAAATGAACTGTTGAGAGTGATCATTTTAAAAGTAATCTCTCTTTCTGTAGGTCTTAATAAAAATGTTGGGTTTGTCCTCTATGATAACGATCAGTTCTTCCAGTCAAAAAGCTTTAAACCTTCTCTGGATACCAAGAGAAGAGTAATATCCGCTAATCTTGAAGAAAATCCCGAAACTGTTCTGTTTACAATCAGACCATCGGTGAGTCCAACATTACACTTCCCTCCTGGCACAGAAAGTATGCAATGTGAAATGTGAATAGCATTTAAAAAACCATAAAAAAAAAACTTCTGTGGAATGGAAAGATTCCAGTGATGTTGAAGAACCATCAATGCCAATAAAGAACCTTTATTTTTATTTTTATTTTTAGAATCAAAATGTTCTTGATATTAGCATATATGAAATGTGAATAATATTTTAAAAATCTATTTCCTCCATAAAAAAAAACAAAAAAAAAAAAACAAAACTTTTGTGGAATGGAAAAATTCCATTGATGTTAAAGGTCCTTCATGAAACCATCAACGCCAATAAAGAAACTTTAGGCCCTAAAAAGCTTTAGGCATGGTTTAAAGTGCACGGCGCAGGTACAATTACGGCATGTCCGAATCCACTTTTGCTATTTTAAGGAGAGGAAAAATGGTCAGGGGGGGCATTCATGGGCTGAGCCCCCTCAAATGAGTTACCATGCACCCCCCCTTTCCATCCTCTCCCCTCCTTGCTGAATGTGATCGTTTACGAAAGTGAAAGTGAAACCAAAAAGACAGCTCGCATAAGAAAACAATTGACTATCCATTATGACATGTAGGTATTTTATATTTATGTACACAATAATAATCTTTTACATTGTAATCCTTTAATTTTTCAATATTTCGCATGCTTGTGTGCTGCTGCGCGTCCCTGTGTGTGTAATAAACTGAGTGTATGTGCACTGTGCACCTGCCTATAGCCGCATATTACTAACACGCTCTTTAAATAACAAACAAACAAAAAATTAAATATTGCAGTCTATTGCAGTTGCCTCGAAATAGCAATGCACCAACAATGTGCCTGAACACACCACATTTTCAGACCAGCACGCCCATGGGCGCACAAATGGGCATAAATGCATTTGCTATTTAAACAACGTGGCGCAGGAAGTGAAAACTTTGTCGGGCTGAAACTATCAAAAATCACTTGCGCCGCACCTGGCGCCACATTGCGCCAGCTGTATGATAGGGCCCTTTGTTTTTAAAGGTGTCACGAAATGGAGAATCAAAATCTTCTTGTTATTTCCATACATATAATAGAAGGTTACTCTACAACAGGGATCCTCAAGTCTTGCCCACAAGGTCCACTTTTCTGCAGAGTTTGATCTAAGATGGAGCTAATTAATAAGTGGATCTCAAAAGAACTCAAAACTCACTACCCAGTTTAAAATATGAATACCCATATTAGACACCCCTTAACATGCATCATCGGCGTATGTAATCAAGGAGGTGTGTTCTGAACAACTCATGTTTGTCCAGATCTATATACTGTTAGATAAAGATGTCGTGTAAGAACAAGAAACATGTTCTGTTAGTGGATGTAAAGAAACTGCACTTCCTAAAGTGTTAAAAATGCATGGCTGAAATGACTAAAGACCAAGTATATCATTGTTTGAGTTGTGTTAACAAACTCAGTACATATCCAGATCAGAAATGTTTGCTTGAGTTGGGAATATTTTTATTATGTGAGCTGAATATTGTACCGTATACTATGTCTTTGTTTTATTGTGTTGTGGTTCTGTCCAGTAACCTGGTTTCCTTCAGTCCGTTTACTGGGTCATTCTGTTCACCTTTGTTCCCGTTAATTATCTAATTTAGTTCTGTGTATTTCTTTCATCCAGTTTGGATTTGTTCTTTGTCTGGTGTCATGCTTACTATGTAGATGTTTCCCCATTTATTCTAACCTGTATTCTGTGGATTATCTTATCCTAAAGTCTGTTACTGTAAATTCCTTGCCTTTGTGCAATAAGTATATCACCCACACATGACAGAACACGAGAACAAATACAACAATCTTGCCAGGCAATGTTGCTTGGGCACTTTCCCATTGAGAATGGGCAAATTTCTCTCTGGATACTTTAGATCGGTTTTGGCCCTACCTGGTTGATTATTGATGGCAACATTGCCCAGCAACATTGCTCAAAAAATTGGCCCCCCTGTATTATCACCTTACTACCCCAGCCTGAACGAACGGTTTAAAGATGATGATATTTGTTGCCCATTCTCAAAGGGAAAGTGCCCAAGCAACATTCCTCAAAAAAGTTGCCCCGTGTATCGTCACCTTTTAAGGCATGCATTCCAGTGGACAGTCCAACTTCACCGCATTTGTGGCAGGGGGGCCACTATAGTTTCTGCGCCCCCTGAACAGCATATTGACTCGGGTACCCTTGGTTGAAATCGCGTTCAACCCCCCTTTCCCTCCTCGGGGTCTTACCTAACTCCCGTTACGGCACCCCTGATTTGTGGAGTGTGTGCTGGTCAATACTGATTTCCCATTCACCATTAGCCTAGCTGAGGACCACACCAACCCCACTCCACATCCAGAGACCAGCCATCCACCACCGACGACCTGGACAATAGAGTTGCCTGAGCCCACTGCAGATGTGGAGCCTGAGCTTGCTGGATAAACGAGCCAGTAACAAGGACTGAGCCAACCATCGTCCCGGAGCCTGAGCCCAACGAGAAGACTGACCGGGTGTGTGAGCCATCAACATTGTGAATTGTCAATGGGAGTATTGGTGGAGTTTGATAGGGTTGGAAGGAAGCCCCACCCACTGTCACTGTGAATGTGATGGGCAAGGCCTCTGGAGGATATTTGGAAGAACTTTTGGACATTTTTGAGGAGTATTTAATCAACTGGTTTAGGGAGGTAAGACCAGGTGTTCCTGTATCTCCAGTGCTTTTTAATTGACTGGTTTATGGCGGTGATACCCAGTATTCCTGTATCTCCAGTGTCTCCTGTATCTCCAGCATCTCCCGTGTTTCCTGTGGCTCCTCTAACAGCCAGTTTCTTGGCCTGCCTCCGCTGGTATCTTTCAGCCCCTCTGCATCTCCTACACCTGGGGTGCCCAAGCTCGGTCCTGAAGTGCAGAGTTTAGCTCCAACCCCAATTAGACACAGCTGAACTAGCTAATCAAGCTCTTACTAGGCGTACTAGAAACTTCCTGACAGGTGTGTCCAGGCAAGTTGGAGCTAAACTCTGCAGGACTGAGCTTTGCCACTCCGGTCCTACACCATCAAGTGTGGATCTGCCTCAATGCTTCAGGGCACCAGCTTCATCTAGGCCAGAGGATCTCCTGGTTCCAGCTCCAGCCTCTGCCTGTTGACACATCTGCTATGCCTAGGCTCCTTCATCCCTCAGCTCCACTGGAAACTATAGTCCTTACAGCTCCACCGGGTTTTTTGTCCCT
This sequence comes from Cirrhinus mrigala, assembly GCA_036247105.1. Classification (NCBI taxonomy): domain Eukaryota; kingdom Metazoa; phylum Chordata; class Actinopteri; order Cypriniformes; family Cyprinidae; genus Cirrhinus; species Cirrhinus mrigala. The sequence goes on from CM070028.1 coordinate 12,276,393, forward strand.
CCAGCTTTGCCTTGGCCAGATGTGGACCTACCTGCACCTTCAGCTCAGTCTGGCTCTGCCTCCCCCCCCAGGTCCGCCTCAGTCCTCTGGTTCCACCTTGGATGCTCATTATCACAGCTCCACCTAAGTCTCCAGTGCCATCAATGCTATGTGGGCTCCTTGGCTCATGAGCTCCACCTAGGTCTCCATTCTCTAGAAGCTTCATCTCCGTCGGCTGTCCCCAGGGTGTCGTCTGCCAAGTTTCCACCATGGCTACTTCCTCTCTCGACCCTGCAGTTAGGCCTCATTTTAGCTGGTCTCTCGACCAACATTTGTCTCCACCTGCTCCTGGCCTCCCCTTGGCTCCTCCGACCATCTACTCCTCCTTTCTTCAGTTCTTCTTCTCCAGAGCCCCCGCCCTCCCTCCTCAGTTTTGTATGGCGCGAGAATGCATCTTTTCAGGAGGGAGTATACTGTAACGTTGAAGCTGTGTCTGTGTTTCACTGTGTTTTCATTGTGTGACCTAGTTTCCCTCTGTTTAATGACTGCAATAAAGTTAGCCAGTCACAGCAGCGGGCGTTTACTTCTATTTCTGCAAGAGGTAACACCCCTTTCAGATCCCTTTTTGTTCCATGAGGATGGAAAATTATCATTTTTACAAACATTGAACATTTTTTAGTGTAGAAAAGTAAAGTAACGTTATACTCCTTTGTCAGTGAGACATGCGTTCAGAATCAGCACATGGTCACTGTCTAGTGGGCTTTGTTTTCAAGTGTGCAACTCCTGGCATTCGCTGTTCTTCTGCTGGCGGTTATCAAACAGCGTTGCATTACTGAGGGCGCCCCCTTCTGGATTGAGGGTGAATTGCCTGTATTCATTGTAAGCGCTCATGCACTGAACCGAGATGCCCATACCATGACGGTTCGGTATGAATACACGAGTATACACCCCTCGTTAATACACTGTACTTTTAGGCTGATTCCACAATGTCTCTCAACGACTTTGCATGTGTGTTCTGGAGTTACTCTAAAAAGGACTGGATCACAGACGGTTGCACCAAAACTGTGAGCTCTTCAGGAAGTGCAGGTTGCAGCTGTAAAAATATGCAAAAAGCAAACTTTGCTATTCTGATGGTAAGCTATGTTTGCATCAGTTTGTAAATATCATTTATATTTAAGTTAAATAGATCAGTAGAGTCTATGATGCTGTGAATTAAAGTCCATTTCTGCTAGAACGTAATGCAGGTGTCATTTTCTGCAGGCATATGATATCAACTATAACTATTCTGAAGCTTTGCATTGGATCAGCATCACTGGCTGTGCTCTGTCTGTGTTGGGACTGTGTGCCACAGCATTGTACCAAATCATAACCAGGTAAAAGTTTACACCATTTGCATACAGCTTTCTGCAGTGGTGAAGCAGTTTTTATATATTCATACACATACCACAGGAAGTCAAGAGGAGGCAATCCTACTCTGCTAGTGGTGAACATCTGCTTAAGCATGACAGTTTTCTACCTTCTCTACATCTTCGGCATAAACAACCCCGTCCAACATGTGAATGTAGCAAGGGTGTCTGGGGAGAATATAGTTCCTGAGACTGACTTCCACAAGTACCCAGATGAGGGACCCTGTACCGCATTTACAGCTCTGCTTCAGTATTTCCTGTTGGCTACGTTCACTTGGAATACTCTATACGGCATTAATGTGTACATGCTCTTCCACGGCTCAGTATCTGGAACACCTCGATGGTTTCCAAAAGTCTCCATGGCTGTTGGATGGGGTAGGAGTCACTGAACCTGCACAAAACACTGATGTATTGTTTAATTTATGACCAACTTCTTGGTAAAGTTTGGCAATAAACCGTATGGGTTTAAGCAATATATATGTACTATGTCTTCTGTCTTCCATTTATATTTCCACAGCATGAAGGTCATACGAATTTATGAATGAACCGCTTGTTTTAAAATCTTGCTGGATTTGAATTTTTAGTAACTTTTATATAACTGAAAATGTGTATATCCCAATCTGTATTGTTATCAACCAACATTTTATTGCTTAGTTCATCCACCCCTACATCCTGGGTATTAATTGCACAACAAACATATGACTAAACCTTAGCCATGAAATAATGTCTCCAATATGCAATGCCATCAGTGTCTATAAAGCTTTTCCTTTTTAGGTTTGCCTGCTGTTATTGTTGGTATCTCATTGGGTTCCACTTACCGTGTGGATGAGCCTTTGGGTTATCGACAAGAAGAGTTGTAAGTAACAAATATTTGTAACTTTTAACCTCACTATTTTATTTTATTATTACACTGATTTTTGGAAATGTTGGTTTAGTTGTCACTCTGTTTTTACTACAGTTGCTGGCTGGCTTCAGTGGACCACAAACAAAGATTCAGTATAAAGAAACCCATGTTTTGGGGATTCGTACTTCCTTTACTGATCATGCTGATCTCAAGCACAGCAATACTGCTGCACTTCTCGTACAACATTTGCAAGTCCAACCCAAACTTAAACAGGTAAGTGCCAGAAAATGTTATCAATTGTCAACCAAAGTGAATTTATGAGAATATATTCCACTAATAACACACTGTTGCTCTGTAGATCACGTAAAACTCCTTTGAAGAAGAGGATTTTGAGTAGTTTATCTCTGGCAGTGATGCTCGGCTTGTCTTGGGTCATAGGCTACATTTTGCTCATCACTCACGAAACAACTCTCAAATTAATTCTCAGTGTTGTTTTCTGTCTCCTAAACACAACACAGGTGGGTTAATGCATATTGCATAAAAATGCATAAAAAGCTTATAATGGACTATGAATGAAATTGTCAATGCTTCTGTATTCATTACAAGTTTTCTATTTCCAAAGGGTGTTCAGATATTCATTTTATTCGCTCTGAGGCCTTTATTAAATTCAAATCCAGTTATTCTCAACTCTGTGCATGCACCAGAAATAGGCCTTCACAAGAAATCATTTTATTTATGGAAAAATAAGAAGCAAGAAAGCAAAGAAAGCTACATATCCACAGATCACTTACAGGACAAGGTAATAATAATAATACATATAATCACAATATCTAAATAAATACAATATACAAACCACCTTCTAAAAACTCATACAGTAGCCGGTGTAGATCGTTGGTGAGAGAGTGGCCTTCACCTCAGCAGTGATGAAGACAAGGAGGAACATCAGCTTGAGTCAGATCATTTAAGAATGCTCTTGGTGTTTGTACAATTATATCCAGATTCAGTGTTGAGTTGCAGCTCAATTTTATATTGTATGCCCATGTCATTAGGAACTTCTTGGGCTTTGTTCACACTGCACACAAACCTGATTTGGTTTTAATTTTCACTCTTTAGGACCAACTGTCGACATATTTTTCAGGTTATGCAATGTCACCTGCTTATTCCAAAAGTATTAGTACTAAATAATTTGAGGAATAGTTCACCCAAAAATTGTCTAAACCTGTTGTGATTGGCACAGTGAGGAGTACTTGAGCAAGTTAGCGAGCACTACCATCTATGTTGCCAAGTCGACCCTAATAAGGTCATATTTAGCCCCTGGACTGCGAATTTACCATGGGAGCGTTGAATAATAGCTATGTTACAAACTGCAAAAAATATATTTTTCCAAAACCCATATGACCTACTCTTTAAGGTGTTTTAACTCTGAACTGTCACTTCGGAACAAAATATGATTCTATAATCAATAATAACGCTTACTCCAGTAAAATTTCCATCCCCTATTGTCCTCTTACTTCAAAATCCACATTTGTTTAGAACTGTTCTGGATTTTTTCGCTTGTAAACGGGCCCTAATCTGTGAAAACTTCTCTTCTAATTAGAAGATTAATTTAATATTAGGATTAGAAGATACTTTAGAAGTTAAAAACATCTTAATGATGGATTTGTTTTTAACAAACACAAATCTTTTTACTTCACAGGATGTTAACTGATGGGCTGGAGCCGTGTGGATTACTTGTGGATTGTTTTGACGTTTTTATCAACTATATGGATTTTAACGGCACCCATTAACTGCAGGGGATCCATTGGTGAGCAACTGATGTAACGCTAAATTTCTCCAAATCTATTCAGATGAAGAAACAAACTCATCTACATCTTGCATGGCCTGACAATGAGTTAAACTGAGATGGATATGCCTGATTTTCGCTGCCTGTCTGAGCAAAGCTTGACACGTCAGGTTTGGCACAGCAAGTGCATTGTCAGCTGCCAGTTTTTGCCTTGTCTGATTGATGTGCTCTATTGTAAAATAATATAAATGTACTGTAAACACACCAATCTTTAGAGTTTGACTCAATACTTTTTTACTAATTAACTGCTGACATATGTTAAACATTAATGAAATGGCATGTAGATTGCTGGGTCTGAAGTAATTTTTTTTTTACCAAATTAAAATTGATTGATTTTGAAATGAATGAACTCAGATCTTCATAATCCTGTGTTATCCTGTGTTATCTGTTTAGTAACCATGGTGATTTTAAGTTCATGGGATCTTGGTAGAGTTTCTGTAATAGTTAGGAAAGCATGTCCACCAGGGGGAACCATTTACAAGAAAATACATTTGTGATACCTAGAAGATGCATAAACTGTAATTCATTGTAATTTGCATTCAGTACATACCTGTACATTGGATATGTATTTCCTCTTTTTGTTCTGTTTTGATTCAAATCAGTGTCTGACGCTGATCAGCTTTGCACTGAGGAAAGACAAGCTAAAATAAACAAACTAATATAAACTCCAGCGAAATCCAGAATCTGTTTAGCCCTTAAACATGTTTAACTCAAACTATAGCTGTCAAACTAGTTGAGATGAGATGACCTTATTATATCCCCGTTCTAGAGAAATTCATTCCGGGGAAAAACCCACGGCGCTTCTTCTTCTTCTTGGTTTTATGGCGAGTTGCTGACTATGAGCATATCGCCTCCTACTGTGCTGTTATGCGATCAGGATTTTCTATATTTGATTAACGTTGTTCTGTCTCAGTTCTTAAGGTTTCGGTTGACGCTGCGTGTTCAGCTCCTCCGCCATCCACACTAAACCCCTTTAGCTTCGAACTTAAACAGTACAACTTTTATATTATATTCTTTTATCTAGGCCTGTACAGTACAAAAAATTAAATAAAAGCCTATATCCTATTCTATTACTATTAAATTCATAACCCAAAAAATATCCCAAATCTACTCTTTGTTGTAGCAATAAGCTTCTTTCGAGCAAACAATCGACTTGGGTCTTCGTTCAAATTTCAGCAGTTTACTGGATGTTCTCGTACAACAGAAAAAAAAAAAAAAAAAAAAAAAAAAAAAAAAAAATACTCCGGTCAAAAAACTGTGCTGCTCTGTCTTTTTCTTTCTCAGTGAAAAAGCGCCCTTTTTTAGGAGCGCTTAAAGGCAGTCCAGTCATAAACAGAGCAAACCATTACAGAATAAACAGGGGGTGTTTTTCCGATATACACATAAATCTAAACATATTAAAATAATATCTACTTGAGCTTTTTTAACTTTAATGTTAACTTTATTTATTTCAATTATGGGTCTTACACTCTTCTTCCCTTTATCATTAAGATATGCTATTGGTTCCTTCCTATCCTCACTATACTTGACACATTCAAATATTACATGCTCAATTGTTTCTTTCTCATCACAGAATTCACATAAGCCATTTTCATGTACAGCAATTAAAAACAATGAACCATTCAGCCCTGAATGACCCAGTCTTAGTCTAGTTATTATGCCCTCTTCCTTCATATTCCTTCCTCTTCAGTGTTGTGCAAGTTACTTCCAAACTGTAATACATTACAGATTACTTGTTACTGTCATTTAAAAGTAAACCCTTACCTTGCAATATTACTGTCTCAGAATGGTAATACGTTACATGACTCCTTACTTTTGAGTTACTTTCACCAAAATAACAACAGAAGTATAACTCAACATTCTAAAATGACAAAATTGTACTGCAGAGCATTTTACATCCAATAGAGGGCGATATGATGCAGCGTAATGTCTGTGGCCTATCCAGGCTACTAACAATATAGTTTATAATTGACAAAGTGAAGGCTCAAGACAATGCAAGAAAGGATGACAGCCAGAATCAAGAATGATAAAAGTCTGTTAAAAGTATGGTAGAGGTAAAGTGATGATCTGGCAATATCTGTGAATAGCTTGGGTGTATTCATATTAGACACAACAGGACTATATGTAAACTCCAATGCCATGACAAGATGCAAATTTTTTCTTTTCTTATTGTTGCCATTATTTTATTCACTTTGAATTCAAGTTCTTCACAACACAAAACTGTCAACCTCAACCTCAACCCTCAACCTCAGTCATTTTAGTCCACAGAAATGAACATGTAGGCTAAACACAGCCAAACTGCTTAGAAAGAAAACAGATCAAATAGAGACCCATATGGCTCTAAAAAGACTAAATTAATCCACTTAGGCAACATCAACAAGACATATGACTCGAACTATAGAACTACACACACTTTTCAAGAATACAAAAATGAAATTAAAGTGCTTGGGCCTACAAGGCCTAACAGGAAATATGGCTTAGTCATTTAAATAATAATAATAAAAAAAGTTCAGTAAAAAGGGAAGTCATAAAAGAAAAAATGTAAATAAAAAGTTTTAGAAATACAAAAATGAAATTAAGATGTTTGGGCCCACAAGGCCTGACAGCAAATATGGTTCAATAATCAAACTCAAAAAACTTCAGTAATGGTCAGACATGGCCTACAGGAAAATTGGATTTTAAAAGTTCTGTTTCCTGCCAAATACATCTTGTACATCTTAACATGGCTGAAAGTATGGAAAAGCAAGGCTGTGTTTACGGCTATGGTGGGGGCTATCCTATTTCATTATACCCCCTTGACTGAAAAATCTGTTGAAGTGCATCAGAATAAGGTGCTGAAAGCGTCTATCACCAAGACGGTTGCGTTTTGGGCTTAGTACCAGACTCCCAAGACTGAAAAGTCTTTCGACCGGTGCACTGGACGGTGTTGGTGCATTATAGCGGTGTGCAATTTTTTTGATTCTTGGAAACTGATGCAGGCTTTCCATTATCAGGTCAGAATTGAAATAATATGTTACCTCTGTTTCCACTGACATAGGCGCATCAGTCATGGAATTGGGCTGTTCATCAAATGAAAAGAAGTCATCCTCACGGGAGGTGACTGCAGCAGGTTGGACAGCATCAATCAGTAGAGTTGCAGGCTCTTCTACTGTTAGAGAGCGGCACTCAGTGGTGAGGAGGTACTTGATGTGATCTCTCCTAGTTTCCTCTTTTACCGAGCGCAGCGCGACAGCAGCCAGCAGGGCTTCTTTGGAGTCAATTGTTGTGGCAAAGCAAGTTTTAATTGCTGCCACAATTATTTCAGACAACCCAGTGGTCATTTGTGAAAGGCCATTTTGCATTGCTAAAGTTTTGGCCATTAGAACTTAAAGTGTTGGTTGAAGTGTCCCATAAAAACAAGTTTCCTCACCCCGTAGGATGTCCAGTGCAATGCTGAAAGGCTTCAGAATGGAGCAGTATTCCTTCAGATACTGGTATTCCCTGTCATTCATACATTTGATCTGAAGCTGTGTGCATAGATTGTTAATATCAGTTAGTGGCATTTCTATGATCCGAACATAGGTGTCATAAAATCAGTTCCACCGGGTTACTGAGGGCACAATCAACTTCCTTTCACTGATCTTTTCTAGGCACTCAGATGCAACTGTGGACCGGCTAGCTTTGGTCCATAGTGCTGAACACTTAGCTATGGAACTGCGGTAAACAGCCTTGGATTCTGGGTTTGATTTCAGCCATTTATCAGTCTCGTTGTTGGCAATGAGGTTAAGCACGTGAGCTGCACATCTGTAATGTGCAGGCAGCACACACAGCCCTTACTGGGCATCCTCATCATATCCTCCAGTGAGAACGCTGTGGAGGCCAGTGAAGGCCACTTCCCCATCATTCTTCTCTATCTCCTTTTCTTGGTCCTCCTCAGATTCGACTTGTTGGTATTCCTTAAAAGCTTTAATGAAGTTGCTGCGATTGTCTGTCACACACGCTGTCACTTTTTCAGCAGTTAATCCAGTTTAATTGGGAAAAAATATCCTCGAGTTCAGATGCAATTGCATCATATGTGTGCCTACCTCTGAACCTACGACAAGCGATAGCAGCGTTCTTCCACTGCAGTGTCTCCAAATTGATCCAATGGACCGTCACCCCCCAAAAAACTCTTGTTGTAGGCAGTCCAAATGTCTGCAGTTGTTGACACGTACTGCTGTTCATTAATTGTTTTCTTTAGCTCTATTTCCATGGCAGTATAGTTCCTATCCAGTTCTTTGGCGAACATTGTTTTGCATGGCAGTACATGCTGAAAAATAAGTAAAATACACAGATAATAAAACTCCAGTTCATCTGATATGCTATGCTATAATGCCATGCTAAATTACACATTTGCATATTGATTGTCTGTTCCAATCAGATATGCTGCTGTATAATGGCCTGTTGATGGCTATAAAGTTTTGACTATACATTTTGACCCAGTAACATCAGCTCCAACCCTTATCAAACACAATTGAACCAACAAGTTAGGATCTGAAGGAGCACTTGATAATTAACAGGTGTGTTTGATCAGGGTTGGAACTAAACTTTGCAGGAAGGTAGATCTCCGGGAACAGGGCTGGGCACCCCTGATTCTATGTTACTGGGTCAAAATGTATAGTCAAAATGTTATAGCCATCAACAGACCTTTGTACAGCAGCATATCAGATACTACTTTTTGCCAATCAATCTCTTTATTAGACTGCTGATTTCTTGTATTAACTAGGCTATAGATAAATAAATACATTTAAAAAAAATAAATGCATTTAAATACAAAATACTATTACAAAATAATTTGAAATAAAAAGGTTACCTTGTCATTGCTGCTGGTCACAGGGATCTTGCTAACTAACTTTCTGAAAGCAGGAGGTTCCGCCGTTGACAATGGTAACATGTCTTCAGTGACATACTCCACCACAAGTCTTCTGACTTCTTGAGGTTCAAGTGGCATGATGGCAGACAGAGAGAAACGTAATTTCTGTTGCTTTGGCTTATCACTCTCGTTCTCTGTTTTCTCTTGTCAGTAAGTGGAGTGGTCACATGGCACCACTCAGGATGTTTTTTTTAAATTGCTAGTGTTATTGATGTCGATAGTTCTCTCAGTTTTAAACAAAGGTTGCATCTGACAATAACATTCTGCTTGTCCTTGTCTCTGACAAAATCGAAGTAATGTGCATACGTCCATCTTGCGAATGTACTGTCTTCTGCCATCTTCATTCATTTGCTGTTTTTCCACTGGCCAGTGCACGCTAGGGCCTACAGCGAACTGGGCGGGGACAATAGCCTCAGACCTTAAACTCATAGGCTGAAATAATGCTGCGTTACAAAATACAACGTTCCACCAGCAAGAGGGAGATGATGAATGACACCAAATCCATGGAAATAGAACTTACTTGCAGGATTTTTGATTTGTTAATGTCTTGCATTCCTCTACCCATGTAAGTCCCACTATAATAGCAACCATTTCGACAGAGTATACAGTAGTCAGCATTTGAAGTGGATCAAATCCTTCCATCAAAGTTGTCCTAAAACCAAAACAATACCTGTTCTTGTCAACCTGACAACTTTGATGATCATGGGTAGGTTCCACAAAAGGCAAGTAGAAGATGTAATCTAATCTAAAATCTAACCTCTGATCTATAATACAGAACATAAATAACCAAGACTCAAAAATAAAACACCTGCCATAAATTACTTATCCTCAAACCTGTACAAGTTTCTTTCTTCTGTTGAGCACAAAAGAAGATATTTTGAAGAATGTTGGTAACCAAACAGTTGCTGGTAGCCATTGATTTACATACTTACATTACAAAATTCACATTTTTTTTCATACTATGGAAGTCAGTGGCTGCCAGCAAGTGTTTGGTTGCCAACATTCTTCAAAATATCTTAACAGACAAAAGCAAGAATGAAGAACCCAAAACTCTAAAACAAAGAATCATTTCAGCATAAAAAGGTTCTTCAGGATGGTAAATAAGACTGTTACTGCATGTAAAGAACCATCTTTTTAACAACTAACTCAGAGAAGGATGAAAATAATCTCGATATAAACGACCATGAACACAGATGACTCCTAGAAATAGTGAATTACAGCTGTAAAGTATAAAAAACATTAAAAAATCCATCTTTACAGTAAGATATGCAGGGGTCAGACACAATAAATGTGAAACATTTAATTTTTTAAGGTGTTTTACAACCTTTTGCCTTTAATACAGATTTGAACCTTCCTAGAATGGATTCATACAACTTCTCATTGAATGTTGAATGTTGTCTATAAAAACGTTTACCAAATTGAACGGGTGATCAGCTTCTCACTCTTCTCTCTAAAACGGTCCACAGTGGTTAGATAATATTAAAGCCAGGTGATTTGTTCATCTAGGTTTTCCAATTGGTTTTATATTATGATCCCATCTCTTTAGCATTGTATCATTGGTGCATGTGACTAAAATTGTAGCAGTTGCAGATCTTTCATGGATGTTGGCTTTGTAAAGTTCTCTGTGTTTTTTTTTTTTTTTTTTTTTTTTTGTGGAAAAAGGGTCTTCAAGGTGAATACTGAAGTTTGCTGAAGAGTTCTGTGTTGTTCAGAGTTATGCTTATTCGCAGATTAAGTCTTGCCATGCTTTTTTAGAATTGTAAATACTCTCGTTCTTAAAATACCAAATAATTGTGCTGTTAAGGTTACAGGTGCTCCTGCTAAATGGGCTCTCGTGATTTGTCCTTTTTGGAAGTCTGACAAGTCACACATTTCACCCATGACTTGTACTAAACACAATATATAGACAATGGAAACATAAAATATAATAGCAAAATTGCTTTTTCACTGTATCCTACAAAGTGATACTAATCCCCAAATAATGAATCTTTACATTATTTTGTCCAGCTATGTGCTGTGTGTGAATAACACATAGTAATATGTTATATACTATCACTGTGTAATGTTGTTGTCTTTTTAGTTCCTCATTAATGTAAGTTTCATTATAATGGATGGATGTTTCCATGACTGATGGACTTCCCACTCCAGCAATGATCCAGCTCCACCTCTGCTTTATAAACCAGACAGTAACCAGACAGTAGTTAACAGTTAGTTTTACGAATGTCATATCTAGTAGATGTAAAATGGACTACCGTCTGCTGCTCTTAATCTTGACCTCAGGTAAGGTGTAAAATTTAGTGTTCATTTTGAAACTCAGGAATTTTTTTTTTTTTTTTTAAATAATTGCAAAGAAGCTGTAAGTAACACACTAAATTAAAAGAAATATCTAAAATTTTAAGTAAAAAATAGAATTTTTATAAAAATGTACTCCAATAAACAACTGATAAGAATAAAGCCACATCTTAATAAAGTTTTGAGTATATTAATTATAATTAACCATGAGTATATTTGAAACAATTATTTGTTATAATTGTTATTATTATTATTTAAAAAATACCTGTTTTTTGTTTCTCTTTCATAATTTTGATTTAGTTTGTACAGTATTGCAAGACACTTCATATGTTTTATTTCTCTTTTATCATGTTTGCACAGCTTACATTTGTAATTGTTTGCTTTTCTGGGGTAATTTATATACTGGCATTTGCATATGGCAGTGCTGTATAACCAATATGTTACTAGCTGTCATATTGACATTATAAATAATTTGACCAAAGTTCAATACCAAACAATATAAACAAATAAAAGCAAATGGCACGAAGGTAAATGTTTCTGTGTAATACATTTGTGTACACAGTGCAAAAAAATAGATATGCAAACTATCTTGAGTTGTTTCTAATCTGTCTCACAGAAATTACTTTTGGTGTAACCTAATGTATTCAAGACACGTATCTATCTATCTATCTATGGCTTTATTTAAAAAATTAAATTCAGTTGGATGAAGTGGTTGTGAGGGTACCCAAAGAAGAAAAAGTGGTAATTGGAGCGCACTTCAATGGACATGTTGGAGAAGGGAACAGAGGTGATGAGGAGGTGATGGGTAGGTACAGTGTGAAGGAAAGGAATGTGGAAGGGCAGATGGAAATGGCAGTGATAAATACATATTTTAAAAAGAAGGAGCACAGGGTGACATATAAAAGTAGAGGAAGTTGCACACAGGTGGACTATGTCCTGTGCAAGAGATGCAACCTGAATGAGATAAAAGACTGTAAGGTGGTGACAGGGGATTGTGTTGCTACACTGTTAGACATTTCAAAGGGTCTTTACAACACTGTTGCCAGTAAGTTACTGTAATTAGAATTTACAGTAGCAAACCGTATTTAATTTACAGTTGCAAACTGTAGCTGTTTTACAGCCAAATACTATTAAAAAGGTCAAATTCATCAGTATACTACTGTAATTAAGCTGTTGTGGCGTTTTTACTCCACATAGGTACAACTGACATTCAATTAAAACAGACACAATAATCACAAAATATCAAATACTTTATTTAAAACAATGCATGTATAACACTTAAAAATACAGTCTTAAACCGCTGGAACAGTCCATCTTCACCATTTCTCCTGTCTTAGGACATTTTGCAGTGCATTATGTTGTATCCTCACAAAGAATCTATAGGCAACAGAAACATAATGGAGAAAAAAGAATACACAGCCATCTGCAAAACCCAGGTGCTGCTCCAAAACGTGGCCACCACATTTGCTCACCATCCACATTGTTAGTGACACAAATGTCTTCTCTGAAAAAAAAAACAAGTAGAAGAAATGGCATACTTTTAAAAGGCAAACCCCACATAGAATACACAAACTTCTCAAAACCATAGTTGTTCTCTTACCATGAACTATCAGTCTCAGGGAGGTTGGCATGCTCGTTTTTCTTGATGCTTCATTGCAGTTGCCTTTAAAACACAAACACAACAAAATGCAGTAAATCTTAAATTCCATTAATAATTATAACAAACTAATTCTGAAACTAGAAAGGCAGCTAACAGTTAGCTATATTACTTGTCTAACCTAGCTAACATACGATTTTTTTTTTTCAATTGGCTACTGGCCAACATTATACTAACACCTGAACAGATAAGATAAGGTAAAATAAGCGTTGCTCGTTCAAAATTATTTTAATTCAGTAACTCAATTTAATAAGCAGCCAATGGCCGTTTGAAACGACAGCACAGTTTACTATAGTAAAGTTTGTAACCGCCATGTTGACAGGTAAATTTTACTAAGTTAAACCGGTGTGCAAAAATCTGACAAACACTCACACAAACGTATATTTATTTTCACCTTACTTGCTGGTCTTAATCTCTCGTAAATTGCATCGACACACAGCGCGGATGTTCTCCAGAACTCTTTCGCTCTCGCGGGTTCATCCCCCGGCAAACGCCGCGACGCTGCCCGCTGCTTCAGCGTCTTCCTCGGACACGAGTGGCGCGCAGCGCGGCGCGCCTCAACAAAAGAAGACAACATAGAACCCATTATATATACAGTCTACAGTGGATGCTTACAGTAAAGTAATGACCCGGTATATTTCTGACTTACAAATGTACTTCAAGCGCTCGCGCTGTGTCTGACATGAAGGACAAACGGATTTCCAGTCATTACAAGCAATGCAACACATCCGGTGTAGTCCGTCCCAAGCTGTTGTGGCGTTGTAGACATGGCGTAGGGCAAGAGATTACTTCCGGTACCTCGTGACCTCACGTGATCTGATGCGTGTGACATACAGTAGTATACAGCAATTTTAAAAAATACAGTCTCTGTATTTGGGGTCTGACGTCACAGAAAATTCCCATAATGCAATGGTTATTACAGTTATTTACTGCAAAGGGAATTTACAGATATACAGTTAATAGCTGTAGAAATTACAGAAATGTCTAACAGTGTAGACAGCATCAGATGGTGGTTTGTAGGATGACTTTGTAGGTGAAGAGGAGGAAGAGAGTGAGGACTGTTCCAAGGTTAAAATGGTGGAAGTTAAAGGAGGAAGACTGTTGTGTGAATTTCAGGGAAGAGGTGAGACAGGCACTCGGTGGTGGTGAAGAGTTACCAAATAAATAGGTGACCACTGCAGAAGTGGTGAGGGAGACAGCTAGAAAGGTACTTGGTATGACATCTGGACAGAGGAAGGAAGACAAAGAGGCTTGGTGGTGGAATGAAGAAGTACAGGAAAGCATAAGGAGAAAGAAGTTAGCGAAAAAAAATTGTGATAGTCATCAGAAAGATGAAGAAAGTAGTCAGAAGTACAAGGAGATGCGGCACAAAGCAAAGAAAGAGGTGGCGAAGGCTAAGGAAAAAGCGTATGACAAGCTGTATGAGAAGTTAAACCCTGAGGAAGGAGAAAAGGAACTGTACCGATTGCCTAGACAGAGGGATAGAGCTGGGAAGGATGTGCTACAGGTTAGGGTGATAAAAGATGCAGTTAAAAATGTGCTGACAAGTGAGGAGATTGTGTTGAGAAGGTGGATGGAGTATTTTGAGGAACTGATGAATGTAGAAACTGAAAGAGAGAGAAGGTTGTGTGATGTGGAAATGAAAAGAATGAAGAGTGGAAAGGTGGTTGGTCCAGATGAGATACCAGTGGAGGCATGGAGATGCTTAGGAGAGATGGCAGTGAAGTTTTTAACCAGGTTGTTCGATGAAATCTTGGAAAGTGAGAGCATGCCTGAAGAGTGGAGAAGAAGTGCACTGGTGCCGATCTATAAGAACAAAGGAGATGCGCAGTGCTGCAGTAACTACAGGGGCATACAGTTGATCAGCCACACAATTAAGTTATGGGAAAGGGTAGTGGAAGCTCGACTGAGAGGACAGGTAATGATCTGTGAGCAGCAGTATGGGTTCATGCCAGGGAAGAGCACCACAGATGCAGTGTTTGCTTTGAGAGTGTTGTTGGAGAAGTATAGAGAAGGCCAGAAAGAGTTGCATTGCATGTTTGTGGATTTAGAGAAAGCTTTTGACAGGGTGCCGAGAGAAGAGCTGTGGTACTATATGAGGAAGTCAGGTGTGGCAGAGAAGTATGTAAGGTTGGTGCAGGATATGTATGAGGACGGTGTGACAGCGGTCAAGTGTGCAGTAAGAATGACAGACTGGTTCAAGGTTAAGGTGGGATTGCATCAAAGATCTGCTCTTAGCCCTTTTTTGTTTGCAATGGTGATGGACAGGTTGACAGATGGGATCAGGGAGGAACCCCTATGGACTATGATGTTTGCAGATGATATTGTGGTTTATAGTGAGAGTAAGGGACAGGTGGAGGTGAGTTTGAAGAGGTGGAAGTATGCAATGGAGAAATGGGGAATGAAAGTCAGTAGGAGCAAGACAGAGTATATGTGCATAAATGGGAGAGAGGAAAGTAGAACGATGCAGTTATAAGGAGCAGACGTGGTGAAGATAGTAATGTAGAGTGTGGTAGAGAAGTACAGAAAAGAGTGCAGGCAGGGTGGAGTGGGTGGAGAAGAGTGCCAGGAGTGATTTGTGATAGAAGGGTACCTGCAAGAGTGAAAGGGAAAGTTTACAAGACTGTAGTAAGACCATGTTGTATGGCTTGGAGGCGGTGGCACTGACAAAAAGACAGGAGAAGGAGCTGGAGGTGGCAGAGTTAAAGATGCTGTGATTTTCTTTGGGAGTGACGAGGATGGACAGGATCAGAAATGAGCATATTAGAGAGACAGCACAGGTAGGACAGTTGGTAGACAAAGTGAGAGACGCAAGACTAAGATGGTTTGGGCATGTGCAGAGAACGGATGAGGGGTATGTTGGGAGAAGAGTGTTGAGAGGATGGAGCCACCGGGCAGGAGGAGAAGAGGAAGACCAAAGAGGAGGTTTATGGATGTGGTGATGGAAGACAAGCGGGTGGTTGGTGTTACAGAGAAAGATGTAAACGGCAAAATGGAAGACAACAATCAGAGCAAAATGGAGACGGATTTAATGGAGAGCACTTTAACTCAGCTGTTGGGTTACAGTCGGACGTCCACTTACGTCCACATTTGGTCCGTTTTTTTCCCCTGCTTCGTCCCTCAGCTGCCATTTCCATAACAAACGTAAAAAAATCCAGTCTCCCATGCGTGGGCTTTTATCATAGGACCTGACACCTTGCAACGCAGAGAAAGTTAATTACATTAAAGACAAAATAAACTAAAATATAAACTCACGTTTAAAAGGGTATGGTTATTCCTTAAAACGAAATCCTTTTTAAACTGTGATAATGGAATGCAAAATGCAAAAACAAACAAACAAACAAACAAAAGCAAAACAAACAAACAAAAACTTTCATTTCTGGAAAAAGAAAGCATGAGTAACTTCTGTAATTAAAGATGTCATCAAATCACGAGTCTGTTTTTAGCAGTTAGGCTATCATTTAAACATAAAAAAAACATGATACCCTTCAATAATATAATTGAACAGGCTACAATTAGTTCCTATGCATTCTCTATGCATGAAGAAACTTAGGTTGCTCTAAAAGTATGTTATAGAGTGATGAATGCAGCCAAGAAAAACATAGAGAATGGAAAAGAAAGTGAAAAATAACACAGGTAAAACCAATAAATTTATTCTATCTATTTACATATCGAATTGTTGGTAAGCCGACAAAAGAAGGAAAATTATTATTTTAGTTATTGCGTTTAAGACTACTATATATGTGCAGTTCAAAAAACAAATAAATAAATAAAAAGTGTAATATAATATAGTTACATTGGGAGATAGGCTACAAGCAAGTGTCAATCAAATTAGCGCGTGATCATCACTTTAGGGTACGCGCATGTATCCAAGGCAACGCTCCGCTGCTTAGTGACAGTTAACGGTCTTGCCGTTGATTTCCTCAGACATGAAAAGGTATTTCTACTTTTATATTTATGTTTATACTTGTATATTCTCGCAATGCTTACATTTTATGAAAAGTTCACCTTTTAAAATGTTTGCTGAAGTTGTCCGTCGTGTACGGCTGCTGACCGTTAGCCTATGTGAACACTTTCGAAGCTAATTTTAGCATGTAAAGCTGAAATGATTAAATGTTCATAATATTGAAAGACATTGAACTTAAAATACTAAATATACATATGGTAAAAGTACACACTGAGGCGCATATGCGGCAAAAAGCCCATTTGGGACGAATATCTTAATATGTGTGCTAAATTTGGATTTAGCTTGGTCTAAATCCAAATTGTGAACAGTCTTTACAAATTATATTTCAATAGACAAACGATAGTTCTAGACATATAGAATTATAACACTACTGAACGTGTTCATTTTGTTGTTGTTTTTTTCAAATAAGTAACGACAGTATTTGTTTTCCCATTTATTCACCACTCCTGTCCCCATGTTGAGAGAAACTGGATGTGATGTGCAAAGACAGAGGCACTTCCTTTAGGCTGAGGCTTGTTAATTTCACTTTTGATGTGCAAGAACCTTAACAGTTGCCAAAAATGTAATTTTTTTTGTTTGTTTGTTTGTTTTGTTTTTAAAAATAAATAAGCAAGCCCAGCTCAGGGAACAAAAGGTAATGCAAAAGTAATGTAATGTATTACTTTCCATAAAAAGTAACTAAATAGCACATTTAGTTACTTTTTTTATGTAGTAACTCAATATTGTAATGAATTACTTTTAAAAGTAACTTTTCCCAACACTTCATATTGGATCATGTTGAAATGAATCGCTACATATTGTTGGTGATGTGAATGTGGCTTTCCTAAGGTGTTGGTTCTTGGCTGAACTATAAGTTGTCAAGTTAGACCAGATTTAGCAAGACTAAATGCAAGTGGTCACAATTGGATACTTTTACCTGATGTTTTGTCTCTGTCAACAGCTGTTTTGGAGAAGACTTGGTGTCTAAATAATTCAGTGAGCACCAACAACACAAACAACAGCATCACAACAATCAGTTCCCTCCACACAACAGTGACTGAATCGAACAGCATCACAACAATCAGTTCTCTCCTCACAACAGTGACTGAATCGAACAGCATCACAACAATCAGCCCCCTCCTCACAACAGCGACCACAACGAACAGCATCACAACAATCAGTTCCCTCCACACAACAGCGACCGAACCGAACAGCATCACAACAATCAGTTCCCTCCACACAACAGCGACCACAACGAACAGCATCACAACAACCAGCCCCCTCCACACAACAGCGACCACAACAAACAGCATCACAACAACCAGTCCCCTCCACACAACAGCGACCACAACAAACAGCATCACAGCAACCAGTCCCCTCCACACAACAGCGACCACAACAAACAGCATCACAACAACCAGCCCACTCCTCACAACAGAGACCACAACAAACAGCATCACAACAACCAGCCCCCTCCTCACAACAGCGACCACAACGAACAGCATCACAACAAACAGTCCCCTCCACACAACAGCGACCACAACAAACAGCATCACAACAACCAGCCCACTCCTCGCAACAGAGACCACAACGAACAGCATCACAACAACCAGCCCACTCCTCGCAACAGCGACCACAACGAACAGCATCACAACAATCAGTTCCCTCCACACAACAGCGACCGAACCGAACAGCATCACAACAACCAGCCCCCTCCACACAACAGCGACCGAACCGAACAGCATCACAACAACCAGCCCCCTCCACACAACAGCGACCGAACCGAACAGCATCACAACAACCAGCCCCCTCCACACAACAGCGACCGAACCGAACAGCATCACAACAACCAGCCCCCTCCACACAACAGCGACCGAACCGAACAGCATCACAACAACCAGCCCACTCCTCACAACAGAGACCACAACAAACAGCATCACAACAACCAGCCCACTCCTCGCAACAGCGACCGCAACGAACAGCATCACAACAATCAGTTCCCTCCACACAACAGCGACCGAACCGAACAGCATCACAACAATCAGTTCCCTCCACACAACAGCGACCACAACGAACAGCATCACAACAACCAGCCCCCTCCACACAACAGCGACCACAACAAACAGCATCACAACAACCAGTCCCCTCCACACAACAGCGACCACAACAAACAGCATCACAGCAACCAGTCCCCTCCACACAACAGCGACCACAACAAACAGCATCACAACAACCAGCCCACTCCTCACAACAGAGACCACAACAAACAGCATCACAACAACCAGCCCCCTCCTCACAACAGCGACCACAACGAACAGCATCACAACAAACAGTCCCCTCCACACAACAGCGACCACAACAAACAGCATCACAACAACCAGCCCACTCCTCGCAACAGAGACCACAACGAACAGCATCACAACAACCAGCCCACTCCTCGCAACAGCGACCACAACGAACAGCATCACAACAATCAGTACCCTCCACACAACAGCGACCGAACCGAACAGCATCACAACAACCAGCCCCCTCCACACAACAGCGACCGAACCGAACAGCATCACAACAACCAGCCCCCTCCACACAACAGCGACCGAACCGAACAGCATCACAACAACCAGCCCCCTCCACACAACAGCGACCGAACCGAACAGCATCACAACAACCAGCCCCCTCCACACAACAGCGACCGAACCGAACAGCATCACAACAACCAGCCCACTCCTCACAACAGAGACCACAACAAACAGCATCACAACAACCAGCCCACTCCTCGCAACAGCGACCGCAACGAACAGCATCACAACAATCAGTTCCCTCCACACAACAGCGACCGAACCGAACAGCATCACAACAATCAGTTCCCTCCACACAACAGCGACCACAACGAACAGCATCACAACAACCAGCCCCCTCCACACAACAGCGACCACAACAAACAGCATCACAACAACCAGTCCCCTCCACACAACAGCGACCACAACAAACAGCATCACAACAACCAGCCCACTCCTCACAACAGAGACCACAACAAACAGCATCACAACAACCAGCCCCCTCCTCACAACAGCGACCACAACGAACAGCATCACAACAAACAGTCCCCTCCACACAACAGCGACCACAACAAACAGCATCACAACAACCAGCCCACTCCTCGCAACAGAGACCACAACAAACAGCATCACAACAACCAGCCCACTCCTCGCAACAGCGACCACAACGAACAGCATCACAACAATCAGTTCCCTCCACACAACAGCGACCGAACCGAACAGCATCACAACAATCAGTTCCCTCCACACAACAGCGACCGAACCGAACAGCATCACAACAACCAGCCCCCTCCACACAACAGCGACCGAACCGAACAGCATCACAACAACCAGCCCCCTCCACACAACAGCGACCGAACCGAACAGCATCACAACAACCAGCCCCCTCCACACAACAGCGACCGAACCGAACAGCATCACAACAACCAGCCCCCTCCACACAACAGCGACCGAACCGAACAGCATCACAACAACCAGCCCCCTCCACACAACAGCGACCGAACCGAACAGCATCACAACAACCAGCCCACTCCTCACAACAGAGACCACAACAAACAGCATCACAACAACCAGCCCACTCCTCGCAACAGCGACCGCAACGAACAGCATCACAACAATCAGTTCCCTCCACACAACAGCGACCGAACCGAGCAGCATCACAACAATCAGTTCCCTCCTCACAACAGCGACCACAACGAACAGCATCACAACAACCAGCCCCCTCCACACAACAGCGACCGAACCGAACAGCATCACAACAACCAGCCCACTCCTCGCAACAGCGACCACAACGAACAGCATCACAACAATCAGTTCCCTCCACACAACAGCGACCGAACCGAACAGCATCACAACAATCAGTTCCCTCCACACAACAGCAACCGAACCGAACAGCATCACAACAACCAGCCCCCTCCTCACAACAGCGACCACAACGAACAGCATCACAACAATCAGGCTCCTCCACACAACAGTGACCGAACCGAACAGCAACACAACAATCAGGCCCCTCCACACAACAGCGACCGAACCGAACAGCAACACAACAATCAGGCCCCTCCACACAACAGCGACCGAACCGAACAGCATCACAACAACCAGCCCCCTCCACACAACAGCGACCGAACCGAACAGCATCACAACAACCAGCCCCCTCCACACAACAGCGACCGAACCGAACAGCATCACAACAACCAGCCCCCTCCACACAACAGCGACCGAACCGAACAGCATCACAACAACCAGCCCCCTCCACACAACAGTGACCGAACCGAACAGCATCACAACAACCAGCCCACTCCTCACAACAGAGACCACAACAAACAGCATCACAACAACCAGCCCACTCCTCGCAACAGCGACCGCAACGAACAGCATCACAACAATCAGTTCCCTCCACACAACAGCGACCGAACCGAACAGCATCACAACAACCAGCCCCCTCCACACAACAGCGACCGAACCGAACAGCATCACAACAACCAGCCCCCTCCACACAACAGCGACCGAACCGAACAGCATCACAACAACCAGCCCCCTCCACACAACAGCGACCGAACCGAACAGCATCACAACAACCAGCCCACTCCTCACAACAGAGACCACAACGAACAGCATCACAACAACCAGCCCCCTCCACACAACAGCGACCGAACCGAACAGCATCACAACAACCAGCCCACTCCTCGCAACAGCGACCACAACGAACAGCATCACAACAATCAGTTCCCTCCACACAACAGCGACCGAACCGAACAGCATCACAACAATCAGTTCCCTCCACACAACAGCAACCGAACCGAACAGCATCACAACAACCAGCCCCCTCCTCACAACAGCGACCACAACGAACAGCATCACAACAATCAGGCTCCTCCACACAACAGTGACCGAACCGAACAGCAACACAACAATCAGGCCCCTCCACACAACAGCGACCGAACCGAACAGCATCACAACAATCAGCCCCCTCCACACAACAGCGACCGAACCGAACAGCATCACAACAACCAGCCCCCTCCACACAACAGCGACCGAACCGAACAGCATCACAACAACCAGCCCCCTCCACACAACAGCGACCGAACCGAACAGCATCACAACAACCAGCCCCCTCCACACAACAGCGACCGAACCGAACAGCATCACAACAACCAGCCCCCTCCACACAACAGCGACCGAACCGAACAGCATCACAACAACCAGCCCCCTCCACACAACAGCGACCGAACCGAACAGCATCACAACAACCAGCCCCCTCCACACAACAGTGACCGAACCGAACAGCATCACAACAACCAGCCCACTCCTCACAACAGAGACCACAACAAACAGCATCACAACAACCAGCCCACTCCTCGCAACAGCGACCGCAACGAACAGCATCACAACAATCAGGTCCCTCCACACAACAGCGACCGAACCGAACAGCATCACAACAACCAGCCCACTCCTCGCAACAGCGACCACAACGAACAGCATCACAACAATCAGGCTCCTCCACACAACAGTGACCGAACCGAACAGCAACACAACAATCAGGCCCCTCCACACAACAGCGACCGAACCGAACAGCAACACAACAATCAGGCCCCTCCACACAACAGCAACCGAACCGAACAGCATCACAACAACCAGCCCACTCCTCGCAACAGCGACCGAACCGAACAGCATCACAACAACCAGCCCACTCCTCGCAACAGCGACCACAACGAACAGCATCACAACAATCAGGCTCCTCCACACAACAGTGACCGAACCGAACAGCAACACAACAATCAGGCCCCTCCACACAACAGCGACCGAACCGAACAGCAACACAACAATCAGGCCCCTCCACACAACAGCAACCGAACCGAACAGCATCACAACAACCAGCCCACTCCTCGCAACAGCGACCACAACGAACAGCATCACAACAATCAGTTCCCTCCACACAACAGCGACCGAACCGAACAGCATCACAACAATCAGTTCCCTCCACACAACAGCAACCGAACCGAACAGCATCACAACAACCAGCCCCCTCCTCACAACAGCGACCACAACGAACAGCATCACAACAATCAGGCTCCTCCACACAACAGTGACCGAACCGAACAGCAACACAACAATCAGGCCCCTCCACACAACAGCGACCGAACCGAACAGCAACACAACAATCAGGCCCCTCCACACAACAGCGACCGAACCGAACAGCAACACAACAATCAGCCCCCTCCACACAACAGCGACCGAACCGAACAGCAACACAACAATCAGGCCCCTCCACACAACAGCAACCGAACCGAACAGCATCACAACAACCAGCCCCCTCCTCACAACAGCGACCACAACAAACAGCATCACAACAATCAGGCTCCTCCACACAACAGTGACCGAACCGAACAGCAACACAACAATCAGCCCCCTCCACACAACAGTGACCGAACCGAACAGCAACACAACAATCAGCCCCCTCCACACAACAGCGACCGAACCGAACAGCAACACAGCAATCAGCCCCCTGCACACAACAGCGACCGAACCGAACAGCAACACAACAATCAGGCCCCTCCACACAACAGCGACCGAACCGAACAGCAACACAGCAATCAGCCCCCTCCACACAACAGCGACCGAACCGAACAGCAACACAACAATCAGGCCCCTCCACACAACAGCGACCGAACCGAACAGCAACACAACAGTCAGGCCCCTCCACACAACAGCGACCGAACCGAACAGCAACACAACAATCAGGCCCCTCCAGACAACCGTACCGAGTCTGGTGTGTCAAAACGGGGGTTCCTTACAACAAGGGGAATGCATCTGCAAAGATGATTGGACTGGAACTATCTGCAACATTTGTAAAAACCCATTAAAAATATTGCATGATATATAAACTGAATCTTGTAATAATAATCTTGTAAAATGTCTCAAGGTTACTAAAGGTCTTGTTTTTTTTTTACAGCAAATTTCTGCTCTGAACAAAAGCCCACAACAAATAGCCAGTTCACCTTTCCAAAAACTGTCTTAGGCCAGTTTGCTTCCTCTAAAGAGCGATGTCCACCAGAAACAAAAAATGGTACTTAAGTCTCTTTACTAGTTTCCTTTTTATAACAATATGAACTCAAAGTATAGATGTACTTACCGTATCTTGTCGTTTAACTAATATTTATTTGTTTGTTTGTTTATTTATTTCCAGCTGGCATGCACCAGGCTTCAGCCCTCTGTAACAGAACTACTCACTTATTTGATCCTCCAAATATTCTAAATTGCAGTTTGACACTGGACACCATTAATGCATGGGTATGTAATATTATGCCTAATGACTGTAATATTTAGTCATATAAAACTTACATAAATTTTCCTCAGATGAATACAGAAACAATCTGATTTTATAACAGATTTTTCCCCCCTTTTTCTTTTCTTTTTCTTTATATCAAGGTTTCTGGAGCTACTGTGGCACAAAAACAGAATTTAGCCTCCAGTACCCAGATCCTCACATCCATACCAGAACGGCTAACACCCCACAACATCACAAACGCAGCTCAAATAGCCAATGCCCTGCTCTCTGACCAACAAACTGCACATAATACGGTAATAAACCTTAAACAAATATTAACAATTAAAATTACTCTTCATTTTACCCATTTTTAGGGTCCGAGCATGGGAAAACTCATCCAACTGTGCACACACACCAAATGTGGTGAAAATTTACATTTGAAATGGCTCAAAAGTGCCACCTATAAAATTGTAACGGAATGCCCCTCGAGCTGTTTCACGTACATGTACGGAATTTGACAGACACACGTAACACACGAATACCTACAAAAAAGTCTCCCAGTACGGAATATGACACCCAACAAGAAGTTTGATTTATTTTCAATGCAAGTTTTGTGCCGTTTTTGCCATTTTCAGGCATTGTATTGAAACAAACTCCTCCCAGAGATTTAAACAGATCAACAGCAAATTTGGGCAGTCTAAAGCCCTTTGTGACATTAAATTGTGAAGATCATGAGTTTTTGTTGAAGGGTGTGTCTGCGGCAACCAGACAAACGTTCCCACAAGTCATCGTTTAATACTCATCATGGACGACTGGTTTTGGGTGCGGAAAGGGACACTTTACTGCTTTCTAAAGTAAGCAACGCAGCACAACAGTTCATGTGCTGGTCATTGCCTAATAAGGACCTGAAGCAGATATAATACAATCTGTATATTCATGCAGTGTGTGCATGTCAAAAGATTAAATCCAGTCAGAAGCTAGTGACATATAAACGCACATATCAACCCGATCACTTTATTTAGTATTCGTGTAAACACTATGTTCAGATTAATCAATTGGAATGAATTCATTCTGATGGAAGCAGAAAGTATCCATGTTAACGTAGCTATTGATAAAGCACAACTCCCTCACACATTCAGCACTCATAAATCCCTACATAAGAGCTTTACTACCACTGAACATCACTGTGAAACACGGCACTACTCACTATACTCCTCCTCTAGCAACAACATAACATTCACAGACAGGGCTTAGGCATAGTTCAATTAGGACATTTAAGTCAGATGCTGTTAAATCTATAATGATCAACTTGGTCTCATAAAACCAGAGTATGGATTCCTAGAAATCTATATATTTTTAATTGTTTTATTATGTAAGATGAAAAGGTGTTTTCATAGTTTTTGGCCCTGAGATATTTGCTTGCTATTTCTCTGCTCTTTTGTAGCCAAATAAATGAATAAATACATAAATAAATAAAACCAAAATCACTGATGATTACCATTGGTGGACCTGATTATTTCAGGGACCTTTTTACAAGTACATTGTTTTAAAATTTCTGTGTTACTTTTGCCATATTGTCCTCCTTACAGAGTGATTTGGCATTCCTCTTTGCATGTTGTCATTTCCATGTGCAGTGTAAACATCGCATTTCAAATCTTTCAAACTTCACATGAAATAGACGGATATACTAATTTGATTATGCTATAGATAGATCTACTAAAATGTAACTAATTTGACTATACTGTTAACAGATATACTAAATTGACTAATCCAGGTTTAGAATGGAACGCTCTCAACTCTCAACTGTCATTGGGGCCCACTGCTCTGCACATTTTGTATGTTTCTGATTCTGACACACTCAGTTCAGTTAATGGATCGTTAGCTCCTAACGAGCTGATGATCTGAATCGGGTGTGTTAAATGAGGAAGACATACAAAATGTGCAGAGCAGTGGGCTCTGAGGACTGGAGTTGAGAACCACTGCTCTACACAATGTCATGTAATACTAAATACTATCCAGAAATGGTGTGACAAGTTGTTTTTGTTTCTTCGTTGTGCAGGATATCGCAGTATCAGTAGTCACTACAGTCAGTCAGCTCCTGAACGCAAGTCGTGAGATATTCTCTTCTGTCAACAATACTGCAATTTCTGAGTAACAAAACTTTTCATTATCACTGCCACTGACATGCAGTTCCATCTTACAGTATATGCAAAGTATATGTACAGTATATGCACTCTATTTTTGTCTGACTTTGGATTGTTTGTTCAGACTAACACAGACTCTACAGAATGTCTCTCTGCATGAGGAACCAAATCCATTGTTGGTGCAACCGAATATGGCAGTGCAGACACTGAAGGGGCAGGCCAATTCAACAAAGCCAATCCAACAAGTGCAATTAACTGCTTTTAAAGGCAAGTGTTTGAAGTGTACACAATAATATTTAACAGCACAACAGTTTTCAACATTTATAATAATCAGAAATGTGTGACACTAAAGACTGGAGTAATGATGCTGAAGATTCAGCTTAGCATCACATGAATAAAATACACTTTAATATATATTTTAATAGAAAACATCTATTTTAAATTGTAATATTTGATCAAATAATGCAGACTTAGTGAGCATAAGAGAATATTTTGTAAACTTCTAATCGGTAGTGTGCTGTATTATAAGGAGTTAAATATTGTTTTGGGCTGTTGGCGTATGTTCTAAAAGACTTATCTTAATTTTTCCAGGGAAGAACTTTTCACCTGACAGAATAAAACTGTATACAACAGAGACTGAGATTGACAAAAAAACAGTTGACCTTCAAATGAATGTCATATTCAGTAAAGGTAAAGCTGGATTCTTCAGAACTATATATATATATATATATATATATATATATATACTCTGCTTCTCCTCTTATTGTACACTGTAATTATTCTACATGAAATGATCTGTCGAAAGTGATTTTTTAAAAAGTAATCCCACTCTTTCTGTAGGTTTTATTAAAAACATTGGGTTTGTCCTCTATGATAACGATCAGTTCTTCCAGTCAAAAAATTTTCAACCTTCTCTGGATACCAAGAGAAGAGTGATATCCGTTAATCTTGAAGAAAATCATACATTTTTTCAGCTTACAGTCACACCATCGGTGAGTCCAGCATTACACTTTCCTCTTGGAACAGAAAGTATGCAATGTGAAGTGTGAATAGCATTAAAAAAAAAAAAAAATGTTTGTGGAATGGAAAGATTCCATTGAAAATAAAGAACCTTTACTTTTAAAGGGGTCACGAAATGAAGAATCAAAATGTTCTTGATATTAGCATATATGAAATGTGAATAATATTTTAAAAATCTAAATTTTAAACTTCTTTTCTCCACCATAAAATAGCTTTTGTGGAATGGAAAGATTCCATTGATCTTAAAGGTTCTTCATGGAACCATCAATGGCAATAAAGAACTTGTTTTAAAAGTTGTGTGAAATGGAGAATCAAAATAATTTACGTAAAATGTGATTCCACAAAACGTACATTTACTTGCGTTTTTACAGGCAGTAAAACGTACAATACTTACGTATTTTCAGAATCTAAACGTACAAATACCTACGTATTTTTAGCATTTAAACATACAAAACTGACTAATCCATATGAATGCATTAATCGCTGCAATAATTTCATTATTGTTGTTTTTAGTTGTCATACCAATGGCCTTATGCTTTCAGTTGCACTTTTAAATAGTTTAATAGTTTATTTAATATGAAATTATAACATTTCATTCTGTTCTGTGTGATTTCTGCTGCCAGTCATGTCCAACGATAGGTATACATAATGTTAAACAAGACTACACTTTAAACCCTTAAAATAAATAACACTTGTTATTCTCGCTCACACTCTTCCTCCTCTTGCAACTTTCCATTAGCCCACTTCACAAACTCATCAGCTGCACACTTAACTCCTTCAAAGTCCCTGGCACACTTGCTGAGACCCTCCTCTGTCCCCTCAACCAGACGTTGAGCTGTGACGATATCCAATCCCCTTGTCTGTAGGTATTTTGAAAGGGGGGGATGTAAGCTCAAAAATGCGAAGGAAGAGTTGAGCAGTGAGCACTGGCTCATGTTTCAAAAGGACTTCTATGAATCCCTTTCCCTTGGCCCTCACGGTTGGCTTTTGCGCTTTGTCTTCTACAGTGGCGTCTAAAGTCATAAGTACTTCAAAAAACAAGGCTCCCTGAGGATTCCTGAAGCACCCAAACACTTTACTTAGTGCCTGATCCTTAGCCCACCACCTAGTTGGCCCTATTGGGCACAGTCGTCTGTGATGCGTGTCCTGACTCTTCTCTTCCCACTTCTGCATGCACTTGTATGATTCTCTTAAAAAAACTGCTATATCATTAAGCAGTGAAAACAGAGATGCACTTTCCACAACACTGCCTGTTGTGTCTGCCAGTACAAGATTCAAAAGATGTGAATAACACCAAATATGAACCTGATTGGGGGAATGCTCAGAGAGGAGTGTAGAAAACCCCCTAAACTATCCCTGCATATTAGCTGCACCATCTGTTCAGTTGCCCACACATGTGCCAATGTCAATATTAAGGTTCAGCAGCACTTTTTTCAGAAGCTCTACAAAACTCTGGCCAGTAGATGACTCACAGTCCACCACAGCAATCAGTCTTTCTTGAATGACATCTGTTACATATCGAAGTATGATTGAACACTGGTCTTTGGAGCTGATATCCTGGGTTGTGTCAAGCTGGACAGAAAACATGCCAGCTTGTCTCACTTCTTCTGCTATAGTCAATTTTATCAACTGGCTGATGACATCCACAAATTTAGTGAATTTAGTTTCTTTTGACAGCAGAGTAACTAGAGCGCCTCTGCCTTTTGCACCAGTTTCATGTTGCTTTTTGCTGTTTTCAATGCAAGTGTTAACATGCTGTTGGAGGCAAATGTCATATCTACTCAAGAGTAGAATCAACTCCAGAATGTTACCATGATTAACAGCGATGTTTTCTAAGCTATAACCTGCCTCCTCTTTATCTCCCCTGTAGCTTAGGCCACATTTGCCTATGACTTTATTAACGTCCACTATGCGCTCCATCACCTGGCGTTTCTTTTTCACTTGCTCAGCACGCAGTGACATTTGGTTGCTAGTCAACAGGCTTTTCAGATCTGCCTTTTGTATTTCACTCATAAAGTAAGCATCTCTGTGAGTCTTACTTTTTTCGCGTTCCACTATCCTTTGGTGAATGTGTTTCCAGTCTTTCATGCCTCCCTTTATGAAAGGGCCATCACTTACCAAAGGAGCAAATGCCAAACAAACAGAACAGTACAGAGATTGTTTTTTTTTTTTCACAGTAAGTCAGCCACTTGCGGTTTGTTCCATCTTTGCTATTGAAAACCTTTGGTATAGGAACATTTGGGGTTTGTTGAGGATGATAAGAAAAAAAATGTATCTATATCCTGTGACTGAGGTCGAGCAAAGTAATCAAAACTATCAACAGAATCATCTTCATCTGCCTTGTTCCTAGCTTGTGGTTCTGGGTTCTGCTGCCTCTGTTATCTGTCCCTGAGTAGACTCTACTCTCCCTTTCACACTTCCTTCTGTATTCCTAAACTCGAGTGCGCCTGTATTTAATCACAAAAAAAAGCATTCTGTAAGCTTTAACATATGTGGAAAGCATCTTTAAATTGAATTAAAACAAAGCAAATTAAATATTGGCTTTCATATGACTTTTATTCCCTTTTAATCGTAGGCTTTGTATATTTACTATCTTTTAATAAAAACATAATAGGTCACTAGTAACACTTGAGCATAGAATGTTGTTATATTTTAACTAATGTCATCATGTTTGGTTATTCACAGACTGTGGTACAACAGCTTACCTGTGTTTTCCACATTGAGAGCATCAGTCTCTTGCATGATACAACTGGGTCCTGGCTCTGCGTCTGACACTAAATGAAATTTTAAAATAGGTCATATTTCTCACCACAAATTTCCCCTTTTCAAGTTAAGTCAGATTTATTAATGCAGTGAATCATCTGATGTCATTAATTATCTCAGGGCATTTTTCATTGAGCAGGTGTAATGTTCATGAATATTAATATTAATTATTCAAATTCTTATATTCACTCAATGACAATCCTACCTGCCCATTCTAGTGTGTTGGGCTCATGACTGGTGCTTGGTAACGTTACGGGGCCTGGCTCTTCACTGTTAGCAGCAAACTGGACTAGAGGCTGCTGCTGCTGAACAGCTACAGTACAAGAAAAAGTTTGATACATAAACATGAACGGTGGTTTGCAGACATCGCTCCTAACTAGCTTAACGTTAACTTACCGGCCGTTTCATCGTCTTCATGTGTTGTTGCACTCTTGCTGCCGCTGGTTTTAATGAAAAATGTACTCAGCTTAGTACATTTGGCCGCGTCAGTTTCTAGAGCTTTATTTTTTTTTAATTCTGGCCTTTTCAACGCCACCTTTGCGCTTTTTATTATCCATTTTTCATCTCTTGCGTATCTCTTAACAACTGATTTTGCTGTTGAGCAAGGTGCCGCTGTCGGGGGAGTCGAATGATAATTACGTCATCATTAACCTGCAGGCTGCATTCTGTCAATGGGGCTGCGAGAAAATAAACAAAAAAAGTGGTGCTGCGGTAAAATAATGAATAAAAATAGTGAGGCTATGGTAATAAATAAATAAATAAATAAATAAAAAGTGCGACTGCTGTGAGTGCAGGCAGCTAGGGACACCGGCCCTCGCGGCCAAAAAATGGACCGGCCCACCGGGAATTCTCCCGGTCCTCCCGATTAGCCAATCCGGGCCTGAGCAACATCAAATAAACCCGCGCTGAAGTGCATTTTACAAATTCAAATAGTGCCGCATCAAGAAACGACAGGTTTTACTGCAGGAAAATCGAACGCTCATTGGCTCTCGCCTGCATTCGTCACAGATTACGACATGCCGTGTTTCTGGTGGGAAGCGTTTGAAAGATGCGCGGGCGCCTTCTTCACGGAGTTGATCAGGATAATAATTTGGATGATATTTTCACTGATTAACTATTTAAATTTTGCTCTGCACCTCAAACAAACCTACTGTATTCCACCAGAGAGGACTGCGGCTGCAACGCATCGTCATTTGGATTACTTTTGGTACTGCTGCACGTTTTTTCAATAAATAAATTAATGTGATTGCACTTTTCTGTATGCCATGTTTTTGTACAGAAAGAGTTATGATTAACGTTAGGTTTAGAGGTAGGAGTGGAATTAGTGACTATAAAAATATTTTAATGCTGCATTACTAAAATGGTAATTTCCATGCATATTTTGGCCAGTTACGTTTTATATCTTTTTATATTCGCTATAAAATGGGTAGGTTTAGGTTTGGGGGTAGGTTAAGGGGGCTACAAATCTAAATTGCTTATTAATAAAATGATATTATTTGCTATAAAATGGGTAGGTTTAGGTTTGGGGGTTGGTTAAGAGGGCTAAAAAAATCTAAATCGCTTAATAAAATGACAAAAAGGCATTGATACGAATGAAATAATACGTAAATATTTTATGTTTTTTAACTAAAATTACGTAGCGATTTGTACATTTTAGCATCTATAAAAACGTACAAAAATATACATTTTGTGCCTCCAAACGTTACGTATAAATACCTACGTATAAACAGTGAGACCAGGCTGGCCAGTCACATCAGTGGGCGTTTACTTCTGTTTCTGCAAGAGGTAACAGCCCTTTCAGTTCTCTTTTTGTTCCATGAGAATGGAAAAGGATTATTTTTTACAAAAATTTAACATTCTTTTGGTGTAGAAAAGCTTTCAAACTTAAAAAAAAAAAAAAAAAAAAAAACTAACCTTGAGAAACAATAAAAACAGCATGAAACTGCATTTCATGACCCCTTTAAGAGTGTACAGAACTATACTGTGATGTTCCTCCTCATCAGATACATTGACAGAGGTCGGTATAAGTAAGGTGTCAATAAGTTAATACACTGTTGAACTCTTAGGCTGATTCCACAATGTCCCTCAATGACTTTGCATGTGTGTTCTGGAGTTACTCTAAAAAGGACTGGATCACAGACGGTTGCACCAAAACTGTGAGCTCCTCAGGACATGCAGGTTGCAGATGTAAAAATAAGCAAAAAGCAAACTTTGCTATTCTGATGGTAAGCTATATTTGCATCAGTTCGTAAATACCATTTATATTTAAGTTAAATGGATTAGTAGAGTTTATGATGCTTTTCACTAGAATTTAATGCAGGTGTCATTTTCTACAGGCATATGATATCAACTATAACTATTCTGAAGCTTTGCATTGGATCAGCATCACTGGCTGTGCTCTGTCTGTGTTGGGACTGTGTGCCACAGCATTGTACCAAATCAGAACCAGGTAGAAGTTAGCACTGTTAAGCATACAGCTTTCTGCAGTGGTGAAGCAGTTTTTATATATTCATACACATACCACAGGAAGTCAAGAGGAGGCAATCCTACTCTGCTAGTGGTGAACATCTGCTTAAGCATGACAGTTTTCTACCTTCTCTTCGTCTTCGGCATAAACAACCCCGTCCAACATGTGAATGTAGCAAGGGTGTCTGGGGAGAATATAGTTCCTGAGACTGACTTCCACAAGTACCCAGATGAGGGACCCTGTACCGCATTTACAGCTCTGCTTCAGTATTTCCTGTTGGCTACGTTTACTTGGAATACTCTGTACGGCATTAATGTGTACATGCTCTTCCACGGCTCAGTATCTGGAACACCTCGATGGTTTCCAAAAGTCTCCATGGCTGTTGGATGGGGTAGGAGACACTGAACCTGCACAAAACACTGATGTATTGTTTAATTTATGACCAACGTCTTGGTAAAGTTTGGCAATAAACTGTATGGGTTTAAGCAATATATAGTTAAATGTACTATGTCTTCTGTCTTCCATTTATATTTCCACAGCATGAAGGTCATACGAATTTATGAATCAACCGCTTGTTTTAAAATCTTACTGGACTTAAATTTTTAGTCATCTTTATACAGGCTAAAAATGTGTATATCCCCTACCCCAACATCCAGGATATTAATTGCACAACAAACATATGACTAAACCTTAGCCATGAAATAATGTCTCCAATATGCAATGCCATCATTGTCTATAAAGCTTTTTCTTTTTAGGTTTGCCTGCTGTTATTGTTGGTATCTCATTGGGTTCAACTTACCGTGTGGATGAGCCTTTGGGTTATCGACAAGAAGAGTTGTAAGTAACAAATAGTTGTAACTTTTAACTTCACTATTTTATTTTATTATTACACTGATTTTTGGAAATGTTGGTTTAGTTGTCACTCCGTTTTTGCTTCAGTTGCTGGCTGGCTTCAGTGGACCACAAACAAAGATTCAGTATAAAGAAACCCATGTTTTGGGGATTCGTACTTCCTTTACTGATCATGCTGATCTCAAACACAGCAATACTGCTGCACTTCTCGTACAACATTTGCAAGACCAACCCAAACTTAAACAGGTAAGTGCCAGAAAATGTTATCAGTTGTCAACCAAAGTGAATTTATGAGAATATATTCCACCAATAACACACTGTTGCTCTGTAGATCACGTAAAACTCCTTTGAAGAAGAAGATTTTGAGTAGTTTATCTCTGGCAGTGATGCTCGGCTTGTCTTGGGTCATAGGCTACATTTTGCTCATCACTCACGAAACAACTCTCAAATTAATTCTCAGTGTTGTTTTCTGTCTCCTAAACACAACACAGGTGGGTTAATGCACATTGCATAAAAATGCATAAAAAGCTTATAATGGACTATGAATGAAATTGTCAATGCTTCTGTATTCATTACAAGTTTTCCATTTCCAAAGGGTTTTCAGATATTCATTTTATTCACTCTGAGGCCTTTTATAAACTCAAATCCAGCTATTCTCAACTCTCTACGTGCACCAGAAATAAGCCTCCACAAGAAATCATTTTATTTATGGAAAAAAAAGAAGCAAGAAAGCAAAGAAAGCTACATTTCCACAGATGACTGGCAGGACAAGGTAATAATAATAATACATATAATCACAATATCTAAATAAATACAATTTACAAACCACCTTCTAAAAACCTCTGCTTTTCATAGCCGGTGTAGATCGTTGGTGAGAGAGTGGCCTTCACCTCAGCAGTGATGAAGACAAGGAGGAATATCAGCTTGAGTCAGATCATTTAAGAATGCTCTTGGTGTTTGTGCAGTTGTATCCTGATTCATTGTTGAGTTGGCAGCTCAATTTTATATTCTATGCCCATGTCTTCTTAGACTTTGTTCACACTGCACACAAATCTGATTTTGTTTTAATTTTCACTCTTTAGGACCAACTTTTTCTCAGAATATACATTTATACATACAGTTATTTGTCAGTGATTTCAAAATGGTTCATTTGAAGCAGCTTTGAGCGTAATGTCTGTAAATCCCTCCCTTCCGTAAGCCTACTCTGCTCTGATTGGTCAACTGGCCAAACCTGTTGTGATTGGCACAGAGGAGTACTTGAGCAAGTTAGCAAGCGCTACCATCTATGTTGCCAAGTCCGCTGTTGTTTTTGATGTCCGCAGGTTGAAGCAACCCCAATAACATCATATTTAGCCCCTGGACTGTGAATTTACCATGGGAACCCCGACAAAAAGTGTGTATTATATAGCACACAACAAAAGGTTTGAATTGTATTGCTGTGGTATCGTGGAAAAAAAATGTATCCACTGAATCTTCACATCATCAACTTCCGGCAATGAAAACAAAACAAACTTGCTTTCACAGCACAGAACACAGCGTCTTCTCGACATGATGTAAACACACTAACTAGCGGAAGTATCTGTGGGCAGGTGGCGATTATGCTAATGTGTAACACACTGACGTAGATCGGTAACAGGCAGAAGATTAAAAAATACGACGACTTAAGGCGATTCTGAGTCGACTCTTTCTTTTCAGACACTATCTTTATGTATAATGCACTTTTTTGATTAACAACTTTGCAGACTCTTTACATTGAAGAATAGCTATGTTATAAACTGCAAAAAATATATTTTTCCAAAACCCATATGACCTACTCTTTAAGGTGTTTTAACTCTGAACTGTCTCTTCGGAACAAAATATGATTCTATAATCAATAATAACGCTTACTCCAGTAAAATGTCCATCCCCTATTGTCCTCTTACTTCAAAATGTTTGTTTAGGACTTTTTTCGCTTGTATACGGGGCCTAATCTGTGAAAACTTCTCTTCTAATTAGAAGATTAATTTAAGATTAAGATTAGAAGATAATTTAGAAGTTAAAAACATCTTAATGATGGATTTGTTTTTAACAAACACAAGACGTTAACTGATGGACTGGGGCCTGGTGGATTACAGTACTTGTGGATTGTTTTGACGTTTTTAAATCAACTATATGGATTCTGATGGCACCCATTCACTGAAGAGGATCCACTGGTGAGAAAGTGATGTAATGCTAAGTTTCTCCAAATCTATTCGGATGAAAAAACAAACTCATCTACATCTTGCATCTACACAACAAAATCTCCAGTGTTAAAATCCTGGTGTTAAGGACTTTTAGAGTAAGGAGTTAAACTTGTGGTGTTGAATTTGAGAGGATTAACACTAGCTAGTGTTAACAGCGCCCTCTGGCCGGTGTAAATACGCAGAGTTACCCTTATTAACACTGTTGAGTGTTATCAGTCACATCCGGGACATTTGCTCGTGTGCGCGCCTCACCCATCTGAAATATTTTTTTACAGACGCCATTTTCTTTGCTCGAGATGCGGAGCATAATGAGGACGGGAAACAGCAAAATACAGCGTTTAATCTTAATTAAAAAATGTGTTTTGTAATGTCATATCGTTTAATAACGATATTTATGTGCTGTATGTGGCTAAAATTTTCTCAAAGATATTTTTATCCACTCGCGATGCAGAACAGACCAGAGTCCTGTGTACTCCTAAACTGTTTCTCAGACAGATATTTTCTTTCACTCACGATGCAGAGGAGACAAGTTTTATCAAGGAAAACACCGAAAGTAAGTGTTTTATCTAAGTTGCGATGTGTATTTTGTAAGATAATATTACTTTATGACGATATTTATAACGTTATGCTGTTCGCGCCTAAACGAGCCTAAACGTTTCTCACAGATTTGAATTGCAATGCGGTGCTGACGCAGAGGCCGCTTTTAATAGGGAAACTTAAGGGGTAAGTGTTTTACCCTATTTAATATATGTATTTTATAACATAACATTGATTAATAGTGACATTTCTGTGTTGTGCACTCCTAAACTTTAGATATTTTCTTTCACTCATGATGCGGAGCAGACGGGGAAGTTGGTTTTATCAAGGAAAACACCTAAAGTAAGTGTTTTACCTCATTTACATTATGTATTATATAGGATATTACTTTATGAAGATATTTGTATGCTGTATGCGCCTAAACGAGCCTAAACGTTTCTCACAGATTTGAATTGTTATGCAGCGCAGAAGCAGAGGTCGCTTTTAACAGGAAAACATAAGAAGTGAGTGTTTTACCTCATTTAAAATATGTTTTATAACATGATACGGATTTATAGCTATATTTATCTGTTGTGCACTTCTAAACGTTTTCCCAGAGAGATATTCTTTCACTCGGGAGATGATGTGCTTGAAGAGTATGAAGTCACCATTACATTAAGTGGGATGAGAAGAGCTTTGTTAGGACACATACCAGAGACAAGGGTAAGCCACAATTGCATATTTTAAAATTGTTGATTGTCATGCTTAATTTTTTGATTATTAAACAATAATGATAAAAAGTCTGATCTCCTTCTAAAAAATGTATCAAATGTAAGTTTTTGGTATGCTTCCATTTATTTATGTGCTGTCCCACTTATGTGCATTCATTTTGGCAGGAGGAGTCCAACCTCAATGCAGAGAGAGATCAGTACGCACTTGGAATTATGACTTTGACTGTTATGACTGTTGTTAAAAGACTAATTTTCCAGTAAGACTGACTTTCTTTTTACAATATATATACATACATTTACAGTGAATGAAATTATATTTCTTAAAGCAGTAGGTCACCCAAAAATGAAAATTGAGTCAACATTTACTTAGCCTTGGCCTTGTGTTGCTCTAACGCCATATGCCTTTCTTTCTTTTTTTGGACCACAAAAGGAGATTAAAAAAATGCCCTGAACAAAGTATAATGTCAGTATATGTCTTCTGTAGATTATTCAAAATATTTTTTTGTGCTTCTTAAAAGACAGGAAGTCCAAAATGATGACAGAATTTTCAGTTTTGGGTGAACTATTTTGAATTGTATTTTATTGTATTGTCTATATTTAAACTGACAGTCTGCCTCCCGAACAGTAGGAGGTAGATTATTCCAGAGTTTGGGAGCTAAATAGGAAAAGGATCTGCCGCCCGCAGTTGATTTTGATATTCTGGGTAATATCGACTCTGGCCTTGAATCTTGTCAGTTTAAATCTAGATTAAAGACCCATCTCTTTAACCTGGCTTATATGTAATACACTTACACATTTCTAAAATTCAAATCCGTTAAAGGATTGTTAGGCTGCATTAATTAGGTCAGGCAAAACTGGGAGCACATCCCTGAACACATGATGTACTTGTTACATTGTAAGAAAGAATGGCATCTACGCTAATATTAGTCTGTTTTGTTCTTATTTTGAGGTCACCGTAGCCAAAAATGCTATAAAAATGGATGTGAAATTATCCTGTTTTTTTTATGTTTTTGTTGTTTAGTTTTCCAATTTTACAGGAGCACTTTTGAAATGCTCCAAGTGGGAGTGGATATCTTGCTTGGCTGAAAACAGCAGAGAAACACATCTTGTCATGCTGAAAACAAAGCAAAGACTGTTGTTAAAGCTGATAAATGTAAGCATTATAAACCTTAAAACATTAAGAGCACATATGGACCAAATAAGAACATGTATTTTGTGCCTTTGCATTGATTTGCCTTGACATGATGTTTTAGATGTTGTGAGAACATGTAAAAAACATGTACTGAAAACACTAAATGTGTTTCAATTTAAAAAAAAAAATAAAATAATGTAAACATGTATTGTTTTGTGGGTTTATTTTTTAATATTTTCACCTGAACACTGGTATTGTGTTGACCAGTTACTCCATGAGTGCTAAATTTGAACACCGACTTTGGTGTTTTCATCATCCGTTCTGGTGTTAATATTTAACATTTTAAGAGTTTATTAGTAACACTATCACGGTGTTAAAAATGTCAACACTTTCAAAAGTGTTAGTTTAACACTTTACCAGTGGTATCCATATATACACTGGATAAGTGTTAATTTGAACTCTGAGGGAGTTAAATTCACCCGTTAAAATTAGTTCAGATGCAAACCAGCTAAAAGCCATCTCAGTCAAAAATTAGATAATGATACTGAGTGAATGCTCTCGACCCATATTATACGTCCATCAAATACTTTTTCTTCAAACTTGCTATAAAACCAGCCTCAGCACAATCAGAAGTACCAGTACTTACATAGAAACCTATACATCTGAGCCTGATAAAAAAGCATTTTTTAAAGAAAGACGTCAGATGGATTTAGCTGGTTTTGCATCTAAACTCTTCATATTGAGATGGACATGCGTGTCTGAACAAAGCTTGACAAGTCATGTTTGGCACAGCAAGCGCATTGTCAGCCGCCAGTTTTTGCCATGTCTGATTGATGTGCTCTATTGTAAAATATGAATGATGAAATGACATGTAGTCTATTGGGTCTGAATTTATTTTCATCTTATGTATGGACTTACATTTCTTTACCAAATTAAAATGGATTGATTTTGAAATGAATGACTGAGAACTTCATAATCCTGTGTTATCTGTTTAGTAACCATGGTGATTTTAAGTTCATGGGGTCTTGGTAGAGTTTCTGTAATAGTTGTGAGAACATTTCCACCAGGGGGAACCATTTTCAAGAAAATACATTGGTGATATCTAGATGCATAAACTAATTCATTGACATTTGCATTCAATACCTACCTGTGCATTGGATATGTATTTCCTCTTTTTGTTCCGCTTTGATTCAATTCATTGTCTGACCCTGATCAGCTTTGCACTGAGGAAAGACAAGCTAAAATAAACAAACAAATAAAAACTGTAGGTCCAGCGAAATCCAGAATCAGTTAAACAATTGTTTAGCCCTTAAACATGTTTAACTCAAAGTATAGCGCTCAAACCAGTTAGATAAGCACAAAGGCAAGAGACTAGAACAAAGTTAATCTCTGACCACAGAAATTCAAAACAAGAGATGACCTTATTATTTCCCCCTTCTACAGAAATTCAGAATTACATTACCAAATGCAAATCTTCTATGCTACCGAAAAACATGGTGAGGTTATTCCCAGTTCTTGTTAATAGCAAGTGGTTTTGGTGCAGGTGCCAGACCACTCTGGTTGTTATTTTCTGTCCTCACTGAGACACAAGTCGGAATATTACTGGGTCCTACAGTTTAGGATTTAAATAAAACAGTTCTGTACTCATAATTCACTATTTATAGTTGGTAGTCTACACAGACTAAGGCGTTTTCTCTTCCTTTGTAGACGATGAACTCATGGCCGTCGTCATAGCCGTTCTGACCTGTTCAGTCATGTGTATGTAAATTCTAAAATGTGAACAGTAAAATGACCTGGTCACAATGTCGCTATATGACACTCACAATTCCCTCGTCTGCCGCAAGAGGGCGCAAACATTCTGTTCCAGTCAACATCTAAAGAAGAAATCACAATAAACGAACTGCACGTTCGTCATAGATGTGCTCTTTGACAAACAGGTAAACACAAAGGTATGTTGATTAAATTGCAAATAACAGACCTTCTCACTTCTTCCACACAAGATTTGAAGCCTGTAGTTTTCGGGATTGTTTTTGAAGAGCCAACTGGCTAAGAACGCCAATTACTGTGTTTGAGCTAGTTGTTTAACATTAAATCCTACTCAGGATGTCTGGAATCGAGCACAAAGCACCGGGTTCTCCTTTCTGGTCCGCTGGTTTTACCACTTTTGGGGTACGTATTGCCAAAAGGTTTCTAAAAACAGCTGACAACACACTTTCGGCCTGTTTTGTTCACACTTCACGATTTACTGCTAAAGTAATTAGATTTTCTTGTCCTGCGTCGTTCCTGTACTTACGTGTCTTTCTTTCAGAAAGAGAGCACCGTGTTCTGGGAATTCCTGGCTATCGTGTGTCTCTGTGATCTCAATTGATGCCGGTAAGTGACCCGTTAGCGTCACGCTGAACAGTCAAACGTACAGCTCGTACAAAAAACACTGGCCTCTGTCAGTGTGAGGGACTTGTGTTGGCACACGTTTCGACGGCTTATGAGAGGGCAGAGGATTTCCTGTCAGTGTGGTGGTTCTTTTTGGCGGTCTTTTTAATGATTCTGACTTAGATCCGGGTCACAAGACTGTTATTTTGACTTGTCATATGACTATTTCTTTTTAGATATTAGTCACATCTGAGCAGAGATTTACAACTAATTATGGTTTTGTCATTATAAAACTTTTTAAAAGCTTATTTGAAACTTTAAAAAAATAATTGAAAAGTGTACACAAGCACCACCAATAATAATAAACTGTTCTTAAACAGAATTAATTTAACAACAGATTTTGTTCAGGCATTTCAGAATGACTATAACATT
The DNA here is from genome assembly GCA_036247105.1 of Cirrhinus mrigala. Classification (NCBI taxonomy): domain Eukaryota; kingdom Metazoa; phylum Chordata; class Actinopteri; order Cypriniformes; family Cyprinidae; genus Cirrhinus; species Cirrhinus mrigala. Next base: position 12,317,223 of record CM070028.1, read on the forward strand.
TCAGATGCTGTGCAATAAAGGGTTTGCACTTACATCACGGTTTGGTCAGTTACCTGGATGTGCGGCCATGTTGGTGATACTCGCATGTAAACAGCAGCATGGATTGCGTGGTTAATGTATTACTAAATACATTGTTCTGCTAATTTATCCTGTCTAAACGATGGAAGCTGCAGACCATATAAAGAAGGACTTAGTAAGCAGGAAAGGACACAATATTTTGACCAACTAAAGTTAATAGGTGGTAAAGATATGTATGAGCAGTATTTAAGATATTAGCCTGATATTTCACCTACCGGACTGGAAATGCCGCCAATAAGGCCGATTAATGGCACGTTGTGAAAACACTCTATGAGATCAGTCCGCTGGCTAGTCAAGTTATCCCGTCCTGTTTTTGGTGCGTGTGGTGGGAATTTATTCGCAAAATGTGTTTCCATCTCCCATTATTCACATTAACCCTTTTTCGCCACCTCAAGCAAGCGTAACAATAACTAAACAATTTTTTTTTGCGAATTAAGGGATTTTATTTATTTATCTATTTATTTTTTTTTAGAATTTTCAAAATGCACATTAGAATGGTGACAGAAAGATAACTATTGGCTGAGTTAGTGTTGCTATGCCAGGATGGTTGGATCAAACAAAACAGAGTACTTTTGGGGAGTAAATCAACCTACAGATTGTGTGTTTTTAACATAAAGACAGTATTTTAACATTAAAAAAAATCTTTAAAGACCCAACCAAATAGCAGAATTAGCTTCATACCAGAAATGGCTTCATTCAGACATTTGTTATGACGCTATTATATTTTTTCTTAAAATCCTGACAGATGATCATAAGCTGCAGATGATTTTAATATGTCACTTCCAGTGCTGTTACATAATGATCTGTATGTTCCATATTAAAGTCCTCATGGCCTCTGTATCATCATGCGAGCTCAATTATTATTGAATTATTGCTGGAAACGCCTTAGGCCTGCTTTGTCCAGAGATGCTTTGACAGTCTTTAATATGTCTTTCTGTCAGTCCCTCCAAACAAAATGTGTTCGCCGTCTCTCTCAACTTGTCAAAATAAAACGTTTGTTTCGAACCATCGATAGCAACAGTGCAATAACACCAGAGGGGATGGGAGGTGAGTGAAGCCTGGTTTATTTTAAAGCTGTCATTGTAAGTCATTATTCACTTTTAAATCAGCTCTTTCATATGTTTAACAAATCAGTGGATTTAATCGAAGTGGAGATTCTCATCTCTGTTTTGGTCACCTACCGTTACCTGGGTAGATAATGTCAAGTTTATCTGCACTGTTTAACATGTTGAGCATAAACAAGTTTTAATAATGCAAGACTTCTTCACAACATGAATCATTTAGTCATCTTCGCCAAATATCCCTGTGTTTGTTTTGGTTGCTCAGCAGGGGGCTCAGTTCTGGGCTCAGAACCAGATTGTAAGATTTAGAGTTTACAGGAATGTCTGGATCTATATGTTTGTGTCCATGAATGCGTTTGTGGTTTTGGCCATTGTTGCTGCGATATGTGGCCCACCGAGCTTGTGAATCAGTTGGAAGGTATGGGAAGACACTCTCCTGCTGTGTTCCATGTTGGCATTTGTTCAGGTTCTCCACCTTTGTTGTCTTTCTCTTCCTAGCCATTCCTCTCCTTTCCCATCTGATAAATTATCCAATAAGCAATGTATGTTAACCACAAGTTTGACAATCCATGATTCAGTGCACTTTTTCCCATGCCACAATTTATCACAGGCCAGGAACGGCCAAATGCTGTTTGACATCAGCCTGCATAGAGTAAGATGAAGCAGACCACATCTCCTTAATGTTCTTCATCTTTTTTGAGATGTTCCTACTCAATTGTAGTATCAGGAGAAAATAACAGTATCCAAGAATAAGAATAGAGGGTTTGCACTTACGTCACGGTTTGGTCAGTTACCTAGATGCGTGGCCACATTGGAGATACTCAGATGTAAACAACAGCATGGATTGCACGGATAACGTACTACTGAATCTGTTGTTCTGCTAATTTATGCTGTCTAAACCATGGAAATAACGTGTGGAAACTGCTAAATCATATAGAGAAGGACTTAGTAAGCAGGAAAGGGCGCAATATTTTGACAATTTACAGATGATTTACTCACCCCCTTGACATCCAAGATGTTTGTTTGTTTGATGTCTTTCATTCTTCAGTCGATAAGAAATTATGTTTCTTGAGGAAAAAAAAATCAGGAATTGTCTCCATATAATGGATTTCAGTGGTGCCCTCAAAGTTTGAACTTCCAAAATGCAGTTTAAATGCAGCTTCAATGTCTTTAAATGATCCCAGCCGAAAAAGAAGGGTCTTATCTAGTAATAAGCTAGCTAAGTCTGCGTGAACTTCTTTCAATACGATCAATACAGTTAGGGTATGTTGAAAAACTCCCATCTCGTTTTCTTCCCCAACTTCAAAATCGTCCTACATCGCTGCAGAAGTACCAACCCAGTGTTTACAAAGTGAACATGCAAAGAAGATCAAATGCCCTTTACAAAAAAAAGGTAAAACACCAATGTAGGACGATTTTGACGTTGAAGAAAAAAATTAGATGGGAGTTTTCTGTTTTGACCTGTATTGAACCGGATTACACAGAATATGCAAGCACAACGCAAAGACGCGACAAAATGAGCATTTGAGGTTAAAAAGTATAGAAATTGTCAATTTGTTTAGAAAATGACCAATCGTTTCCCTAGATAAGACCCTTTTTCCATGGCTGGAATCATTTAGAGCCATTTGAAGCTGCATTTAAACTGCATTTTGGAAGTTCAAACTCAGATGCACCATTGAAGTCCACTATATGGAGAACATTCCTGAAAAGGTTTCCTCAAGAAACATAATTTCTTATCGACTGAAGAAAGAAAGACATGAACATCTTGGATGACAAGGGGATGAGTAACTTATCTGTAAATTTTTGTTCTGGAAGTGAACTTCTCCTTTAATAGGTTGTAAAGATACGTACGAGCAGTATTACTTAAGATATTAGCCCAATATTTTATCTACCTGACCAGAAATGTTGTCAAGATTCTTGCCCTGGAAATCCTGGTTCAGTCTCGCCAACCACAAACGCCTTTTGTTCGTCACAGTTTTTTGCACTCTTCTCCTTGATTTGTTACAACTTTCGGGAGTCTGTAGTACTCCAAATGTTTTTCTCGGTCCGACCGATTAACGCAGCCCAAAACATGACAAAAATTGACCACTTTCAGTGGCAGTATTCAGCAAAATATGCAAATATTGTTCGGTTCAGTGGCATTGTTTACATTCAGTGTCATCAATATAGCCGAACATGGCTTAAAACATGTATTTTCAAATCTGAATTGCCTTGTTAAGCACTTTTGCATAAATTAACCTATCTAGATGAAAAACAAGCCACATTGTGGTTGACTTGGGTTAGTTTTTGCACCCTTTTTGATTCTTACCTCAAAGTTATGGAAATAGATTGTAGTGCACAAGTGAAATCTAAGCGAAGGTCACAACTGTGGCTAACAGTTGATACTCAAGTAGTTTAGACAGGCGAAGTGTGTTTACCTCACTATAAAAGCGGCCTACCTCAGGCTGTCAGCCCAAGTGCTTCCCACTTCCTGATCTGTCAGTACTTTTCTCTACTTTCAACCAACTTCTAACCTCTTGCTAAAATTAGAACAAGAGTGGTAAAATAGCAAAGGAAGGAAAAAGAAAACATTTACCAAGGAATTTGGTTTGACCCAGACATTTGTAGCGCACAGCTTTGTTAAAGGTTGACTGCACGTGGAGGAAAGATGACCTCACGTGTGCGCATGGAGACAAAACGTGTGCGCCTGTAGCGAGACCACCATACTTCTGTCTGGACACTGGGAGAGGGAGAGATTTGAACTGATAAGACATTCATGAACGTTTGATTTGGACTACACTGTCGGCCATTGAGACGAATGCTAATGCTTCTTTCTTAGACAGATATGCATTTTCATATTGATTTATAGTGCTGGTATAGTACTGGTATTTTTTTTTTTTGGTACAGCTGACTGGTTGAGGAAGAACTTGCAAGAACTTGCATGGTGGAGACAGCAGAACATAAGCATCTGACGCAACCCTAACACAACTTACACAGGGTCTCCTTTATGCACGCGTTGAAATTAGACCACCCGGGCTTACTTCGGTTTTACCAGCTGTTCTGCACATAAACATATAATGTTAAAAATAATAGAGATGATGAAGTGTTGGATTTGTTATTATTGGATGCTGTTGCCAAGGCACATGCTGATTCCCAATTGGCCACGGTCTGATTGACGCGTCCTCCTGCTTCGTCCCACATAGTGATACATTTGGTCTGTTTGGAGCTTCCGTCCCAACGGACCTCCACTCGGAGCATGGGCTGATGAATGGCATGTCATGGATAGACGTTGGGGAATGGAGAAAGTGAAAGATAGAGACAGAATCTCCTCAGATCTCTCAGAGTATTCCTAGCATAGTGAGGAGTGATATTAACCATATGACTCTGGAATCCTGGAGTCTGAATACTGATTATAATTCCCTGAAAGTCATGATAATTGGGTCTTCTTAGTTGTTGAGTTACACGAAACATGACAATAGCTATGTTTCCATCACCATTTTAATGCGGATTTTGAAGTATCGCATGATGGAAATGCCAAATTTCGAAAATAAAACCCATAATTTGCAGAAGTTTTTACACTCTCGAGTTGGTGCGAAAAATGTTTAATGCGAATAATGGGAGATGGAAACGCATTTGTCAAATAAATTCCTCCATGCGCATTAAGTCACGTGACTTGTGTGCGATGGGACGGGATAACCTGACTAACCAGTAGACCAATCTCGTTGCACAGCATCTGAAATGTTAAGGTCATTCTGAAATGCCTGGGCAAAGTCTGGCGTCAAAGTATTTCTGTATAATTGCTTCCCAGAACTGTCTTACGTAACTGCATTCCCAAACCGCACACGTCCACCTCCGAAAGCAATTTATTGTGTTTCATCTGCTTGCTCTGAGGCACAAGTAATTTGTTATATATGAAAATGGTTATATTCAGTGGCTTCTCCTGCTTTTCTCAGTGATATTTAGTGTCAGTTTATCAGGAAGTGATGATTTTGTTGTCTTTGACTCATTGGATGGAAATGGTGCTTATTCGCAAATGTTTTATGCGATATTCCAATTTTGCGTACAAGTTAAATTCGCAACTTTGGATGGAAACCCAAGTTGATACTGAAAATTCTCTGACCTCCCAAGAGCATTCTAGTTTTGTTGCATTAGCCATTTGCAGTATTTTTACCAACTATATTGCAAGTAACAAATTTTTACAAATTCCAAATTACCGACAACACTTTTTGCTATGGTTCTAAAAGTTATTTTGGGTGTTGTGATGTTTCTTCGGAAATTCCGTAAAATTTACGGTAAGAAACTGGCAGCTTGCCAGAATTTTATCGTAAAAACCATCATGGTAACACGGATGAAACTGAAATATTGCAGTAAACATTAATTTAACAACATTAGATCCAGCATACAATCCTAATGTACACAACTGATAAGAAAAATCTAAGAAGTAACAGTTATTTAAATGAAAAAATGTCAAATGTGAAATGTAACACAGGGAATTCTGGAAATTTTAATTTACGGTAGGGGTGCAAGATAAATCGAAATAAAATCGCAATTGCGATTAAGCAAAAGCTGTGATTGTCGTGCATCTAGTCAGGGAAGCATGGTTCTGTGATCGGTAGTAAATCTCCTTCCGAAGGCCAGAGGGCGCTCTCGCGAGGAAACTCCAAATATGCCGGACGGAGAAACCCAGGAAATCTCAATTGCTGCAGCTGAATAAACAGAAGATTGAACTGCTTTCATTGATTCAGTGTGACTAATAAACACATGGCTACAACAACTTATTTCCTTATAATACAGCATATAATATACAATGCCTTTATCACTGCTTATAATACTTTGAATACTATGCGTGTCTTATTCTTTGTAAAAAGCTACATCATCTCACAGAAACACTTAACTGATGTTATAAAGTGAGTTTGTTGTAAAAACGTTAATAAATGTGTTATTTTCATGTGCTTTCAGATGTAGCACCATTAACTACACAGAGCTGTAGTTCACTGAGAAGCTACGCAAAAAAGCTGTTATTATCACAGGACGATCGAAATCGCGTGATTAAATCGTCTGCGATAATGAACGCGATATAGCATTGCTTGTCAGTGAACTACGGCTCTGTGTAGTAAATGCTGCTACATCTGAAAGCACGTGCTGGAGATTTACTACTGATTACACAACCAGCATTACTGACAAAATGCGCATTCATAAATGTAAATTATACATTGTTTTTCCACTTCCACTTTCACTGTATATAGTAGAAGAACCCAATTTTCATTCTCAACCAAAATGCAACATCTGTCCGACGGTGGGATCCAACGTCAACCTGACGTTATATTGACGTCCGGTACCTGCTGGGACAGGATGCAACTATGGAAATTGAAAAGTATATAAAAAAAATGATGGATACCCTAGAATGTGCGAGCGTGAATAAGAAGAACGCAAGCAAAGCTCCTTTCATGTTTTTTTGGCACATTCTCATTGAGTGGGTTGTGAGATGGATGACTGCTCAACTGATTTGCATTAGCAGGATAATTAGCTAAAGATGTTCATTCTCAGGATCTGTTAATTCCCCACCTTTGGCCCTCAAATCCACGCACAGAGAAATCTCCATCTCTGGCTTTAGAAGGAGCGAATTCCACTCAATCCAGCTTCGAGGATCAGTGAGCTTCAACAAGGTCTGTTCGAGAAAAGCATAATCTCTTGGTTTACGATACCTCATAAGGCCAAAGAAGTGGAAATGTGTGACAGTTGTGCTTCTGATGAGGACTGCTGCCCATTTTCATATATTAGCCTTCCCTAAGCCCTTTGGTGTGCTTTCATTGTGTACCGCTGAGATGATAGATCATCCCTCGCTTTATTTTCATCCCTTGATTTGACGTTAAAGCCTTTGGGACTCAGTGCACCATGTGCAGCGCAGTGAAAGACAAGCTCTGGCTCACTAAAAATGCTAGGTCTCTTAAAATATATTCCATTATTCAATGCCTCATAGACATTCGAGAAGCTAGTTTATGTGAAGAGATGTATGTGTTGCCAGAGATACTCTGTTGCACCTGCTTGAGCTCATCTTTTGTGGTTAAAGCTTAGGTTTATTTTTATGTGTTTGGTTAAGCTATTTTAGACATGAATGTATTATATGGTATGAGGTGAACGAATACTTGGCTGGTCACAGTTTGGGTGCTTGACAAAGGAAGGGCTGGACAGCAGGAGCTTCATCACTGCGTCGTGGATTAATGGCCTCGTCTTTGACATTCTGAGCCTTGATGAAAGGCGATCGATAGTTAAGAGTGTATATTTGTGGTTGCTGCTGAAATATATAGTGTGCTTAATCAAGAGTAAGATTCGGTCGCCACAAGAGTTGGCTAGAAGAACATTTTACTGCTCAGAGGTGATTTAATTAGGGCCTAAGCAGCGATGTTGGAATTGCTGGTGGAATTCCCTATTAGAATTGCTCCATTTATTATTATTCTTCTGACTGTTCTCCAAAATGAATCGCATTTTTGAGGGCCTAAACATGCTCGAAAACTGCTGAAACTGCACACATGCCAGAAGTGGTGAAAATTTACATCTAATATGGGTTTTAGAAGTGGGTGTGGCAAAATGGCTCAATAGCGCCACCTATAGAATGTCAACAAAGTGCCCCTCGAGCTGCGTTTCACATACAAGCAATTAAAAAAATGTACAAAATTCGGTTCACACATGTAACACACCAATGCCTACAAAAAAGTCTCCTGGTACGAAATCTGAATCCCAACAGGAAGTCATTTTCCTGACAAATTTTGTGCTGTTTTTGCCATTTTCAGGTGTCGTATTTTAACGAACTCCTCCTACAGATTTTTTTCAGATCAACACCAAATTTGGTCAGTTTAATCTAAATCCCTTTGTGACGGTAAATTGTGAAGTTTTTGACTTTTCGTTGAAGGGCATGTCTGTGGGGGCCTGACAAATTTTGATATTTTGTCATGAAAATGGAAAGTGTTATAACTACGATCTACGTCAATGTCACATGTTTGATAAGAGGTCGGTCCTGAACACATGCCCATGTTCAGTTATAGTCATAGTGCCACCTGCTGGCAACAGAAAGTGACATGTTTTACGCTGTAACAAACTCCTCCTAGAGATTTAATGACATTAACATTATATTTGGACAGTCTTATCTCCAGGCATTTGCGATGATAAATTGTGAAGATCTTGAGTTTTCGCTGAAGGGCGTGACTGTGGCGGACTGACAAATTTCGATGTTTCGCCATGGAAAAGGAAGTTGTTGTAACTCAGACATACAATGTCAAATCTGCCCCAAACTTCACATGTCTGATAAGAGTCCTGGCCTGAACACATTTAAAAGCCAATATTCAGTTATTATCATAGCGCCACCTGCTGTCAACAGGAAATTACTTGTTTTATACTAACTTAAACATGCAATGTCCGATCTGCTCTAAACTTCACGTTTGGTAAGAGTCCTGGCCTGAAGACATCTAAAGGCCAAAATTCAGATATAATCATAGCGCCACCTTCTGGCAACTGGAAATGTCATGTTTTACACTAACTTAAATGTGCAGTGTCCAGTCTGCACCAAACTTCACATGTTTGATAAAAGTTCTGACCTGAACATATGTACAAAGTACACATCAATATTCAGTTATAATCATAGCGCCACCAGCTGGCAGCATGAAGTTTGACACATATAAATGAATTTGGCATATTCCTCCTAATTTAACCACTTTAAAAGCATATTGCCTACTGTTTACTGTTTGCCTAAAACCACCGGGTGGTGGTGAGCCCGGGTGTGAGGGTCCTTTCATCGCTGCTTGCAGCTTTAATTTGAGATGTTTCTCCTTACATTTTATGGGATGTATAAAAATAGACACAAGTGATGATTTATTGTACAGTAAAAGTATCAAGTAAATGTGGATAGCAGCTCAAATCTTTTGATCTTGGAAGAGTTTGATGGGAAAATCTTGAGATCTTTGAATTTTTGCAATACTGAGATCCTCCATGAAACTCTTAAAAAAAATGTATTTAAACAGTTTTACAAATTTTAAAATAAAAAAGTTGGCAATTTAAAATTTCATTAGGTTGCCTCATTTTTTGTGTACATTTCTCATTTTTACAATATAATTTAATTGCTGAGAAACAGCTGAGGCATTTTCTTTCCAGTGAGAGCTTAACTCATTAAGTGCTTTTTTTTTTTTTTTTTTTCAGTGCAAACCATCTTTAGTGACCCTCTATGGCACCATTACTATGGACCTCAAAGGAACTGATGAGTAAAAATGTTCAAAATCAGCATAATTCATTTTAATTTTTGAGTTATTTCAACTAGAGTTCAACCGATTTTCGCAGCCGATATTAAGCATTTTTATGGCTTTTTATATCGGTATCGGTCATTTTCAAAACGGATTTGCAGATGAAATAATTTAAAAGTACTTAAAAGTTTCTTTGTCAGAGCTCGTTTTTGTCAAAGTTATTCTTAATTTTGACATTCATATTAAGTTTTACACCAGACATATGTATCAGTTCAAAATATCGGTTATCGGCCTACTTGCTCTATTATAATCGGTATTGCATCGGCCCTGAAAAACGCATATCGGTCGACCTCTAATTTCAACAACAATCTTAACAATTGCCCCTAGTATTGCTACTTTTTTTTTAAAGCAATTTGAATTTGGCTAAATTCAAAACTATTCAGCCAGTGAATGTTTGTTAAGGCAAAGAGTTTATTTGAATTTCTAAAGATTTCTCTTCTAAAAAAAAAAAAAGTAATAATGCCAGAAATTCTATAGTTGTTATGAAATTAACGTTACAATATTTGTCTCTGAGGAAAGCAAAGGCATTGCATGCAGTCCTTTTATATAGATGCAAAGAAACGTCAACAATTTACTCACAAATTTTATTAAGTAAGAAGAGGAGCTCTTAACATGAAACATCAAACAACTAACAATGATGACAAAAAGATCGTCTACATAGCTGAACATGAAGACACCATCTAACAAAACAATATTCTTTAAACACTAACCGCATAATTTAACTGCAGTGCGTATTGGAAACATGCAAACCCTTTACAAATCAACACCAACTCTCAGTATGAAGCTGTTCAGACAACTTTGTTAGGCTTTGAGAACATTTGGAGGAATATTGTTGCTCTAACATGTGTTTTGATGTAGATTCAAAGAGATTCTGTGACTCATACAGGCCATATGCTGGATTTTTTTTGTCTTGCAGTGTTGCTGTAGTAGGAGCTGAATGGAGTTCCACAGGAAATATAGATGTTTCCTGTCTTTGTAATCTCACGACTACCATGGTGAGATGAATTGAAAGCTGAAGGGAAGCAGAACTGGTGAATCTGATGGAACAGAAGTCTCCATAAACTTGGTCTTCCTCCTCACTGTGGTCTCCTCCTGAGGTTGGGGGTTTATATTCGAGGCCTGAGTTGTGTCAAATTGGCAGAGGTGAATGAACATCTGTGTCCAGCCAAAACATTGCCATCCAAGTGTTTTCAAGATCTATATCTGAGATTGCTGTCCTGGTATATAGTAAATAAAAATGCTGTGCAGATGATGGATTTCTGAAAATAATACTCTGTTCAACACAGGTTAAGCTCAGTTGACCTGATCATTTCGACTCACCCATCAATTTCTTTTTAAGCTAAAAATGGAGGTTACTGTGAGGCATTTTCAGTAGAAGTGAATGTTAATGGCCAATTGTTGAATGAAAGCATGTAATTTTCTAAAAGCATAATTATTAGTTGTTTTATGGTGCTGGCATGATAACAAAGTTGTAAAAATTAATTGCATATAACTTACAGAAAAGGTTAAGTAAATTAATCTTAATGCATATTATTTATGACTTATGGCTATACTTATGAAACTGTGAGTATTTTGATGTTTTACAGATTGGCCCCATTGACTTCCATTGTGAATGGCTCACTGTAACCCTAATTTTTAGCTTGCTTTTTTTGGAAACTACTTTTGTTATAGCAATGAGCATTATGCCACAAATGCTGCTGATTTGAGCTGAAGTTTAGATTAACTAAATAAAACTATAAAACTAATAATAATTACAAAAACACAAAAAATACCAATGTAATTGAAATGAAAATAAAATTCGAAAATAAACACTGGAATAGCATGTCGGTGGTACTAATTCCCAGAATATTTTTTCAAGAAATCCCGTCTTGAAAGCAAACCATTGTACTTACAGTACACCGAGCTTGGCCTTTGAAAGACTGAATCTTGATGCATCATGTGAGACATCCAGCAGAAGTAGGTCAACATTTCGCAGATAATCCAGGTGTGTAGTGGAGAAAATATATTTTCAGGTTCTGTATGACATCTACAGAGCAATAAGAGAGATGGGATGGATAAATAATGATGTACTGTGCTTTTGGCAATGAGAAGAAAAAGTGTGCTTGTTAATTTTAGGTCATAAATAAAGCACATTAATCTGTCCGCTCCGCTCTCTGTGGTTAAAGGAAAAGATTCCTGAGAGTTAAAGTATTCTTGGCAGGTATTGTTTATCCCTCGTTTTCTCATACACATGCCCTCTAGTCTCTTCCTTTCATTCTCGTTTTCTGTATGGTACTGCTGAAAGCTTCAGTGATTTGGCACAGAGTCGTATTGTATTTACTATAATAGATGAGGTAGACAGAAACCTTTTCACTTGCTTTTTTGGCATCTGTTGAGATCCGAGGCAGACGGTCTTACAGTATGATGGATGGCTGATGGTCTAATCCAAGACATGCAGAACAGGTATACATCATCTGCAGCTAATAATCACCATCACATTACTATCTTTACCAAGAATCTTAATAATTATAATGAATGGGAAAAAATGTAGAAAATAAGCTTCAGCTCATTTGATTGACTTGATAATGAAATCAATGGAAAAAATCTAAAACCTCAGTGTTGCAGAATGTTAAAGCTTGTTTCAGCCTTGGTTAATGCAACTTTATATCTCACAATTAGCTCAGTAATAGCTCAAGATGTAACTGCAAGATATAAACAGAATTGCCATATTAAACTCGAAATATTGTGACATTAACTCAGAATTGAGATAAAAGTCACAAACTTTTTATTTTTGATTTTGTGGTAAAAAAAAAAGACTTGTGAATCAACTTACAACTCAAAATTGTGAATAAAGAATTCTGAGTTCATAACTTGTTCTTAAATTTTCCTCAAAATTTAAAGATTAGAAGATTATTTAGAGAATAAAAGAAGTTGCAATTATTTATTTTGATTCTATATATGAAGAAAATGGGCTTCCATATACAGTGCTAGGTAGTAACTGAAAAAAAACAAACAAACAAACAAATAAACCTACTACTTGTATACGTTAGGCCACTAGTCAGGTGACTATAATTACACAGAAAATGGAGAGGCCACACAATAAGTTTAATTTGACATTTTATGATGTGATTATAAATTAGTGTTTCATCACCTCACACACTTTTCACCCCTGCGTTTTTTTAGGAATCTCAGTTTATGAAAACTTGGCATAATGTGATGTTTAATGCACTTCATGATGTTGATAACAAAGAATGGAAAACATTTTGTTATGACTTAGGTCAAATGTAATCCAAAAGTAATCAAAAAGTAGTACAGAATCTGGTGTGTAATCCAATAGATTACTACTAACTACAATTTTTGCCTTGAAATTTGTAATCAGTAATAGACTACAATTTGTAAGTAGTCTATGGAACACCTAACTAAACACTAACTTTAAGGAGAAGTTCACTTCCAGAATTGAAATTTCCTGATAATGTACTCACCCCCATGTTATCCAAGATGTTCATGTCTGTCTTCCTTCAGTCGAAAAGAAATGAAGGTTTTTGAGGAGGTTTTTCTCCATATAGTGGAGTTCAATGGGGATCAGTGAGTTGAAGGTCCAAATTGCAGTTTCAGTGCAGCTTCAAAGGGCTCTACATGATCCCAGCCGAGAAAAATACAAATTTATATACTTTTTATATAACAAATGCTAGTCTTGCACTAGCTCGACCTCATGCATTACATAATCACACATGCGTGATGTAGGTGGAAGTACTGACCCAGTTTACCAAATGAACGTGCAAAGAAAGTCGAACGCATTTTACAAAAAAAGGCAAAACAACAATGTTGGATGATTTTGAAATTGGAGGAGAAAATGAGATTAAGTTTTTCGCCCTACCCTACCTTTTTGAACCAGAGAACAGACAAAGAACTATACACAAATGACTTTCCAACTTTGATTACACAATGCTAATTGAAGCTGCATTGAAACTGCAATTTGGACCTTCAACCTACTGGCCACCAATGAAGTCTATTATATGGAGAAAGTTCCTGAAATGGTTTCCTCAAAAAACGTAATTTCTTTGTGACTGAAGAAAGAAAAACATGAACATTTTGGATGACATGGGGGTGATTTATCAGGAAATTTTCACTCTGGAAGTGAACGTCTCTTTTAACTACATATCCCTGTAGTGCGTATGATGATAGTTGATCTGTTTTCAAAATAGAGCAGCATTTCCAGTAATGAATCACTTTTTTCAAATAGCGATAGCACAACAAAATGCTACATCAATATTTTAAGCCTTCAGTTGAGTTTTTGTTGAAACTCACTCATGTAAATTCTCCCATTTATGTAGCAATAGAAGATTCAGTTCATTATCCCAAATTGAATCATTCAAACTGTCCATATAAACTAGCTTAATTAAAAAAATATTTAAGTTGGCGCAAGGTATTTTAGGTCTTTTCTAGCAGCGTATCTATATTTGGTTAAATGCAGATGTTCATGTTTTCAACTTGGTTGTATGAAACCTAAATTGTCATTCTTTTCCTCATTTATAGGACTGGAAATTCTGATTCATTGTCGCGAATCGATTCAATCCAACGGTTCAAACACTATTCAGTCAGTGTTTAGTTTAATGCTGCTGTTCATTACTTTCCTGATAGCACACATACATTACAGAGATGTCTATTTGACGTCTGCATTTACATCTGGAAGGCGTATTTTTAAGAGTGTTTGTTCATCTACAATAAGTCTATTGGACGTTTCCTATCAGGTGTCAAACAGACGTCTATTAGATGTTTTTAAGATGTTTATGATTTAGAATGTATGCAAAACTGACATCTTACAGACATCTGCCAGATGTTTGTACACAGCATATACTTTCCAGATCAAGTGAGCTTTAATAGACATCTTGCAGACATACGTGTGCTATCTGGGTCCCTTATAGCACAGGTACATCTCGGAGACGTCTATTTGACGTCTGCATTTACATCTGCAAGACGTATTTTTTAGATTGTTTGCTCATCTGCAATACGTCTATAAGATGTTTCCTATCAGATGTCAAATAAGCGTCTATTAGATGTCTTTAAGATGTTTGTGATTTAGAATGTATGCAAAACTGACATCTTACTTCTTAGTTATATAAAACTATAGTAAGTAGATTGGTAACCTTCTCTGATTCTGAGTCTATGAATGCTGTTCAAACTAAATGAACAAATATAGGCTATAATATATCCATATTACTTCTAGCTTCATCTTTAAACCTCTAGAACAGACACTTTTTTTGCAGCAGTTGAACAGAAATAGGTTTTCCATTCATTTTTGCCCTAGTTAAATGATGTAGGGGTGGACTGAACTACTAACCTTGATATAACACAGACGTCTTTCCCTGTCAACCTAAGGACTACACAGATTTTCCAAGCTTTAGCTGGTTATGTCGAAGTCAGAAACAGAAAAGCAGATGTTTGTGCAATATTTATGTGTTCATATCATTCATCAGGGAGAGCCGCAGATTACGCTGGAAATATAGATGGATGAGCGAGTAGAAAAAGACACAGGGGAACTTTAGCATGAGCGTTGTATAGCTGCTTCCATCTGGATTTTGTCCTTGTCGCTCGCCAGTAATTATGAGGTGCGCACAGTATCTCCGAGGTTTATTTTTTGTTGAGCATCCAAGAAAGCAAGAGTATTTAATCAGAACTCTAAGACTTCAGTGTCTTCATTTCCTTTCCAGACAATCATAAGTTTTTCAAGTTGTTTTAGAAGCTAATACAAGTTAAATGAATGTGCATTTTGGGAATAATCATTGCGAATTTCCAAGTTGGCAGTTTCTAAAAGTCATAATAATAAATCCTAAATGATCTGGCATTAACTTTTCCTTAGCATGGGCTGTTTTCGAAGAGCAAAACTTATACACAGAATGTCGGTACCGGACATAGGCTTAAATGTCAGGCAAATTCATATCAATTTACACATATATTTGTAAATAAAAGAATGTATTTCAGTCAGGCAAAAAAGGTGAAACCAAAAAGCTGCGTCAGAAGAAAAAAATGTGTCAGAAAGAAAAAAAGGGGATGTGTGTTATCAAGTACTCAATAGCAAATCAATGCCATGAGGTAATTTTTCTTAAGCTTCAGAACGATCACATGGGATTTACAGCTCAGGTGATTGGCTCAAAGCTTTGTTGTCCTACAAGCAAAAATGGCTGATTAACAGCCATCCAGCTGCCACAGAGATAAATGGGAATGCTAACGGATAGCTTTCTTCATGTTTTATAGACTTTTTTGGTAGAACAAATGTTCTTTTATTCATCTGAATTACCTCAGAGGAGCTGTTTTCACAGCTAACACTGCATTTTCCCATTCCGTGTTAACCCTCTACGAAAATTAACCATGATTTTACTACAAATAAAACCAAAAAACTAGTGCTACTATAGTTAAACCATGGTAAACTCAAATGAATCAGTGTTTCACTACACTAACCATAGTTTAACCTTGGTATTTGTGGTAAAACTGTGATTTGGTCATTCTATAATTGCGGGTACATTTAGAATTTGACAATGTGAGGAAAAAACTTTTCCTTTTTCCCAAAAACCCAACATGACCTTACATAGCAATCTATATTGTATAAAGTGCTATATAAATAAAGGTGATCTGTAATAATATATGCATAAAATACCATCTATGTTTGCTACTGTCCACTGTGTTACCTTTACTGGGTAACACAGTTGACAGGTAACTTAGTTGACATTTTTTGAGTGTTTTGGGCCTATACTCAACATGGAAGCCTAGAACTACTGAGTGTATGGTATGTTTAGAAATATATTTTCATAAACAAAACATAAGTTTTAGTTAAACTGTCTTGTTAAAATTTGCAGCAATAATACTTTGCAGTGTAACACTGCTGAAAGTCAATTAACTTGACACAGGTTTGCTAGTTTAACCAATATTATGGGAAAGAGACAAAACATAACTTCTAGTGTTTCATCCATGTGCTTCTAGAGGAAATATCTATTTTCAATAAGCAACTTTACAAAATCGGACAGCTGAATACCAGGGTTGTATGTGATATGAACATCATTTTTGAACAGAAAATATGCCTTTTTCAACATATAGTAGTGTGATTAGGAAAAATATAATTGTGTTGATATTGATGAAAGCATATTAAAAATATACTTCACGGACATGAGATGTACCCACAATTATAGAATGGCCCGGTTATAATTATAATGGTAGTCAATACGCCAAAAAAACATGGTTACTACACTTTTACTACAATAAAACCATGGTTAATTTTCATAGGGGAATCCAGATATACTGTATAGGGTTGGCTGAATTAAAAAATGGCATTCAGAAAGGAAATGACATGGGAAATTCCTAAAGGGAATAAATACAAAGTGGGAGGGAAAAAATATACTTAAACACTTTCTCTCGCAGTTATATCGTTGGATAATTATGCTGTATATAAATTGCCGGCATCAGGGAACCGCTGTGAATACGCATAGCATTGAAATTGCTTTTGAATTTGCATTTGCTTTGTACTTTCACTTTCAAGATTCATGATCACACCTACTCTGTTTATACTACGGAGCGGCAGTACTAACCACAGATTTTACAAGATTTGATGTTTGTCAGCAGTACTCAGGATCTTTCCGTCATCTGTCCTTGTTTATGTGGTAAGTAAAATTTTATGTACTGTAATCTAAAAGGCTATACTGTATATATTTAAGTGCCTCACAAGATGGTCCACCATGTTACCTTTACTGGGTAACAGAGTTGACAGGTAACTTAGTTGACATTTTTAGTGTTTTGGGCTTATACTCAACATGGAAGCCTAGAACTACTGAGCATGTGGTATGTTAAGAAATATATATTTTAGATATTTTCATAAACAAAACATAAGTTTTTGTTAATTTGTCTTATGTAACACTGTTGACAGTCAATTAACTTGACACAGGTTTGCTAGTTTAACCAATATTATGGGAAAGTGACAAAACATAACTTCTAGTGTTTCATCCATGTGCTTCTATAGGGGGTTCTAGTGGGTAACTTAGTTGACAATGGTTTTTCGGACACAAAACAAGTTACATCACAATAAACACTTATTTTTGAAGCGCACACCCAAATGTCTTGATAACCTAATCTAACTGAAGGCAAAACTATGAAATTAATTTATATTTGAGGTCATTTTCATGACCTGGTTATAATAATAATGGTAGTCGATACACCAAAAAAACATGGTTACTACACTTTTACTACAACAAAACCATGGTTAATTTTCGTGGGGGAATCCAAATATACTGAGTTCGAATATCGTGTTTGGAAAGGAAATGACGTGGATGGAACCCATAAAGGGAATGGATACAAGATGGGAGGGAAAAATATATTTGAACACTTTCTCTCGCAGTTATATATCGTTGGGTGATTATACTGTATATAAATTGCTGGCATAAGGGAACCGCTATGAATATGCCTGCCATTGAAATCGTTTTCAAATTTGCGTTTGCTTTTTACTTTCACTTTCAAGATTCGTGATCACACCTACGTAGTTTATACTACGGAGCGGCGGTACTAACCACGCATTTTACAAGATTTGACGTTTGTCAGCGGTACTCAGGATCTTTCAGTCATCTGTTCTTACTCTGTTTATGTGGTAAGTAAAATTCTATGTACTGTAATCTAAAAGAATATACTGTATATCTTTTAGTGCCTCACAAGACTCCAGCTAAACATCAGAATCAAGCTACCTGATTTCTCTTTCATGTTTATTCTTTTCTGTATCTTCTTTTCTTGTTATTTCAGTTGTGTGTATATTGATGGCAATGCGAGAGGAAAAACATAAATACGCAGGTCACGTTGTCACTACATGTGAGCTTGGGCTTGATAAGACCTCTGCTTGTGTTTTCTGTTCTTTAGCTCAGAAAGCCTCTAAAGACTAGTTTGGCGGGCAGCAAGGATGAGTCAGATGAGATTTCGAAGTGAAATTTGTGTGACACGTTAGCAGACACACTGTGCAACCTGTTAAGCATTTGAAATCTGCATGGAAACGCTAGCATTGTAGCATGCTAGCGTTTGTTGTTGTTTTTTGTTTTTGTTTTTCACAGAAATTTGGCGTCTTTCGTGGTGGCTTTCCGTGCGCAGAGACTTAACAACGTCTTACCCAACATCTTTTCATGAAAAACAATCATAATAAACTATATTAACCCAAAAACAATCGTGTTCTGGAAGCCATGCTCTTCTATATACAATTTAGACAGAGCCAAAATGGCTTTGTTTAATTTTTCAGGCCTTTTCTACCAGATGGGCAACAGGTGGGATTGTTCTCCTTGTCCATTCACGTTGTAAAATCAAATTAGCATGGTTTATTTGCCACCTGTTTGTGTTCACGTGATGTACATAGCATTGTTTGCAGGTTATCCCCTGTTTATCTTTTGGCAGGGTTATGTTTCGTCCACTCTTTCATCTAGTTCTGGAACAGACCAGGTTGGCTGCCCCTTAAGCTAAATGTTATGTTGTACTTCGTCACGGGAAGAAGTAAAATTTATTTGGAGGTAATTATTTCTCTGTCTGCATTCCACATGATGAAATGTGATCGCAAAACCTGGGTTTGCAAAACACATGTTCTCTCATAACACATTTCCTTGAAATGAGGTTGCACAAAAATCATTCTTTTCTTTGGTGTTTTTCTCCTCAGTAAAATTATCCAGACATCTTTAAGGCAAGACCCTCCATGTGAATAGGGTAAAAGTGAACTTTAAAATAAATGATTAAATAAAAACAAAGTTTTAAATGTTAAAATTCCTATTAAAAAGTCTTAAAATTAATTAATAAAATAATTCAATTAGAACTTAACTAATAGGTATCACCATACTTACCCAGTTGATTGATTATAATAAGAATTTTTTGTATTACAAGTTTACTAAAAAGAAATGTTAGGTTTCAAATGAGACATTATTTAATTAAATATGCACTTTTTGCATACATTTGCATAAATATGTGCAATTTGCATTCATTTTTAGAAGGGAAATCTGAACTTTGGATAAAGCCTGGTTCATAATTCTTGTTTCATTTTGTTAATCTATTTATATCAGTCCATAAATCAAAAAGTATGTCAACAAAAATATATATACATATTTAGGAATAAAATGTATAAAATTAGTGAAATTATATATGAACCCCTCATATATAGAAACCTTCAGAATATAGACAGAAAAATAAATAAGAAAATAAATAAATAAAATTCATACAAAAAACAAAACAAAAAAAAAAACAGTATAATACAGTGGAGAAAAAAAAAAATGTAAAAATTGCCTTTAAAATATGTATTGTACTTGAAATGCACAGATGCAAATATAAAAAGTGCAAAAATAAACACCTATAAGTATATTTTGACTATAAAACAACTAAATACATATATACATACATAAAGTAAAGGGAAAAAAAAATAAAAATAATATATATATATATATATATATATATATATATATATATATATATATATATATATATATATATATATATATATATATATGATAAAAATGGCCTTTGAAATTGTATTGTAACTGAAATCCACTGAGGCAAATAGGAAAAGTGCAAAAAAAAAAAAAAACAAAAACACTTAAAATTGTTTTTGAAAAAAAAAAAAAAAAAACATAAATAAATACATACATACATACATAAATTAAATACATAAATAAATAAATGTGCTACTAAAGTGGAGGGGGGAAAGAAACCTTATTTGGTAAAAATGGCTTCTAAAATATGTATTGCACTTGAAATCCACAGATGCAAATAGAAAAAAAAAATGTAAAAGTGTATTTTGACTATAAATAAATAATATTAGCAAAATATTTCAAAAATATGTGCTACTAAAGTGGAGAAAAAAAAATTATTTGGTAAAAATGGCCTTTAAAATATGTACTATAATTGAAATTCACAAATGCAAATAGAAAAAGTGCAAAAAATAAACACTCAAAAGTGTATTTTGACTATAAGTAAATACAATTAAAAAACAAAAAAAGTGCTATTACAGTGGAGAAAAATAAACTTCTTTGGTAAAAATGCCTTTTAAAATATGTATTGTAATTGAAAACCACAGACACAAATAAGTGCAAAAAAGAAACACTTAAATGTGTATTTTGACAAGTTATAAACAAACAAATAAATAATATGATAAAATATGTGCTAATCAAGTGGAGAAAAACATCTTATTTAGTAAAAATGGCCTTTAAAATATATATTGTACTTGAAATCCATAGATGCAAATAGATGAAGTGCAAAAAGTAAACACTTAAAATGTATTTTAACTAGTTTGAACAGATATTAAAAGCCAAATAACCCAAAATCTCAAAATTAACCAGTGAGAAACAGCTTTTGTGTGTAATGTCTGCTAAGTCTAAAATATGTTTATTTACAGTATTTGAGACAATAATTGTGTACGATACAGAAACCTGACTTACTTTCTTCTGTGGAGCTTAAAAAGAAGATATTTAAAAAAAAAAAAAATGTCTTGGAGCTTTTTGTTTTCTCCACAAAACGGAGGTCTGTAGGTTCCAATGTTGTTTTGGACCCCACTGACTTCCATTGTTTGGCCAAAACCAGGCGACTATGGCGTCATACGGCTCATCTTCCTAATTTCGAAAGTCAGCATTTCTGTTCATGATGTGATGTGCATGAGGTCCCTATGGATGTGATGTAATGCTACGCCACCCTTTGCTCCGAAGCCCTTCTCCGCAGTCGAGACCACACAACACTGTCCCGTCGCCAGCTTTTCTGCTTCCTCCATCAAGCGAGAGCAGCAATACTTTTTCTCTCTGAAGGTTTCCTTAGCTCAGCTTAATGATAAACCTCCCTCTCAGTTTTTCCCTTTTGGAAACCAACACAATCTTTCTGTGTTTTCTTGGACTGGACGCAAGACTTCGCTTTGATTTGTTCGTAAAGCGATGAGATGGGAAAGTCAGAGATTTAAATGTAATATATGTTGTTTGCTTGTTTTCTTGTAGCGCCTGCAAGCTTGAAGGATGTTTGAGGTGATTCTAGGGATCAGTCTGGAGATACAGTGCAATTTGGTGTAATTGCACACAGCTGTTCTCCAGGACTGTTGTTGTGGTGTTTAAACGCAGGGAAATGCCATCAATCATAAGTGATCAGGGGTTCTTCTCGGTGGCAGTGAAAATTCGGCTATAACATCAAGTACACTTTCATGAAATTCTCCAGAAAACTTTTTTTGACTGTTAATTAAGTCATAAATTATATAGAAATATATGGGCCATTCTACAGAATTGGTTTAAAGTCAGAGTTGAAAATATCTTTAAAAAAAAAAGTCTTTTTTTCCACAAATTTTGTATGAATGCAAATTGTATAATATCCAAGGTACGCATTGCTAATAATTGTGCAGTTAATTCTCATATTGTATTTTCCGAAAATTTTGGAATATTTGTCCTCTCCCCAAATTTGTCACTACTGAAACACAGTAATACATAATTTAATTAGAAGGTTTACATTTACCTATTAAGATCTTTCTTGTAAATATCTTTTTTTCTATTTTATTAAAAAGGTTTCGGAGGTAAATCAATAACAATTACAATTTTAACAATATTTCAAGTGTGATTTATGAGATTTGTTGTATTTTGAATCCAATTTTTCTCTATAAAAGGCAAAAAGTTGATCATACTGATTTTAAACTTAAGGATTTATTAGTTTGAATATAACATTGAACCAAACAGTATCAGAACATCTTAGTTGATAATTCAGTACACTTTATTTTTGACAAAACATCCCATGGTTCTGTCGTGACAGCACATTCGGTTCAAAGATGTCACTACCGAAGCTTCACCAAATGTTTAGGTTGTGACTGTTTATTCGGGTGTTATCCCATAAAAATGTTGCGACCGAAAAATGTCATTATTGTTTTGGTAGTGACAGTTTTATGGGATGACACCCAAAAAACCAGATGTCACTAGATATTATCACATAAGATTTCATAGATGTTATCCCATAAAAATGTCACTACTGAAACAATCACGCCCGAAACGTTTCAGTAGTGATAATTTTATGGGATAACACCCAAAAAAACAAAGATGTTAATACTGAAACTCCACCAAATGTTTCGGTCGTGACTGTTACGCTAGTGATCATTTTATGGGATAACACCCAAAAAAACAATGCTGTCACTACCGAAACTTCACCAAATGTTTAGGTTCTGACTGTTTATTCCGGTGTTATCCCATAAAAAATTGTCACTACCTTAACAGTCGCGACCTAAGCATTTGGTGAAGTTTCGGTAGTGACATCTTTGTTTTTTGGGGTGTTATCCCATAAAATTGTCACTATTGTAACAGTCACGACCTAAGCATTTGGTGAAGTTTCGGTAGTGACATCTTAGGTTTTTTGGGGGTGTTATCCCATAAATTGTCTCTACCGTAACAGTCACGACCTAACCATTTGGTGAAGTTTCGGTAGTGACATCTTAGGTTTTTTGGGGGTGTTATCCCATAAATTGTCTCTACCGTAACAGTCACGACCTAACCATTTGGTGAAGTTTCGGTAGTGACATCTTAGGTTTTTTGGGGGTGTTATCCCATAAATTGTCTCTACCGTAACAGTCACGACCTAACCATTTGGTGAAGTTTCGGTAGTGACATCTTAGGTTTTTTGAGGGTGTTATCCCATAAATTGTCTCTACCGTAACAGTCACGACCTAACCATTTGGTGAAGTTTCGGTAGTGACATCTTAGGTTTTTTGGGGGTGTTATCCCATAAATTGTCTCTACCGTAACAGTCACGACCTAACCATTTGGTGCAGTTTCGGTAGTGACATCTTAGGTTTTTTGAGGGTGTTATCCCATAAATTGTCTCTACCGTAACAGTCACGACCTAAGCATTTGGTGAAGTTTCGGTAGTGACATCTTTAGTTTTTTTTGGGGTGTTATCCCATAAAATTGTCACTAATGTAACAAAGATGTCACTAAAGAAACTTCACCAAATGTTTTGGTCGTGACCGTTACGGTAGCGACAATTTTCTGGGATATCACCTGAAAAAACGTCACAAAAGATGTCACTACCGAAACATTACCTAATGTTTCAGTCGTGACTGTTGCGGTAGTGACAATTTTATAGGATAATACCCCAAAAAAACCCAAAGATGTCACTACCGAAACTTCACCAAATGCTTAGGTCGTGACTGTTTAGGTAGTGACTGAATTTTATTGAATTTTATTGAATTTTCAGACATTGCATTACCACAGAAAATGTACATCAGAATCATATTACAAAATGTTTTCATTCATAAATTATAAAAATTGGAGTGCATTTTTATGTCTGTGTTCAAAAATGGGAGTGACAGTTAAAGGGATAAGTCTTTTAAAAACATATACTCATTTAAACAAAATTCTTAAAAAAAAAGAAAAAAAAAAATTAAATGAAGGAGTCAGTGTCTCAATCCATTAAGACTTGTTTTACTATTGAAATCTCCTGAATAAATGATTCAATGACATACTTTTTTAAACAGGCAGTTGTCGCCCTCATGGCGGAAGAGGATAAGCGTTACAATACGTACAAGTGTTAGGATACTTTCGTTTTGATCGCTAATGTAGACAATAAGTGTTTATACCCAAACTATAAACATTTATCCCAGTACTTCTGTTATTTAAATGCCTGTAGCACAGAAATAATGATTGTAATGTGGCTGTTTGTGTTGCTGTTTCTGGATCAGTAGCAGTATGAATGCAGATTTGAATATCTTTAACACCTGTTTCACATTGTAAGCGTCAGTGGAGCATGAGCAGCCCGTGTTTTATTGCCGCCCATATCAGTGAATGACAGCGTTCACATCGGAAGCGTAATGATGACTGCCCCTCTGATTCATTAACATGGGCAGTGACAAAATGTACTTCTCACGCTCCACTGACACTCGCGATGTGAAACTGTCCAAATAGACATGGCTAAATCTTTGTCATTCAGGAATAAGATCGCGTGGGTGTTTGAATCGAGATCTCAATCTTTTTAGGATTAATGGTGCAGCTCTATTGTAAACACTGCAAAACGAGATCTTGTCACATCCCTAATGTTATCCCATAAAATACGGGATAAATAACACCCTTTTAGAAACTCCACCAAATATTTTGGTCGTGACTGTTTCTGTAGTGACAATTTTAGATATTTTTGAACCTAACTCAAAGATGCTAATCAGTACGTGATTAGCTAGCACAGTTCTAAACAGCTGTGCACATCTAAAAGACTAAATGTTATAGAATAACTTCCAAAAAGTGTGTTTTAATAAGGTTAACTATATTTATAGACAAATGGTGTTCAGTAGCGACAATCTTTAAAGTTACACACAGATTTTTCATACTTTTGAACACATTTATGTCAAAATGATGGGACCTATCTACTCACCATGTAGCTATGAGAGAGATTGACACAAATATTCCCTGCTCAAAAATGTAAGGGTGTAGTTAAAATCAGTCTCAGCCAATGGACTAAAACATGCACTGTTTTGGTAGTGACAATTTATTTATTTATTTATTTTACATAAAGTTTCATAATTTACAAAGAAAATATAAAATATATATTTTTTGAACTTAGCTCTTTTTAAAAAAGTTAAAAAGATAATTACATAAACAATGGAATAAAATGTCATGCCCGTGAATTGAATGTTCATTTGTCTACCATAAGTCGTCTCCAAAGGCGTTTCAGAGAATTTGTCAGTACATCCAACCAGCCTCACAACCGCAGACCACGTGTAACCACACCAGCCCAGGACCTCCACATCCAGCATCTTCACCTCCAAGAGCATCTGAGACCATCTGAGACCTGCTGCTGCAACAATCGGTTTGAATAACCAAGGAATTTCTGCACAAACTGTCAGAAACCGTCTCATCGTCCTATTTAGGGTCTCGACCTGACAGCAGTTCGTCGTCGTAACCGACTTGAGTGGGCAAATGCTAACATTCGATGGCGTCTGGCACTTTGGAGAGGTGTTCTCTTCACGGATGAATCCCGGTTTTCACTGTACTGGGCAGATGGCAGACAGCGTGTATGGTGTCGTGTGGGTGAGCGGTTTGCTCATGTCAACGTTTTGGATCGAGTGGCCCATGGTGGTGGTGGGGTTATGGTATGGGGAGGCATATGTTATGGACAACAAACAAAGGTGCATTTTATTGATGGCATTTTGACTGCACAGAGAAACCGTGACGAGATCCTGAGGCCCATTGTTGTGCCATTCATCCACGACCATCAGCTCATGTTGCAGCATGATAATGCATGGCTCCATGTTGCAAGGATCTGTACACAATTCCTGGAAGCTGAAAACATCCCAGTTCTTGCATGGCCAGCATACTCTCCGGACATGTCACCCATTGATCATGTTTGGGATGCTCTGGTTCGGCGTATATGACAGTGTGTTCCAGTTCCTGCCAATATCCAGCAACTTCGCACAGCCATTGAAGAGGAGTGGACCAACATTCCACAGACCACAATCAACAACCTGATCAACTCTATGCGAAGGAGATGTGTTGCACTGTGTGAGGCAAATGGTGGTCACACCAGATACTGACTGGTTTTCAGACCCCCCCCAATACAGTAAAACTGCACATTTTAGAGTGGCCTTTTATTGTGGTCAGCCTAAGGCACACCTGTGCAATAATCATGCTGTCTAATCAGCATCTTGATATGCCACACCTGTGAGGTGGATGGATTATCTCAGGAAAGGAGAAGTGCTCACTAACACAGATTTAGACAGTTTTGTGAACAATATTTGAGAGAAATAGGCCTTTTGTGTACATAGAAAAAGTCTTAGATCTTTGAGTTCAGCTCATGAAAAATGGGGGCAAAAACAAAAGTGTTGCGTTTGGTCAGTGTATATCTAAAATAATCAATATTGAATCAGAAATCTAATCAAATTGCAAGCTTGTGACTCAGAATCGAATCAAATCGTGGAATTTGTGTCAAACCACAGCCCTGTTGTTTATGTATTTATTTATTTCCCCTAACATTACTGAAGGGGCTGTGAGGTGTATAAGTGAAGAAAGGTTGAGAAACGCTGGAATCTATCACGTGCAGTGACATTTCCTGTCTGTAACAGCGGGTGTAGGGTTTACCGTGCCGTGGAAATTCATTTCATTTCCTGCTCTTGCAAAGTAATGGCTCGCAGTGCTCTAACTTCATTTGCTTTGTTTCCTTTTGGTTCTCACTGATATTTACAGGTGGAGCTGATGAATTAGCGCTTTGTTTGTGTTCTGGTTTGGTTTAACATCTTGTCAGCTAGCATTTCAGTGAGTATTAATCAACAGAAGGAGATGAGAGAGGCTCCAAAGCGGAGAGATTCCCTTGGCTAAAACCACCTGACAAGTGATGGTGTTTAATTTCCTGGTCCCTACTGCAGTCATGCATCTGTCAAGCTCAGACCGCAGGGGAAATTACGTCCAATTTTTATTTTTTTTTTTGATGGTGTCATTACATGTGTTTGTATGTTTGTAAAATGTTGTGTGTGTGTGTGTGTATAGTGACTATGGACCACAAAACAAGTCGTAAGTAGCATGGGTATATTTGTAGCAATAGCCAAAAATACATTGGCTGCATTGTGTGGTTCAAAATTATCGATTTTTGTTTTATGCCAGAAATCATTAGGGTATTAAGTAAAGATGATGTTCCATGAAGATAATTTGTAAATTTCCTACCGTAAATATATCAAAACGTAATTTTTGATTAGTAATATGCATTGCTAAGAATTTAATTTAGATAACTTTAAAGGCGATTTTCTCAATATTTTGATTTTTTTTTTGTTTTTTTTTTGTTTTTTGTTTTTTTTTTAAACACCCTCAGATTCCAGATTTTCAAATAGTTGTATCTTGGGCAAATATTGTTCTATCCTACAAACAATGGAAATGGAAAGTTTATTTATTCAAACTAAATCTCAATTCAAATCTAAATATATTAAACGTATTTACCTGTTTATTTATTTGTTAACGTTGTAAAATTGCAAGTATATATATTTTTTCTTTTTATACATGTTTATATATTAAATGTATTATTCTCAAGAAATAAATGAAAAGTATATTATTATCATGATTTTTTTATTTCAGCATTTAAAATGAAAGAAACCCACTGAAAAGTATAAAGCCCTTTGGAAATTTAAAAATATATTTTTTCTATATGTGTTACTTTTTATATTTATCATTATTAAATTGTTTATTTTAAAGAAATGAAATAAAAACAAAAATATCTTGATTCATTTAAAATTAAAATTACCCAATAAAAAGTATTTTTTTATCTTTTTAAAAGTGGCTTTTTTGTTTTATTTTAATCTGTCCAAAAAATATTTTATTTTATTTTATTTTATTTTATTTTATGTACACACTTTATTTTTAAGAAAGAAAAAAATATTTAATTTCAGCATTTAAAATTACAGTATCTAAAAACTTAAATTACTTTTTATTTTATTTCATTTTTTTTATTATTATTATTTTACACACACGCACAAAGAAAATAAATAATATAATTAAAATATTTAATTTCAGCATTTAAAATTAAAGTAACCAAATAAAAAGTATTAAAGCCAGTAGGTATTAAAGTAAAGTAAGTATTAAAGTTTAAAAAAAAAAAAAAAAAAAAAAAAAAAAAATGTAAATTTTAAATGTATTTTATTTTTTTATTTATTTTTTTATTTTATTTTGTTATTTATATACACACAAAATAATTTTTTTATGAAAGAAAATAAAAATGTCACATACACACACATTTTTTGAACGAAAATAAAAAATATAATTAAAATATTTAATTTCAACATTTAAAACTAAAAAAAAAAAAAACATTTTAATCAGAAAGCTATTATTTTATTTTATTTTATTTTATTTTATTTATATACACACAAAATATTTTTTTATGAAAGAAAATAAAAATGTCAAATTAAAATATTTAATTTCAGCATTTAAAATTACTTCATCTATCCAAGCACTTGAATTACTTTTTTTGAATTTTATTTTACACATACACACACACACACACATTTTTTATTTTGAACGAAAATAAAAAATATAATTAAAATTTTTAATTTCAACATTTAAAATTAAAGTAACCAAATAAAAAGTATTAAAGCCTGTAAGTATTAAAGTTTAAAAAAAAAAAAAAAAACATTTTAATCAACCAAAAAGCTTGAATTATTTTATTTTATTTTATTTTATTTTATTTTATTTTATTTTATTTTATTTTATTTTATTTTATTTTATTTTATTTTATTTTATTTTATTTTATTTTATTTTATTTTATTTTATTTTATTTTATTTTATTTTATTTTATTTTATTTTATTTTATTTTATTTTATTTTATTTTATTTTAAAGTCATGGAGGGCTGCAGTTCATGGACACCGGCCCTCCAGAAAAGTTCCCCTTAACTGAAAAACCGCCCATTTATGTCACTGATTGTGCACCTAAAACCTCAGGCATTGAATCCGCCCGTCCATTACAAAACCAGTGTTTGGGGTTTGTATTTTGCGGCTGCGGTGGTTTTCGAGTCACATGAAGTTATAGCAGCAGTTTGTTCATTTATAGGAGTTTTGAATGGGGTCCGAGGCCAAGGTAGTAATGTACTCATAAACCAAGAGGGTCAGGACAGCCTCAGGCCCACGTTTTTTCCCGTTACCTTGGCCTACGTGGGTCTCAGAGGACTATTGCTGTGGTAAAAGGACATGATATTTCATCCAGCCTTTCTCCTGCTAATAAAAGACTGATTCAGCATGCCTCATTAGACGAGGCTGGTGTGGCAAACGCCGCCTGTATTGTTTGGCCGAAGGAACATCGCGTGTATAAACTTGTTTATGGTGCTTGTCACTGTTTTTAGCAGGGGTGGTACTTTTTAGCTGTTTGGGACATATTTGATGTGACTTCGGAGATCTGCCTGGGTAATTTACGGTGTTGGAGAGGTTTGCCTTCTCGACTTCAATGGGCTCCTTCTTCTTTTACGGGCTCGTGCTTGTTACCTCTACAAAAATGACAGACGTTTGGAGGCGTTCGCTTCGCTCTAATGAAGCCGAATCTGAGGGGACTGTAAAAAAGTTGATGTAGAAACAATTTTCACTCAGAAAGCGCTAGTAAATTTCGTAAACAATTACAGAGACACGTTGAATTAAACGTGAAGTTTTAAAGTAGAAACCCCGAAATAGTCCTTCTTCCAATAATCTGTATTTACAACTTTGAAAAATCATTTTTTACAGTGTATTTATGAGGGTCGCGT
>CM070028.1:12349316-12371816 GCA_036247105.1 Cirrhinus mrigala
GTCCGAGACCATAAGCCGAGACCCAGATCCAGACCAAGACACTGAGTAATGAGAGCCACACCACGGGCACATTAATGTGGTCTCGTGAGGTTTCGGGAACAAACCCGCAACATCAAGACTCTGATTAAAAGCGTATTCATTTAAAAATATTAATTGGAAAGATTGGTACCTGACATGCAAATGGAAACCCTATTCGTCTTCAAATAACGCTTTGGATGTTCCAGCAATGACACTGTGGTTCGTGTCTTCCAGTTTTCTTGTCCATTTCAATGCCGTCTAAGCGCTTTGATGAGCTGAGAGTGGAGATGTGGAGAGAGTCGGATGGCAGGACCCAAGCCAGTGTGGTTTCTGCGGCAGACCTACTCTGACAGGTATAAACATATGAAGTCGAAGCAGAAAAAAGCAGGATAAAGCAAGTATGCTAATGCTCGGGGTCATTTATGGTATCAAAGTCAACCGAAAACGCTCGTCAGATTGAAATAACGTCATTCTTTCGTGAACAAAACACTCCTAATGTGTCTAACGTCTGATTCCTGGACAGGCTTGTCAAAGTTGAGAGGTTTTTAATAACTCTCGTGCCGTCCACGATGGTGAAAATGTGGCAGGGCTTTGGCCTTCTTTCTCTGCCTGTTGCCTGCCATGACTGTGAGGTTCATTCCATCCTGATTATAATTGCTTTCATCTTGTATCGTGACTGTTTTCAATTCTTCACGGCCCTGTCTGCTCAGCGAGGTTCACAGAGGTTGCAGGAGTCCCATATTGCTATGATTTAGGTGAGTATTTAATAAACACTTGTTTTGGGCTCCATTATCAATG
The DNA here is from genome assembly GCA_036247105.1 of Cirrhinus mrigala. Lineage (NCBI taxonomy): Eukaryota > Metazoa > Chordata > Actinopteri > Cypriniformes > Cyprinidae > Cirrhinus > Cirrhinus mrigala. Next base: position 12,350,133 of record CM070028.1, read on the forward strand.
TTAAAGAAATTATTTAGGTTTAAAATTAAAGGGATGGTTCAGCCAAAAATGAAAATTAAACTATGATTTACTCATCCTCAAGCCATTTTAGGTGTATTGGACTTTCTTCTTTCAGACGAATACAATCAGAGTTATATTAAAAAAAAGGTCCTGGGTCTTTCAAGCTTTGTAATAGCAGTGAACGGGTGTTGAGATTTTGAAGTCCAAAAAAGTGTATCCATCCATCATAAAAAGTACTCCACACAGCTCCAGATGACTAATAAAGACCTTCTGAAGTGAATCGATGTGTTTGTGTAAGAAAAATATCCATATTTAAAACTTTATATGCCAAATCTCTAGCTTCCGCTAATTGTCGTTCACGAGAGAGTGGAGTTGCACACTTCAGAAGGTCTTTATTAACCCCTGGGAGCCGTTTGGAGTACTTTTCATGATGTGCACTTTTTGGGCTTCAAAATCTCAACACCCATTCACTGGCATTATAAATCTTGTAAGAGACAGAACATATTTTATTATAATTCTAATTATATTCGTCTGAAAGAAGAAAGTCATATACATGTAAGATGGCTTGAGGGTGAGTAAATCATGGGGTAATTTAAATTTTTAAATGAACTATGCCTTTAAGCAATTTACTTAATTTTATTGTTATTTAAAAGTAAGTTATTTACATTTAAATGTTCCTGTATTTTGTTTATTGATTTATAAATTCATTCATTGTTTGAAACAAGGACTTTTTTTTTTTTTTTTTTTTTTTTTTTTTTATTTTATTCAAAACATTTTTATGCATTTTTAATTTAATATGTTAAGACATTTTCAATTTTTGTTGAAATTTGGTGTTACAGTTTGGCACATTTTTGTAATTTTGCATATTATTCTCAAATAAAAGTTACTTTTTCTTGGCTAAAATTAGTTACATTACCGTTGAAAAGATTGCTGTCGGTAAAAAATCTTACCAAACCAAAAACACAATATTTAATGAAATTTAAATATAAACATCAGTTGTTTAATTCACAACATGGTAACAGGGTTGATATTTTATTATGTTTATTATGTTACCAACAAGGTGAGAAAAACAAACAAACAAACAAACAAACAAACAAAAAACCTTACTTGGAGAGTTTTGTTGTTGTTGTTATTGTTCTGCAAGATTTATAGTGTTATAATTTTTCATTTTTTTTATATTTAGGGAATAATTTAAGATGAAAATATTATGATAAAAGGTTTGAGGTTTAATAAGATAATAATACCTAACTTACTTGAAGGGTTCAGTTTTTAAACTATGATGGTGTACTTTTTTTTATTTATAGAACAATTTAAGATAAAAAAAATATGATGGTAACAGGGCTGATGTTTAAGTATTGTTTTACCAGCAATATAAGATAATATCTAACTGGATTGGTATGATAGTGTCATTATGGTAGTGTTTTTTATGTATAGAACAATCTAAGATAAAATGATGATGACAACAGTTGACCAAAAAAAAAAAAAAAACCTTAGATTTCTTAGATTTTTTTTTTGTAAGATATATATGGTGCTAGAATTTTTCATTTTTTTATATGTAGGGAATAATTTAAGATGAAAATATGATAATAAAAGGTTTGACGTTTTAGTATTGTCTTACAGACAAAATAGAAGTACAAGATAATAATACCTAACTTACTTGAAGGGTTCAGTTTTTAAAGTACGATGGTGTATTTTTTATTATTATTATTATTATTATTATTATTATTATTATTTCATTGTTTGTTTGTTATGTGTATATTTATAGAACAATTTAAGATAATATATATATATATATATATATATATATATATATATATATAATATATATATATATATATATATATATTATCAGTGGACTGGTATGATGGTATCATTATGGTAGTGGGTTATTTTATTTATTTATTTATTTTTAATGTATAGAACAATCTAAGATGAAATATGATGATAACAGGACTTGGAGAGTTTTTTGTTTGTTTTGTTTTGTTTTTGCAAGGTGTTAAGGGAATAATTTAAGATAAAAATATGATAAAATGTTTAAAGTTTTAGTATTGTCTTACTGACAAATTAAAAGTACAAGATAATAATATGTATTTAAAGTATGATAGTGTATTTTTATTTCATTGTTTGTTTTTTGTATATTTATAGAACAATTTAAGATAAAAAAAAATATGATGGTAACAGGGTTGATGTTTAAGTATTGTTTAACCAACAAATTAAAATTATAAGGTAATACCTTAATGGACTGGTATGATGGTGTCATTATGGTAGTTTTATTTTATGTATAGAACAATCTAAGATAAAATATGATAACAGGTTTGGCCAAAAAAAAAAGGTTATAAAATATTTTTTGATAAATATAAAGTAATAAAATAAAAACAGCAGTTATTTGAGAGAAATGTTTTGTAACATTGTAAAATGTGTTTACTGCCAGTTTAATCCATTTAAATTTAGCCTTTGCTAAATAAAACTATAACTTTTTCATCCAAAAAGTACTAACCCCTAACTTCAGCACAGCAGTGCAAATGGACTACATTCAATAAATATGAATGACATGAAATGTTGACTAAATTGTTATTATATTTTTGTCAAAAATGAAAAATTAACTCCCGTCATTGCCCTACATTTTAATATTTATTAAATTAGCATAAAAAGTTTTCTCTTTCACTCGTTTTGTCATCTTGTGTGACCTTGAAGCTTAAGATTTATAGTAATTTGTACTGTTTTATTGTTTTATGGTATTGTAAATCAGTGGAACACAATAGCAGTTAGTGGAAACCAGGCTAATATCAGATGCAGAACTTTTAGCAATATTACTGTAACAGAACTGGTGTATTCAGTCTGGGACTGATATATTCTCATTCCAGTGTTTGGATAAGAAAGTGTCTGCTAACTGACTAAAGTAGCTAATAATTAAATACATTCTGGGTTTAAAAGTGATATTATTCTTGTCAGGCTTTAATGTTCTTGCCAATTGCAAGATGCAGTTTCCATGTCGTTTATTTTCCATCTACTGTACTGTAGGTCCCAGTGACATGTTAAAATGAATCAGTAAGGAGTATATTTTAAGGTCCTTCCAGTATTTTAATTAAGAACACGTTCACATGAAAAGAAGCTGATGTGTTTAACATGAACAGATAAAAAAATAATAATAATAATTACTTCATTGAATCAGCACAGCAAGCTAAAATGCTGATTTGTGTTGTTGATTCATATTGATTCATGTATGTATAGATGCATATCTCCTATAACTCCTACACTGCGATCAATGCATTTCACTTCATGCTAATTTATCCTACAGGTGTTTGATTAAATGGCCTGGTAAAAAAAATTCAGCTGTCTGAGAAGGAAAAACCACAAATGTATCTATCAACCAGAAATACATCACATAATTAAAGACGTAGTGGCTTAGCATATGTATAATGCATTATTTTAAGCAGCTCACTGAGGTTTTTCTATCTTCCTGTCTTTTCTTTGGCTGCTGACAAAAGGATGGAAGAGGAACAGGAAGACAGTTTTTGCCTTGCAGTACTTTGGAAAGAATCAATCTGAAGAAACATATGTTGGGTGGTGAAAAAGGCACCTTTTCCAGTTTGAGAAGGTGAAAAGTACATTTAAAAGTACATTTTAAACATTCTCTGAGACAAAGAATGCACTAATAAGTTGCATTGTGCCATCTCAAACCAAATAATATACAGTATTTAATGCATTTTAAATATCCACCTCTAAATATCAGTTGTTTAATTCACAGCATGGTAACGGGGTTGACATTTTAATATTATCCTACCGACAATGTAAAAAAAGAAAAAAAAGGAAACCTAACTTGGAGAGTTTTTAAAGTATGATGGTGCCATTTTTTTCATTATTTGTTTTTTATTCTGGTGTATTTATAGAACAATTTAAGATAAAAATACGATGGTAACAGGGTTGATCTTTAAATATTGTCTTACCAACAAACAAAAAATATAAGATTACTGTACGATACCTAGCTTCACTGGTATGATGGCATCATTATGGTATTTTTTTAATGTATAGAACAATCTAAGATTAATTATGATGATAACAGGGTTGACACACACACACAAACTACCACTATGACACCAGAATACTTTAAAGAATTTAACTTGCCAAGGAAGTTACTGTATGTACTATCTTTTTTTTCTTCTTCTTCTTTTTTGACTGTATAGAACAGGTAAAATATGATAGTAACAGGGTTGAAATTTTAATATAATCTTACCGACAAATTAAAAAAAAACTTTCTTGAAGAGTTTTTGGTGTTAGCATTTTTCTTTTATTATATTTAGGGAATAATTTAAGATGAAAATATGATGGCAACAGGGTTGACATTTAATAATTGTCTTACCGACAAATTAAAAGTACAAGATAATAATACCTAACTTACTTGAAGGGTTCAGTTTTTAAACTATGATGGTGTCATTTTTTATTTCTTTGTTTGTTTGTTTGTTTTTTGTATATTTACAGAACAATTTAAGATAAAAATATGATGGTAACAGGTTTAAGCATTGTTTTAGCAACAAACTAAAAATATAAGATAATGATAGCTAACTGGACTGGTATGATCATTATAGTAATGTTATGTTTTTTATGCATAGAACAATCTAAGATAAAATATGATGATACCAGGGCTGACAAAAATAAATAAATAAATAAAAATAAATAATCTACCACTATGAATCCGTCATATATAATCAACAATATGATGATAAGAGGGTTGACATAAACAAAAAGATAAGAATACATAACTTTCTTGACAAGTTTTTATGAAAAGTATTCTGGTGTCATAGTGGTATTTTTTATTTATTTATTTTTAATTTACAGAACAGATAAAAAAATATGATGGTAACAGGGTTGATTTTTTATTTATTTATTTATTTTTTTCTCAATATTGTGTTACCAACAAATGAAGAATATACCTATAGATACCTAACTGGTATGATGGCATCATAATGGTAAGTTTTTTGTTTTTTTAAATGTATAGAACAATGTAAGACATATAATGATAACAGGGTTGACATAAACAAAAAGATAACAATACGTAACTTTCTTGATAAGTTCACTTCTTCAAAGTATTCTGGTGCGGTAGTTTTTTTTTTTTTTTTTAATTTACATTACAGATAAAAAATATGATGGAAAGAGGGTTGATGTTTCCATATTGTCTTACTGACAAATCTAAAAAAGCAAGGTAAACATGCCTAACTTTCTTAAAGTGATGATGTTATTGTGGTAATTATACTTATTATTATTATTTAAAAAAATGTATATATAGATAGATAGACAGACAGACAGACAGATAGATAGATAGATAGATAGATAGATAGATAAAAATATGCTGGTAACAGGGTAGATTTTTTTTTTTTTTTTAAATGTATTGTTTTTGTCAATACTCCTTGAAAAAATCATTTCTTGATGGTGTCATTTTTTAAATAGAACAATTGAACATAAAATATGAATGGAACAGGGTTGACGTAACCATGTAAGACACAACTTCAAGTCTTTAAAGTTCCCCTATTATGGATTATAAAAGGTTCATATTTTGGTTTTGGGAATCCCCAACAACAAGTTGACGCATGCAAGGTCAAAAAACACTTTTATTGTCTTATAATATGCATTTATTTTTACCTTATTTGCTCAACGACTCCCAAACGGACTAGACACTAGTCTGCAGTCACTGGTCCGACGACCCAGTCTTTTGTGAGTGGTTTAACGTTACTGCGTGCAGCGAATTTCAAACACGGAACGCCCATCACCGTTACTCTAGCCCACAACTCGGTGGTAAACAACAACACCCAAACAGCCATAGTATATACGTCAACCCAACGCAGAAACGTATTGATAAAGCACTGCTTGTACGCCAACATATTGTTCTATTCTTTATTAGAACTTCAAGTAATAACAATGACAAACATTCACTATTCATCGAGACATTTCTAGACAACAGTGAGTGAACAGATAAAGCCGTCAGCCGGTTAGTCAGAGACCTACGAGCTGCGCGGAGTGAACACAACACACACACACAACTAAATACGTATTTTGCATGATACAGACTAATGTTACATGAGAGCAACACGTTTTAAAGGATTACTCCACTTTCAGAATAAAAATGTCCTGATAATTTACTCACTCCCATGAGCGATATAGGACGATTTTAAATTTTAAACGATCGCTAGAAAATACAACCATCAATTATTAATCACACTTACAGTTAGAGGTTCGGAGGAGCAAGCCGGTCCAAATAAACTGGGCACTGATCCATCTTTTAAGAGCAAGCCTTTGGTGAATCCCGCATTGTACTTAGGATACAGCGTCTTCTCGACATGGGGTAAACCACATCGAAATTTTACTGTGTTTGTGGGCGGGCAAGTTGTTCGCGATGTAGAACGAGGGCGGACATTGTGCAAATGTGTTACTTCGTGACGTGTGGCCGTAACAGAAAAAGATTCAAATTCCTGACGACTCGTTCAGGCAAATGTGAGCCGACTCTTTTATTTGATAGACAATATCTTTATTTATCGTGCACTGTCGGCTTCACAACTTTGTAGTTTATGTTCATATACAGCTACATGACACACTGCATGAAAGGTCATATTTGAAAAAAGCATAATAGGAGCACTTAAATATCTTCAAGTTTATTAATACATTTTCGAATACAGAGAGTAAATAAGGACAAAATTTATTTGTTTTCATGAACAAAAAGCATAACATGGGTGAGAGCAAGATAAAAATGTTTTAAAATAAAAATAAGAGAAATTAATTAAAATTAATGTTTTGCCTACATTTATTTGAGAGACATAAATACTGTCACTACCTATTCTGTAACTCAAGGGCCTAAACAAAACAGATGGATAGATACCTCTGCAATAACAACATTAAGGTTTATGTTGGAAAGATCTGCTTTGGGTCATTGCAGTCTTGCAGTGTCTATGTTGTCCACCGTCTTTTCTCCATCTCAGAACATGCTGTTCCTGAGAGACGTGTCCTGTTGAAGGTTTGCTTACTGAGTTTGATGTCTTGTGATAGTATCTGGTCTCTTCATTACGACAGTCCCTCTTGAGACACACAGGATGAGTAAAAACATCTCCCTTCGCAAACGCATGCGTAGTTACGCACCAGCTTAGCTGTGCTTCATGAAGACTTACAGATCACAAGATTTGTGCAGAGAAAAGAATGAATATGGCTACTTTTGAATGGGAAAACACGCTTTTTGGATCCAAATGATGTGGTTAAAACCATGACCTGTTGTCTGGAACTACATGTAATTCCTAGTGTAAAGCGACATGCGTTTTAGGAGTCGATGATAATTTGTTCCAATGATTCTTCCTTATGGTGACATAAAGACAGTGGAGTTGGCCAAATGTTTCAGCTCTTCCTGAAAGAGTCGGCCATTAATCTGCTGCACAGACAGACGTCAGCGAAGCACCAGGATTGTTTGAAATCAAAGATGACGTTCATAGCGAACATCGAAACAAAGGCGCTTTAACGTTAAGGGACTTTACCCTTCACTTTCAATTGAGTAATTTCTCGCTGTACGTTTGGATGAAGGACTGATGGAGGGTTAAATGGATCAGATTGGCCAGTAGACATCAACAAACCATTTTCCCTTCACACCTCAGTGCTACTGGCCTCATAAATTGAGACTTTGAATTCTTGCGCACATGGCTTTTTGCTTGCCAGTAGTCAATATGACTATGAAATGTCTGAAATGAGATCCTTCATTGAACAGTTTGAGTGTCCACACGTGCTGCCAAATTCTTTGCTTGATGGTCTGTTCCCCTCACGCTCTCACTTACCATGGTGGTTGTTTGAAGGAAACTTCATAGTTTTTTTTTTTTTTTTGGCTGAAGAGTGGTGACAAGATTAGCATATACTCTCCAATGGAATATGCACGTCACATTACTCTTCAATGCAATACTTCAATGTTGCATGTTACAGTAGTAGTAGTAGTATTTAGTATTTTTTTTTTTTTAAAAAACATAAGAACATAATATTAGAAGAATAATAATTGTATTATTTTCAAATACATGAAAATGTATGTTTTTTTTAAAATACTAAATACTACTACTACTACTATTAGTAGTGCTAATTTGTTATTATTATAACAACGATAAAAAGTAAATATTTATTACAAATTATTATTATTACTATTGTTGTTGTTGTTAATGTTATTTAAAATGTTAATTGTTTGTTAAAAAGATAGAATTGTATAATATAAAAATATTTGTAATGTAGTAATGTCAATTAATATTACCAGTTATAATAATAATAATAATAATAATAATAATAATAATAATAATATGTACGTTAATTAATGTGCTATATATTTATATTTATATATAAATATAATTTAAAATATAATGATTCAATTAATTATTGTTAAACATTTTTAATAAGAATAGTTGTTGTTGTTGTTGTTATTATTATTATTATTATTATTATTATTATTATTATTATTATATTAGTAGTAGTAGTAGTATGTTAATTAATTAAGTAATTAACTATGTATTTATATTTATATATAAATATAATTTAAAATATAACTTAAATTAATTCTTAAATTGTTATTATTATTATTATTATTATTATTATTATTATTAATTAAACCTTTTTAACAATAAGAATATTTGTTATTATTCATGTTTGTTGTTGTTAATATTATTACATACATATTAAAGTTACTTAGAATATATATATATATATATATATATATATATATATATATATATATATATATATATAGTTTAATTAATGTATTATATATTTATATATTAATATCATTTAATTTATAAAACAATTAAATTAATTATTATTAAACATATTAAATGAATAGTTTTAGTAGTAGTATTAGGACCCTTGTTTAAAATGTGAATATTAGTTAAAAGATAAAATAGTATAAAATTATTTTTTATGTAGTAATATTATATGTGTATTACCACCACCAATAATAATAATAATAATAATAATAACAATAATAATTGTGTAATAGATATTGTTTAAATATGGATTATTAATATGTGTATTATCACCTATAAAATAATAATAATAATAATAATAATAATACATGTGTAATAAATATGAATTAAATACGGATTATTAATATGTGTATTATCACCTATAAAAAAATTAATAATAATAATAAATGTGTAATAGATATTGTGTAAATACGTATTTTAAAAAATATAAATTTTGTAAATGTATTTTTGTATTATTATTATTATTAATAATAATAATAATAATAATAATAACGCCTTTCTAATCAATATTATGAACAAAAACATATTTTATCACCATTATCATCATAACCATCATAATCGCCATTAAAAAATATTGTAATGATTATTTTTTGTGCGAATTCAATTCTTAAACATGCATATAAATGAATTACAATAACTATAAGCAAATAACATATACATGACATATTTAAATATATTTAAAAATATTAATATCTAAATTAAAAATATAAATTAATATTATTATGATATAGTTGCAGTGTTTGTATCTGTTGAGTGATAGCTGCTTATTTGTTGAGCTTATTTACTTATACAATCCAACACACCATTTATTCTTAACAAAAGAAGCTTTAAGCTTAAATCCTAAATTTAAGATTTCTTACGCCTAAGATTTAAGTCTGATTTAAACAAATTCCTTTCCACGACCGTTTGTTTATTCCACTACTAGCCTTTTACAGTAATGACCGCCTGACTGTACATAATGCCTTACATGTAACCAAATGTTTCTGCTAAATTTCATGTACACTGCTTTAATCAACCACAGGGCTATTAAAACAACCAACGAAACATTCAAATAATTTAAAAATGACCGATCTAAGGATGGCGAGGCAGTGCACGCAGTCCATTCATCAGCGGTAATTACATTACATCACAAGCATGCAAGCCGCGAGGCCCCTCTCGCTTATGTAACGCTTAGTGGTCTTTCCCTCTCTTTCCGTAGACAAATGAGAACCATGCATGTATGCGCGCGATCCCGCAGACGTCGTGGAATCATAAACATTGTCATTTAACATTACAAGAACGGGTTGCGAACACAGGACACTGTGTTTTTTTGTTCCTGAGTCACGTACTCAATCGCGTATCATTTCTTTCGTTCTTTGATTTCAGCATCCTGTGCTTTTCCCGACTGACAAACCCCTAAATTGGATCTGCAGACGACCATCTCTGCAGTTTGGAACTGGACCGTAGCTTTTCTCGAATAATGCGCAATTGAACCGGATCAGAGTAGCGTAATTTAGCAAATCTGTTTTCTTTATTAGGACCCGCACGGAAACAAACAACCTGGGGAATCGCAAGCATATGTGGAGAGACCCTCACCGGGCCCAAGGCCTTTCTGCACCTACAACGATGCCGAAACGGTGACTTCTACGCATAAATCCACGAGTTGCGCCAAAAGTGGAGATTACAATCGCTCGAAGGGCTCGCTGCCTGATTGTATGACAGCCAGGTTGGCGGGCACAACGATGGCCTGCGACTGCAGAGCTCATCAGGTGGAGAGATATTCGGAGGATTCGTTTCCCTCTTCTTTTGTCTGTTTAAACAATTAAGGCCTGGACATGACAGAGAATTGGACGGGCGTCCCCTTCGAGGTCCCTGGCGTAAGATCCCGCTCCAGCCGTGATTAAGTGATGTCTTTTGGAGCCGGTGCCGGTTTAGTTATTTCTTTTGTTTTGGGCTCCAAGGAAAATCTCCACCAGAGCAGATGGTGGGGTAGGCAGGAGTGAAAGGGAGATGAAGGAAAGCGAGAGAGAGGTGACACATTTTCTCCGGGAAACCTCAGAGGGCTCATCACGGACTGCTGATCGTCCAACTGCTTCAGAATATTTTAGTGTTTTTCCCTCTTATTGCGAGCTAAGAAACTCGCCGCATTGCGCTCCAGTCCGTCGCGAGTCCAATAATCATGTCAGATATTATCTACGGCTTCTGCTTCCAGAGATGTTTTACTTTATAGATCAGGAAGAGTCAAAATGATTTGGCTGTAAAGAGCCAAATGATGCAAATAATTTTTTCGCTGGTCAATTTACATACGAGTGGAAAATGGCTTACGTGACGTTTGGATTGCATTGTTCGAATCTAACTTTCAAACTTGTGCATTTACAGTTTCAAGCTTCAAAAAGGGCACAAAAGCATCATAAAACTATCAAAAGCACTTCATACTGTAAATTCCCCAGCTTCCATATGAACTTTTTTGTAAGGGGGTAAAAAAGGAATTGGATAGTTCATTCAGAAATGAAAAATTGTCATCATTTATTCACCCTCCGCTTGTTCTGAAGATAAAAGAAGACCAAACAGTTGATGGTAGCCCTTGACATCCATAGTATGGAAGTCAATGGCTACCGTCAAAGGGACAGTTGACTCAAAAATGAAAATTCTGTTATTAATTACTCACCCCCATATGTCGTTCTAAACCCGTAAGATCTTTGTTCATCTTTAGAACACAAATTAAGGTTTTTTTGATGAAATCTGAGAGTTTTCTGACCTATACATTTAACTGTTCAGTTACCAACATTTTTCAAAAATCTTCTTCTGTGTTCAGCAAAAGAAAGAAACTCATACAGGTTTGGAACAGCTTTAGGTTGAGAGTTTCATTTTTGAGTGAACTGTCCTTTTAAGTTGTTACACATTGATAATCATCCCTTCCATTGAAATAACAGTTAATGGCTGGATCATTGGTTCACTGAATCGAAAGATTTGAAAAGAATCGAAAGAGTCAAACTGAAAATGTTAGACTCTAACAAGTTTCTGTGAATAATGCATATATTTCAGTCTGTTTCTCACACTGACAGTGCGTTCACACAAGACGCGACTTGCGCGAATAAATCGCGCTATTCACATGTAGTTGGACGCTTGAACATTTTAAGTTTACTCGTTTCATTCGCGCGTGAAATTCACTTCACAACATTCGCGTCATGGGAGGGGCTTCTGCCTTCCACTTCTTTCTGCACACCTTCTCTGAAAAAACACATCAACTCGTCAACGGGAAACACTGCAAAAAAAGGCTTGTCTTACTTGGCATTTTTGTCTTGTTTTTAGTCAAAATATCTAAAAATTCTTAGATTAAGATGCATTGACTAGATAAGCAAAACAACATTAGATATTTTGTCTTGTTTCCAGGGGTAAAAAACTAAATTAAGTTAATTTTGCTTAAAATAAGTAAAATTATCTGCGGGGATAAATAAATACTCTTGAGTAAAATACTCTTGTTTTACGAATATTTTACTTACCCCACTGCACTGCAAAAAATGCTTTTCTTACTTAGATTTTTTTTTGTCTTGTTTCCAGCCAAAATATCTAAAAATTCTTGAATCAAGAAGGATTTTCTAGACAAGCAATAAAATTTAATTGAGTTTTTGCTTAAACAAGCCAAATAATCTGCCAGTGGGGTAAACCAAATAATCTTATTTCAAGCAGAAAACAAGATTATTTTGCTTACCCCATTGGCAGATTATTTTGCTTGTTTCAAGTAAAAACTCACTTAATTTAGACTTGTTTTTTCTGAAAATAAGACAATCATTTTTACTTGTCTAGAAAGTCATTCTTGATTTTAGAATGTTTGGATATTTTGGCTGGAAACAAGACAAAAAAAAATCTAAGTAAGAAAAGCATTTTTTGCAGTGTGACAGATAATTTTACTTGTTTCCAGAGGGGAAAAAAAACTAAATGAAGTTAATTTTGCTGAAAACAAGACTAAATAGCTATTGTTATTTTGCTTATCTAGTAAATGCATCTTGATTTAAGAATTTTCAGATATTTTGACTAGAAACAATACACAAATACTAAGTAAGATAAGCATTTTTTTGCAGTGAAGTAGTTGTAAAATACGGCGAATAAGCTCAATTTGCCAGGTTTAGCTAGCTTGTAGTCTTAATATGTATATATATATTTAGCTCAAATTGAGTAAAGAGCGTTTTTTACAATTTACCAGATCATCCGACCTCCTCACTCACTTTATTCCACGCAAGATCCTTTTTATTCCTGTTTCTATAAAAGTACGAAGATGTATCGTACAGCTCCGGGTATCCACATACAGCGACAATGATTTTGTCCTCCATTGTTGTTTCGGATTTCTGCCTCCGCTCACTACGTCGTAATCACGTCACTACTAGGGCAAGCTCCTGACTGGTTAACGCAGCGCGAAAGTTCAGATTTTTCAACTCGTGCAAATCGCACACGCCAAACGCTCAGTTTGTGCCGCAGGATGTCTAACGCGTCTTTGCATTGACTTAACATGTAAATCACTCGTGCTTAACGCTTCATTCGCGTCTGGTGTGAACGCACCATAAGACATTGGGTCTCATTGTGACCATGCAAACACAAATTTATGCATGAAATTTGCATATAGTTAACATTTTCATCAACTTTTGTGCTTCAATTTCTAAATTTATGAAAATAAAAAAAATAGTATTAAATAAAATGTAGGAAGAACTAAAACAAGGGCATTTCCTCTGAGCAGGCAAGGGAGGCAGTGCCTCCTTAAAATATTAGATGAGAAAAAAATTAGTAGTACAGAAATAAAACAACGCCAATATTACAAAATAGAATATTAACTCTTTCTCCACCAGTGTTTTGGAAAAAAGTTGCCAGACGCCGCCAGCGTTTTTGCTGATTTTCACTAAAATTTCATGGGACCCAGAATATTTTGTTGTATCTGAACTCTACTTTTAATCCTTTAACTGCCATCGCCATTTTTGAATGTAGATGTGAAAATGCACAGTCCAAACTTAAATTGTTATAATTCATGAATGAAAACATTTTGTAATATGATTTTCCATGGTAATGCAATGTCTGATTTCAGAATGGCTTTCACATGTTGAACTTTAATGTTTTAGGTTTTGAGTTGATATACAATTTATGATGATTTCTAAAGTGCGATAGGGAAAAAGGCGATGAATAAAGACTTTTTGTGCCAAAGGTCAGAACTCCTGTTATGATGTAGATTTTTAAGGTGCACTCTACACTGTAAAAAATAAAAAACACAATTTGTTAAGTCAGCTTAAAATAATTTGCTACCCTGCTGCCTTAAAATTTTAAGTTCAGTCAACTCAAATAAGTTTATTTAACTTGTGTTCAATTTGTGTTTGTTAAACTTAACAGATGGGTAAGTAACCCAGCTGCCTTAAAATTTTAAGTTGATTCAACTCAAATATCTAAGTTGTCACTTAGTATAATTTAACATTTCAAGTTGAATAAACTTTTTTTGAGTTGACTGAACTTAAAATTTTAAGGCAGCCAGGTTACAAATCATTTTAAGTTGACTCAACAAATTGTTTTTTACAGTGTAGTCATAAATTAATCTGTTACTGTTCCTACATAATTTGTAACAAAAAAACAGTGGTAAAATATTCATTTAGGAGTCTTAGACCTTTCCAATGATTTATATAGTTTGTTATGATCAGATTAGGATTTATTTGTAATATAGTGAAGTAAACGTAGGCGTCCCACTGAGTGGACGGGTGACAGTTAAGAGGTTAAACAAAAAAAAGTCAGTTTTATTCTAGCTTCAAGCATTCTTTTTTTGAATGTAGGTAGGATTCATAAAAAAGCAACATTTTGGGCAAAAACCTGAGAAAATTTTTATCAAATACTACATCTGGATCATATTCAGTACTATCATCAAAGCAAAGATGCAGTAGATCACTTTCATTAGCACTCCTAAAGCTTGCACAGTCCTTCCTGGATTGAAATTTCATTTGGAAACATTAGACAGTTCTCATTTAGTGTTGATGATCATATTATTTTTTCATATGCATACATATGAGATCGCTCGTTTCTGCGTCTTCCTCGTCTGTGACTCATTCAGGATCTGTGGGAGTTTTTAGTGAGTAATCAGCTTGGTGAAATTTAAAGTACATCTCCGTGTCTGTGACCAATATTTACCGAGCTTTGAATGAACAAAATTTCTACCATTACAACAAAGTTGTGAGAAGTTCTCCTTTGCGTATAAAAACAAACAATTGGCACATTTATTAGTGAATAGAGAGCATTGTATGACTTCAAAAGACATATATCACTCAAATTGCATAAAACTCACTTTTTTGATACTTTTATGATGCTTTTTTGTACATTTTAGAGCTCTGCTCATTCATTTTTATTATACTGAGAAGAGTAGATTGGATTGTCTTCAAAATTTCACCATTTGTGTTCCAGGGAAGATTTGATGACGATTTTGATGGCGAATTTCACTGATTTTTCATTTACTCCCTTAAAGCACACCATAAAACATTTAGTTTTACATCCACTGGCATTTACTAGCAAATCTGTACTTGCGTTTTGAATTCGGATGATATAACTCCGACTTCCTTGACTCTTTCAGAACCTACTCCCACTGCTTTGTGTAATGCAAACCAGCGCTGTTCTCCATCATCCTCTGTGTATTTCTGGCTCCAGAGGTCCTGTGAAGAATTGCTGTCCACTTTTGGCCTTCAGACCAGGCCAGAAAACAGGTGGTGAAGCCATCTCCAGCAGCTTTTCTTTCGCTTTAGCTCTCTGTGTACTCGAAAACGAGCCATGTGGCACGCAGAGCCGCGTTAAAGGTGAAGGCAGGGCTGGGTCAACACGGGCACAGGATGGAGAAAGTCTTTCAGGAAATTCTTGAGCAGAACAAAACGTTTGACACAAAGCCTGGTCTTAAAACCGATTGCTACATTTCTCACTCCTTCTCTCCAGAGTTTGCCGTGCCATATGTTTGATTTTCGTTTTTTACGTACGAAGAAACCCAATGCCCTTCTTTTATCACACCAAACGGCACTGCGTTGCAAACAGCATTGACCTTTTTACGGGACCGAACTTTGCTGTTACTGGAGGCCTTCTTGCTAAACGATTTGAACACACATGACGGTAATTGACAGCGTATGTTCTTGTTGAAGTGCAATATGGAAACTATTCCTTCTCTCAAATGTAATTTCAAATCGCAGGTGTCCAAATACATGAGAATCTGTGGAGTGTTCCTTCATTCCAGTTGATGGGGTCAAGCGAATAAAGAGGGGGGAAGGATAATGACTGATGCAGTCACTCTGAAATGACTCCAGTGGATTGGAAATATCTGAAAAATTTCACTCTTGCTTGCCACAAAGACATTACGGAATATTTAAATAAGTGGCGAACCATACCATCACGGTTATGAGCTAATGAATACAGTCCTCAATGTGGCCCATTCACACTACAAAAAATTATTTAAGCAAAGTATGCTTTTTTTTTTTATGGAAATGTGTTTCCACCACAGCATAAAAGGTAACTGACTTTTTTTGAGTTTATATCTCACAACAGATTTTGTTTCTCAATATTCTGACTCTTTTTCTCAGAACAGCAAGGAACAAAGTATAAACTAGTTATACGAATTGCAGAATAAAATCTTATAATTATGAGATACAAACATATCTGTGAAAAAAAAGCAAGATATGAACTTAAATGGTAAGATATGAAATTGCACTTGCAAATTCTGAGAAGAAAAGTCTGAAGTGTGAGATAAACT
Organism: Cirrhinus mrigala; assembly: GCA_036247105.1. Classification (NCBI taxonomy): domain Eukaryota; kingdom Metazoa; phylum Chordata; class Actinopteri; order Cypriniformes; family Cyprinidae; genus Cirrhinus; species Cirrhinus mrigala. The sequence continues at coordinate 12,366,627 of CM070028.1, forward strand.
CGCAAATGTGATTTTAAAAAAATCACTTGTGAGATGAAAAATCAGGATTGCGAGATATACACTACCAGTCAAAAGTTTTTGAACAGTAAGATTTTTATGTTTTTTAAAGACGTGTTTTTTGTTCACCAATCCTGCATTTGATCCAAATTACAGAAAAAACAGTAAAATTTGGAAATATTTTTACTATTTAAAAAAAAACTGTTTTCTATTTAAAATGATTTAAAATGATTTGTTCCTGTGATTTCAAAGCTGAATTTTTAGCATCATTATGCTTCAGAAATCATTCTAATATTCTGATTTGCTGCTCAAAAAAACATTTTTTATTATTATGTTGAAAACAGCTGAGTAGATTTTTTTTTAGGTTTGTTTGATGAATATAAAGTTCAGAAGAACAGCGTTTATCTGAAATAGAAATCTTTTGTAACATCATAAATGTCTTAATCATCACTTTTGATCAATTTAAAGCATCCTTGCTAAATAAAAGTACGAATTTCTATAATTCCTTTCCATGAACTTGCAATTGCGATGAAAAAAGTCACAAAATCTGAATTGCAAGATATAAAACTCAATTCTTAGAAAAAACAAATGCAAAATTGCAAGATATCAATATATATTTAAAATATAAACTTAAATCTCAAAAGAAAAGTCTAAATTGTAAAATATAAACTTACAATTGCGATAAAGTCGCTTGTGAGATCAAATAAAACAAAATTGTGAGACATAAACTCACAATTCTTAGAATAAAAGTGCAAAATTGTTTCTAACTCACAATTTCAATACATAAATGGGTAATTCTGAGAAGAAAAGTCTGAATTCTAATATATAATGTCATGATTGAAAATTCAGAGAATTAAAGTGTAAATTTTGAGGTACAAACTGGCAATTGGGATTTTAAAAAAGTCACTTGTGCGATTAAAAAAAATCTGAATTTCAAGATAAAAACAAAATTTTGTGTTTTTTAGACAAAAAAAAAACACAAAATTGCAAGATGTTAACTCACAGCTGTGAGTTTGTGATTCGCAATTGCAAAATATGAACTTAATTCTGAGAGTCTGAATTGTGAGATACAAACTTGCAATTGTGATAATTTTTTGTAAGATAATTTTGAATGGCAAGATATAAACTCAGAATTAAAAAAAATTCTAAATTGTGAGATGTAAACTTACAATTGATTTTATAACAATTGCAAGATTATTTAATTGTAAGATATAAACTCGCAATTGCAAATTCTGAGAAGAAAAGTCTGAATTGTGAGATATAAACTTGCAATTGCGACTAAAAAGCCACTCGTGAGATAAAAGAATTGCAAAATATAAACTCACAATTATTAGAAAAAAAGTGTAAAAATGTGTGATGTTAACTCACATTTGTGAGTTTCTAACTCTCAATTGCAAGATATAAACCGGTAATTCTGAGTAGAAAAGTCTGAATTCTAATATATAATCTCGCGACTGAAAATTCTGAGAATAAAAGTGTAAATTGTGAGGTATAAACTCGCAATTGCGATTAAAAAAAAGTCACTTATGTGAGATTAAAAAAATCAGAATTGCAAGATATAAACTCATAATTCTTTAAAAAAAAGCTAAATTATGAATTATAAATTTGCAATTGTGATAGTCACTTGTGAGCTAAAAAGTCAGAATTGCGAGACATAAACTCGCAATTCTTAGAAGAAATCACAAAATTGCAAGATGTTAACTCACAGTTGTGATTCTGTGATTCGCAGTTGCATGATATGAACTTAATTCTGAGAAGAAAAGTTATTATTCACATGTTAGATAAACTTAGAATTGCAAGATATAAACTCATAATTCTTTAAAAAAAAATGCTAAATTGTGAGATGTAAACAATTGCAAGATTATTTAATTGTAAGATATAAACTCGCAATTGCAAACTGTGAGATAAAATCTTGCTATTGCGATAAAAAAGGTACTCGTGAGATAAAAAAAAAAAAGAAAATCAGAATTGCGAGATCTAATCTCAATTCTTCGAAGAAAACGGCAAATTTGCTAGATGATATCACATAATTGTAAGTGTAACTCGCAATCACAAGAAGTAAACTCTGAGAAGAAAATATAAAAAGATATTAACATGAATACGTAAAAATACAAATCACAATGCGAACGGGAAAGCTTACGGTCATCGTGATCACAATGACTACATCCCGGATCAACAGTGTTCAGTTTATGATTACATTTATTTACATTTAAACCAGTTTAATATGGAGAGGCACTGAAATCTTGATCTTCATTTTATGTTTTTGACCTACACTGTACATGATGTGAAAACAGCGGTTTAGGTTTGTGTACTTCAATGTTAGCTAGTTTTAGCCAGAGATATCTTGCTAAAGCACAAGTTGACATTAATGTTCTGCTTGAGTAGTTGAAAAAAAAAATGAATGTTTTCATCTTCATTGTGATTGGGGTTGAATGTTTTAGGGACATTTTGCTTTGTTTTGGTTGGGTTTAGGAAATGGAATAAAATAAATTCAATTGCATCTCAGGATACCTAGAATCAATGTTACAAGTACCCCAGGCACATCGTTTTTCCATTTTTGTAGCATAAACACCATCAAACTGATGAAAGCTTTGGATCTTCCAATGTTTCTCTATGGCGCTGAAACCTAAAGATACTCAACTGCCATTGGCTCACCTGTGTTCAAGGGGAGGGGCTTACTGATAGTTCAGTTGTTAGATATAAACTCACAATTCATTAAAAAGAAAGAATATTGCGAGATTTAAACAGAGTTTGAATTGTGAGATCAAAAGTTGCAATTACTTTTTTTAAAAAATGTATCCCATGGTGGAGACAAGCTTCCATATTTTTGTACCTGTGTTCAAATAAAAATGTGTAAAAATCTATTTTTAATAATTTAAAAGTTTGTTCATAGATTGTATCTTGATTATGAGTGTTAGATCCTTAAAACAAGTATGGTATAACTAATTATATAAATATGAAGTAAATTTATCTGGATTTTTGTTAGGTCTTTGAACTAGATAATTAGACAGAAATCATTAAAAAAAATTGGGTGAATGGAAAGCAGCAATAAACAACCAAGACTAGAATAAAAAAGTGATCTTTTCAGCAGGATACTGTTAAGCTTTCAGGCATTACTTTAGGGAAGAAGTCATTTTAATGAAAACATGTTAGGAAAAACTACAAAGACAGCTCTTGACCTACATGTCAGTTAAATAAATTGAATTAAAGATCATCTTGTAGCGTCTGGTGGAAAGATGGTGAGAAGCAGTTTAGTTTTGCTCGGAAATCAGGTCACCAAATTATCTTTCTGTGCAAAATCTTCTTTTGTTAGTTGACAAGACAAGTTTTTTTTTTTAATTTTGAAGCATGTTTGGCCTTTTTTGAATCCATAAATTCAGGTTTTTCTTTGACAGTCTATCTCACACTTTGGCACGTGGGAGTTTAAATATTTAAACGTAAATTAGAGCTGTTTCTTTGGCAACTAAATGTAAGTTAAGTTTAACATTTTCATGAATATATGTGAATATATTGTTAACTCTAAGTCGATTTCCTATACATAAATTACAAGCTATAAAATTAGCCTTAGAATTGTGTTTATTTGTAAGACTTGCAAGTTTATTTCTAAGAATTTTGAGTTTATTTCTCAGAATTGTTTATTTGTAAGACTTGCAAGTTTATTTCTAAGAATTTTGAGTTTATTTCTCAGAGCTGCAAGATTTTTTCTAAGAGTTGCAAGTTTGTCTCAGACTTTTGAGTTTATTTCTCAGAATTGCAAGTTTATTTCTAAGACTTGCAAGTTTATATCTAAGAATTAGAAGTTTATTTCTAAGAATTGTAAGTTTATTTCAAAAAATTGTGTTTATTTTTAAGAATTACAAGTTTGTCTCAGAACTTTGAGTTTATTTCTCAGAATTGCAAGGTTATTTTTTAAGAGTTGCAAGTTTGTCTCAAAATTTTAAGTTTATTTCTCAGAATTGGGAGTTTATTTCTAAGAATTGGGAGTTTGTCTCAGAATTTTAAGTTTATTTTTCAGATTTGCAAGGTTATTTCTAAGAATTGTGAGTTTATTTCTAAGAATTGTGAGTTTATTTCTAAGAATTATGAGTTTATTTCTAAGAATTGGGAATTTACTTCTAAGAATTGGGAGTTTATTTCTAAGAATTGAATATTTCTAAGAATTGCAAGTTTATTTCTCAGAATTGCAAGGTTATTTTTTAAGAATTGCAAGTTTGTCTCAAAATTTTGAATTTCTGAGAATTGCGAGTTTGTTTCTAGGAATTGCAAGTTTATTTCTAAGAATTGGGAGTTTGTCTCAGAATTTTAAGTTTATTTTTCAGAATTGCAAGGTTATTTCTAAGAATTGGGATTTTTTCTAAGAATTGCAAGTTTGTCTCAGAATTGCGAGTTTATTTCTAAGAATTGTGAGTTTAGTTTATTTATCAAAATAGCGAGTTTGTCTTGCAATTTGCAACTTGATGTCTATTGGAAAGGAAAGGAAGGAAAGGACGTGACGTGTGGCCAAGTACGGTGACCCATACTCGGAATTTGTGCTCTGCATTTAACCCATCCAGGTGCACACACACACACAGTAGTGAGCAGTTGGGGGAACGGTGCCTTGCTCAAGGGACTCACCTCAGTCGTGGTATTGAGGGTGGAGAGAGTGCTGGTTATTCACTCCCTCCACCTTCAATCCCTGCCGGACCTGGGACTCAAACCCGCAACCTTTCGATTACAAGCCCGACTCCCTAACCATTAGGCCACGGCTGCCCCCCAATTGTGAGTTTGTCTTGCTATTCTGACTTTATAACACACACAATGGTGAGTTTATATCTCGCAATTCTGACTTTTTTTCTCAGAATTGCAAGTTTAATTCTCACAATATCTGACTTTGTAACTCACAATTGTAAGTTTATATCTCACAAGTCAGAACTGTGAAATTAAAAAGTCACAATTGCCTTTATTTATTTATTTATTATTCAGTGGTGGAAATGCCTCCATAGATGTTAGCTATTTTAGTTCGGTACCATCTGGCTGTACAAAACATCTTCATCCACTGACGTCCATAAAGGCATATGGCTGCTAAATGCAGAGCTAGCAGGTTGCTATTAGTCATCTGAAAGGAGAGGAGAAAATAAAAGTGGTTTCCCTTGTCTTTCGCATGATTAATGTGCTATAGGAGTATGTGATTTGGCTTCAGTAAATCGCATACTG
>CM070028.1:12376816-12560627 GCA_036247105.1 Cirrhinus mrigala
GATAATATTATTTTATTTTATGCCTGCATTGATTAGGAGTGAAACGTCACGTCATTATTGTCTATTAAACAGTGCCACCTCATGGAATAAAGGGGAATTGCATTTATTGAGTCATCAGATATTTGAATAGCTTTGTGCAGAAAATTTTTTACTTACACTAATACACACTTCGGGTCTCTAGCGACCCTATACACTTTTTAATCAGAAAGCAGACTTACTTTTAAATTTTATTATTTTTTTCTTGTTATATTGTTTGTAATGAATAGACTGAGGAATACTAAGAAAGCTGATGTCTAACTTTAAAAAATGAAGGAAGGAGAGGGTAGTGAATGACGTCCCGGGTCGTTAAAGACCCGAGGTATGCATTTATGGGTTAAAAGCATCTAAGCTCAGAAAACTGTGGAAGCTTGTTCCCGCCACTGAATAATAATAAAAAAAAGGTTATTGCAACTATATAACCTTGATACATAAACCTGCAATTCTGAGAAATAAAGTCACAATTGCATGAAATAAACTTGAGTTTGTATCTCACAATTCTGAGAAAAAAAGTTAGAATTGCGAGATACAAAGTCGCAATTGCGAGAATAAAGTCAGACTTGCAAAATACAAAGAAAATGTAACATTGTTAAGGCGGTTCAGAGTGGACTCTCTTTTGAGAGACAATATCTTTATCATGCTCTTTTTTGATTAACAACTTTGCAGATGGTTTGTTTACATTGAAGGATAGCTATGTTACAAACTGCAAAAAAGATATTTATTGTAAACCCATATGAGCTGCTCTTTAAGGTCCTTACACACAAAATCCGAAATTTCTGTATGTGTTTTTCGTATTCCTAAAAATTCATTATGCACAGAGCGTCACGGTGCTCTGAATTGTGAGAACTTATGGTCATTATGGTGTGTAGAGTGTAGATTGATGTGGAAAAATGTAATTTAAAGGAGTTTAACATAAGGCTGCAACACAAAACGTGAAAAAAAAATTAAGGGGTATGAATACATTCGCAAGGCACTGCACAGCCACTCCATAGTATAAACAGAGTATGTGTGATTGTGAAGCGAAGTAAAAAGCAAGCGCATGTTCAAAATTTCAATGCCCCAAGTACAGTATTAATAGCGGCTCCTTGCAAAAGTATTTATACCCCTTCATTTTTTTACATGTTTTATGTTGGGGCCTTATGTTAAACTGCTTTAAATGACCTTTTCCCCACATCAGTGTACACTCCATACACTATAATGACAAAGCAAACAGATTTGTGACAACTTGGCAAATTTATTCACAATAAAGCACTGAAATAAGTACATTGCATAAGTATTCATACCCTTAACTCAGTACTTAGCCAAAGCACATTTACAGCCTCAGGTTTTTTGGGTATGATGCAACAAGCTTTGCACATCTGCATTTGGCAGTTATCTGCTATTCCTTACCTCACCTCTTCACCTCTCACGCTTTGTCAGCTTGGATGTGGGCTGGCAGACATTTTCAGGTTTCTCCAGAGTTGTCTATAAGTCACTCTTGCTGTATGCTTAGGTTCATTGTCCTGTTGGAAGGTAAACCTTCTTCCCAGTCTGAGGTTGTGAATCCTCTGAACAGGGTTTTCATTAAAGCTATCTCAATATTTTGGAGCACTGAGCTTTCCTTCTACTCTACTCCAGGAGGCCAGCTCCTAGTTGTTTCAAGCGTCTTCCATTATTGATAATGGAGGCTACATGGTTCTGTGAACCTTCAATGCAGCAGAATCTTTCTGTGAACTCTTCCCCAGATCTGTGCCTTGACGCAAGCCTGTTTATGAGCTCTACAGGCAGTTATTTTGATCTCAGGGCTTGGTTTTTGCTCTGATATGCATTTTCAGCCTTTTCTGAAAGGTGTGTGCCTTTTTAAATCATACTCATTCAATTGAATTTGCCACAGTTTAACTCCACTCGAAGAGTAGTAAAATCTACAAGCAAAACGAGTGCTCCTGAGCTAAATTTCAAGTGTCCCAGACAAGGGTATTAATACTTACGCAATGGAATCTTTTCAGTTTTTTATTTCTAATAAATTTGCAAAGTTGTTACAAACCTGTTTTATGCTTTGTCATTATGGTGTATAGAGTGTAGAGTAAAGTAATCTAAAGCAGTTTACCATAAGGCTGCAACATAAAACGTGAAAAAAATGAAGGGGTATGAATACTTTTGCAAGGCACTGTACTGCCACTCTGTAGTATAAACAGATACTCTGTGTGATCACAATTTTTGAAAGTGAACATAAAGAGCGAGCTTACATTCAAAAGCGATTTCAATGCCTCGTATATTATCAGCCCGAAATTTATATACAGAATAATTACCCAACGATATAATTGTGAGAGAAAGTATTGAAATATATTTTTTCCATTCCCTTTAGGATTTCTGTAGTACTCCCAAATTTCCAAATATATTTCCCTTCCAAACACAGTATTCGGATTCGACCACATCCCTGATTTTAATGCTAAATTGTGTCCAGTTCTGTAATTGAAAAAAGAAACTGCATAATGTCTTGCAGTCTTCGCATGAATACCATGTTTTTAAAATGACTTGTCAAGATAAAAATAGTCTAAATTTGGAGAGAAACTCATGCTGTACTCTAAGAATGCATCCTGTATACACAGCTCCTTTTAAAACAACCCAAAACTGAACATTTTCCTGCCAGCTCTTAGTACTTCAGCAATCCTCAGGCTTGTATTGAGCAAGCCATTGTATACACATTTGCAAATTTGCAACCAAAGTCTCGTCAGTACGCCCAGAGCCTATTTAATAACAAACCAAAGTGTATTTATGATCGTTCCCCGGGTCCTCCCAGCACGTGTTGGGACCTAAATTGGACACTGGACTTGTCGCAGGATGCTTAATTCTTCCTGGCTGCATTCTTGCTGACACGGGCTGTGCAGTGGCTACTTTGAACACAGCTGTGAGAAGATTAAAGTGAGCTGTAAAGTCTGCAGAGAGAGAGTTGTTGATTTGTGTGAACGCCTCGCTGTCGAAAACAGCCAAGTAAAGATGTGAGGGTGGCCTGGAATCGATAAGTTTAGATAAAACGTTGTACCAGGCGAAGCTTTCCGTCAGTGTCTTCTGAAAATCTGGACTTCAGACCCATTTCCCCACAAGCTCTATAGCTATACGTCATTGAGTTGGCTACAAGGTTAGGTTGCATAACAGCAACGTTTTTATGTAAAGTTGTGGAAAACTATGACCAAACAGATTGTTTTGCCATTTGTGCTTATTTGGACGTAGAATATGTCTTTAATTCTGTCGTCAACCCAAACTAACATTTATATCTTTCTATCTCTCTCTTATATACGCTCCCCGTTCTTTCTTTTGGTTGGAAACCTAATAAAGTCACCGAGAGGCATTTTGAATTTTATAGTCTTTTTTTTTTTTTTTCCCTCAAGCTTTGTGGTTTTCAGAGAATGTCCCTGTATTGGGTTTGGCAGGGCCAACTCCTCTCTTTTTTCTAGCTCTGGAAAAGTATAGTAATGCAGTAAAGCATGTATTGATGTTTATTTTTATAATTTAAGTTGGTGAGATGAGTGGAGTTTAATGGCGGTCAAATTCCCAGAGTTCCAAGTGTTAACAGACCCACCTGAGAGACTGTGTTTCATTGTATTCTCTAGAAATCTATAAAAAGCTATGCTACAACAAAGACAGGACACAGAGGATTAAAAAAGAAACAAAACTTCTGGTTTTTATTATTGTAAAATACATACAGAAGAAAACAAATCCAGAACAACAACAAACAACAGTTTCATCTTACAAACAAATTCCATGAAAATACGGATAAGCCAGAGAAACTCTGCCAAGGGCTTGGCAGGGACAAAACTGTACAAAATATGGGACCCGGACAAGCTCTACAAGTATTATGATCTTCAAGACTCCTTGAAAGTACTTAAAAACATAAAAAGTGTTTTTATTTCAACTTGTATCCTGTTTCACAAGCTTGAGGGGAAGGGTTCGTTTTAATTCTCTCAAAGTTTTCCTGAAAAAATACTCTCTCCATATACATATAAATATATTTGTGCTGTGCAAATTGCAAGCGTAAGGTCGTCCTTACGATCTAGAACCATCAAATATACCAGGACTTACATTGAAAGACTATAGCCATGGTACAAAGCGTCTGAGTGAATGTTAATTTGCATGTTTTGCGTACATGTGTAGATGTGTGTGCACGTGTGAAGGAAATGATTATGTTCATCCCAACCCGTTGTAAACATAGACGTGTCGTCGTCTTGAGTCTGTTGTTTCTATTCTAGTGTGGGTAACCTGACTTGTCGAGCCAGTACAATGTGTTCGTAAAAGCAATGTAGCAAAGAGTCCCAGCTATACATATCATCTGACATATCAGAGAGCTAAACTAATACAGCTGCCTCTGGTGGTAGACAAAAGCCCAGGCTGTCTTTAAAGCGCTTAATAAAAGCCCGGATCTTTCTCACTGGAAGAAAGCCAGTGAAGAAACCACAAACTTCGATAAATAATATTACACAAAATATCAAAATAGTTTCAGGGAGCCAGCTTCCCAATATTTAAACAAGTATTCTTACCTTGCTTTTTCTTATGTTCATCACTTCAACATATCCGAAGTGTTTTTCCTCATAATGAGCTATTTTTTTTATTCTTTTTAAAAAAACTTTTAGTTACTGTATGATAAATAACAAGATGAGGCACTGTTTTGCTATTACATGTCACAAATGCACTCAAAAGTATTCCCTGACTCTTTAAACCTGTACACTATTATACATGGTACGAACTTTGGTGACGTAGGCTGAGGAGTGACCAAACTCACCATCATTGGTGGGGAGAAAACAGAAAAAAAGCCTGTCATGTGACCTTAGCACGCACCAACCCCAACCAATGAAAGCTACTCTTTAGGGTTCCTTGCAGATGCTCACTCCGGTCCTACCATTTCCCTGGGATTGGCGTACCGCATTCGTACCATGCGACGTAGGTGATATGGGAGTTTCCACCTATCTGGCCGAAGTGGACTGGCTCTTGTCTCATTGCTCTGTAGAAACCTGAAAATCAGCAAGAAAAGCATTAGACTCCAACCAGTAATCATTTACTCACAGTCATTTTTAAAATCTGTAGGATGTTCTTTTTAACATTATGGAAGCCCGTTTCCACCACTGATTAAAAAATAAAGGTAACTGCAACTTTTTACATCTCACAAAAGAAAGTCAGAATTGCAAGATATAAACTCACAATTCAGATTTTTTTTTGGAAATGACATAATACAGACTTGCAATTCTACATTTTCTCAGAACTGTAGGCTATATAAACCGCAATTGCGAGTTGTAAAGTCAGAATTGTGAAATATAAACTTGCATTTGCAAGAAAAATGAGTTAAAAAATAGAGTGTTTCTTGCAATTCTAACTTTATTTCAAGTCGCAATTCTGACTTTTTTTCTCACAAAAAACGGAATTGTGAGGAAAAAAACAGAATTGCAAGATATAAACTCGCATTTGCAAGAAAAACAGTCAAAATACTGAGTTTTTATCTTGTAATTCTGATTTTTTTCTTGCAATTCTTTTCAGAATTGTCAGATATGTAAACCCACAATTGCGAGTTATTGTCAGAATTGCAAGATAAAAACTCAGTATTTTGACTGTTTTTCTTGCAAATGCGAGTTTATATCTTGCAATTCCGTTTTTCTTTCCTCACAATTCTATCTTTTTTCAGACTTGTCAGATATATGAACCCTCAAATGCGAGTTATAAAGTCAGAATTGTGAGCTAAAAACTCGCTATTATGACTGTTTTTCTCGCAAATGTGAGTTTATATCTCGCAATGCTGGTTTTTTTTCTCTCAATTCTAACTCTTTACCTCAGATTTGTCAGATATTTAAACCCACAATTGCAAGTTATAGTCAGAATTGTGAGATAAAAACTCGGAATTGTGACTGTTTTTCTCGTAAATGCGAGTTTATATCTCGCAATTCTAACTTTTTTTTTCCTCAGAATTGTCAGATATTGCAATTGCGTGTTATAAATTCAGAATTGCGAGATAAAAACTCGCTATTATGGCTGTTTTTCTCACAAATGCACGTTTATCTCACAATTCTGTTTTTTTTTTCCTTTTAATTCCAACGTTTTTGCTTTTTTCTCAGAATTGTCAAATATATAAACCAGTAATTGCAAGTTGTAAGATGAAAACTCGCAATTCTCACTGTTTTTCTTACAAATGCGAGCTTATATCTCGCAATTCAAACTTTTATCTCAGAATTGTCAAATATATAAACCCACAATTCCACGTTATAAAGTCAGAATTGCGAGATTTAAACAAACAATTCTGACTGTTTTGCTCAGAAATTTGAGTTCATCTCGCAGATTTTTCTCATAATTGAGTTGTAGAAAAAAATCAGAACTGTGCGTTTATATGTCGTAATTCTGACTTAATTTCTCACAATTTTGAGAAAAAGAGTCAGAATTGAGAGGAAAAAAACCCTCATAATTATTATTATTATTACTATTATAGAGTTATAAAGTCCAATTCTGGGGGGGGGGGGAGACGAAAAAAATGTTACAATTTTATTTTATTTTAATTTTGACTTTATTTCTCAGAATTGCAAGTTTTTTTTCTCGCAATTGTGAGTTTATATCCCGCAGTTCTGACTTTAAATCTCACAATTTTCAGAAAAATAGTCAGAAATGCAAGAAAAAAAACTTTTAATTGTGAGTTATTAATTCCAATTCTGAGTAAGAAGAACTCATAAAATCAGAATTGTGAAGAAAAAAAGTCACAATTGTGAGATCTAAACTCACAAAAAATCTGAATTGTGAATTCTGATCATTTTGACTATATTTCTTAGAATTGTGATTTTTTTCCTCGCAATTATGAGTTTATATCTCACAATTCTGATTTTATAACAGAATTGTGAGTCTTTTCCCCCTTAGAATTAGACTTTATAACTCACAGTTCTGTGTTATAAAAGTCAGAATTGTGAGATTAAAAATGTATTTTTTACTCAGTGGCAGAAACGGGCTTCCATACACACAGTTTTGAGGAATGGGCAAGTTGCTTTTTTTCAGCGCAGTTAGTCCATTTGGGGACTGAAGATTTTGAGCTTCGAAAAGGATGCGAAGGTAAAAGTTTCATGAAGGTGGCTCATGACTTACATATCATATAAGATGTGTGTGAATAACCAAATTATGATCTTCCTCCCTAGTGAGCTCTTAACTCCAAATGGATCATAATTTGCCAAGTTCAGAAGCAGCTCAATACAACTTAAGAATGAATCATATGGAAGTTTCGTAAACTGGATCAACTGATTCTCATTCTTGGTTTGGAACACCTAAAAGGTGAGTACATATTGGGATTTCTTGCATAAAGGCACAATAACATCCTATTTGTGGTTTTTTGTAAATACCTGGCCTGGTTGGTAGCTGGTCTGCAGGAAGCTGAGTACCCGTTCTGCCATCGAGGAACGAGTCCACAAACTGGCAATGGTCTTCACCATGACCCGTCTGGTCTCCAATATTGTAGAATTTACCTGAAGGGATAAGAAAAAAAATTGGAATCTACTCTAGCACAAAATTAACCCAATGAAAGCATCAGTTTCCAGAAGACTGACCGTTGAGGGAGTCACTCAGGTAGATCTTGTATCGTAGGGAGTTGCAGAGTTGGATGCCGACAAATTTACGGTACCACGTCCTCTTGACATACTGCTTCCCGTTGCACTCGGAATAAGAGTCAGTTTTGAAGGGGAACTGGGTCCAGATGGCATCCTTACCTGTACAGCATGCCGAGAAACCCCAAGATGTTATTTTACGAACTGACGAGGCCAGATATTACGTTCTGGCACAGACTGTGCAAAACATTGTTTCTTTCAGTGGGCTTCTGAAAAGATGACTGGAGTACAGACCCCACTTTTGTTTATACACGTGTTACCAAAGGCTGCTGGACATTAAGAGCTGAGGGGCTGCTCCATTAGTCTCTGTTTCCATTGGCTCCTGTCATAACCTTGTCTTACTATTGGCTAACTTTGCACTCTATAGCCACTGTTCCATTTCTCTGTCAATTTCGACTGGAGTAGACAATATACAGGAAGAAATCGAAGGAGATGGATATCAAATTGGCCCTTTGCAGCTCAATGAGTGCAAGAAAGTACAGAGGCACAGGGATGGAGAAGGATGGTGTTATCCATTTGCCACTCTTGGGTAAATGTTTTGTCTGGCTGAGAACTTGGTATGGAAGAAGTGAACTCATAGGAAGTCTCCACAGCTCCTTCAGCCGTTCTTTTTCTGACTTTCCTCTACTAGGACTGCTTGTTACATTATCCATTTATTCAACAGATAGGAATTTGTCACCTGAGAGAAATAGGGTGCAAAGAAGGAACACGTACCTGAGACGTTCTCGCTCACTCGCGGATCCGCTGCAAGAGAAAATAGGGCGAGAATGAGGAGAAATCAGAAATTATGGTTTTGTTTTAGAGCCACCTGGTCGTAGAGACTATCAAAATGATCTGTAGAGCAGAGGAAAGTTACTGACACAAATCGGCCAACTCTGCATTGGCTATCCATGGGTGGGCAGAGTGCCTTAAGCAAAAAAAAAAAGTACAATAAATTCCAACAAGCAGAAAATACTGCGCTTTTCCAGCGGATTTTGAATCTCCCTTATGAAGAGAGATCAGCTGGCATGAACGAACCTGCCGGACCTGCCAAAGCTATAGGGGAGAGACTGAGCCTCAGGGGCTTTGGCGGCAAAATCTCATCATTCAGTTTTCCTCTATTTCTTTCCCGTCATCACACATATGGACTCTCTTTCCTTCCTAGTTGCCTTTGCCCTGCTTTCCATTCTGTTGCAAGTCTCTTTCTTTACGCAGGCCAAACGAGGTTTAAAGTTAAAGCCCCCTCCCATAAAACATGTGGATGATATGGGTCTTTATTTGTTCCTTTTTATGATATGTTGTTAGTGAGCTTGTAAGACAGGGAAAGGTTGGCTGTGTGACAGCACTCCAGGGGTGCATCTGCCGGCAGTGATGGGGCCAAACATTACAACAGTATGGGGACATGCTGGAGTCATTATGTTAACGGCAAACAACTCATTACATATATCTCTAAGAGATAAAGGAGAGATCACAAATATTGGCTGACTTGCGCAGACAGCAGGACCGCATGCAAAGCCATGGCAAAGCAATTTGCAGCTCTTCCCTGGGGATGTTTGGATTTTATGCCTAATGTACGACTTTCAAAACATATTTTATGTTAATACTGGGATTTGGTTGGGATACAATGACTCATGGTTAAACTATGACTAAAATAAACAAATATTCAGATAGCTCCAGGACATCTCTTTCACATTAAAATGGCATCTATTTCAAAGTATGCCTAAAACAAGATAAGTCGACGATTAAATTATTTTTCTAGTCTAAAACACATGCCAAAACTATGCTTTTTGTATTCATGGATTGTATGTTTCAAAATTAGCATTTTCTGTACACATCTCAAGTCTCTAAATATATTTTTGGGCTTTTTGTTACTTTATTATTCAGATAGGACAGTGGAGAGATGACAGGAAAGTATTAGGTTGAGACCTCAAGACCTCAAGAGGGGAATCAAACTCGGGACGACGTGAGTGCTGTATAAATTGGCGCAGACAGGTTTCTAAATATACTTAAAGATTTTTTATTATTATTTTACAGATATCATCAATGATTAATTCAGAGATGTCATTAAGTGTTCCAGGAAGTTGCACCACATGACGTTTCATAACCTTGCCATTTCTGAAAAAGGTCAAATTATCTGATATAAGAGACTGATTGACCTTGACACACAGTCACGAGGCACCACATTACTTTTTTGATTGCGTCACATGGCTTTGTTTTGGGGGACAAATGTTTTTCAAATTAGCAGTGAAGAGGTTTTCCTAATTTTTTTTTCTTTCTAAGAAGTAATTCTACACGAAAAAAGAAAATAAAATGCATTACCAGACTCTGTGTTGAAGGTCACTGGTTCGCTGGGCGGCCCTTCACCGAGTTCATTCTTCGGCTTCACCTTGAATTCATAACTGTAAGGTAAGACAAATACAGGTGATGAGACATTACATTTCTGCTTTGATCCACGTAAAACCATTAGGTATATTCATTTCAGATCTAATGTTACACTCTTGACACAGCAGGGAGTCTGCTTAATTCAAAATTAGTTTAAAAAAAGATTTCGCTATTGAAAACCTGGTGGGTTGTTGTCAAATTCCAAGCAAAATGAGGTTCTTATTTCCCGTCTTCTGAGCCCTGACACTTGATATATTTATTCTGCAGAGTCTGAGGACTCGAAGTCTGTTGCCCCCTTTAATGGATCCTCCATGTGTGATGTAGAGACATTACCGAGACCCACGTGCCTCGAGTCGCAGTCCATAGGAAGCACTGGTTTATATTGTGTCACCAGATCTTGAGCCTATATTCAGCCTCATTAAAAAGCTAGCAAGCGTGGCGGCTCCCCTGCAGCCAGACCACAGCGCACACGTCCAACACTTTGTCCAGACCTCAGGTCCTAACACCACTGGTATTCGACACCCATCTCAACTAAAATACATCTATTAAATTTAGCCAGGTGCCCTACATAGAGAGGTTTGAGTTATGTATTGAGACTGTACCTGCTCTCTGGTTTGAGGTTCTCCACAGCTGTATGAGTCTGGTTGGTGGTCAGGATGGAAACCTGTTCACCATCAGGACCTTTAGTAGTTGAGATAACCTCATATTCTGTGGAAAAAAAAGACAAATAAAAAGGAAATGGGTTAGGGATTGATTGATCAAAGTTAAGGGTTAGTATTTGACCGCCTAATGCTGAGAGTTGGTGTTTGACTGACTCAGGGTTAGACTCCTAAAAGTTGGGGGTTATTGTGTGACTCAACAAAGTTGAGGGTTCGTGTTTGATCAAAATTTAGGGTTTGTGTTTGACTAATCAAAGTTGAAAAAGCAAAGTAGAGGGTTAGTGTTTGACTGATTGAAATCTAGAATTGGTGTTGGATTGAGTCAGATGTGAGGGTTCATGTTTGACTGGTCAAAGTACAGGGTTAGTGTTTGACTGATTGAAAGCGAGAGTTAGTGTTTGATCAATCAATGTTA
Source organism: Cirrhinus mrigala (assembly GCA_036247105.1). Classification (NCBI taxonomy): domain Eukaryota; kingdom Metazoa; phylum Chordata; class Actinopteri; order Cypriniformes; family Cyprinidae; genus Cirrhinus; species Cirrhinus mrigala. Next base: position 12,387,886 of record CM070028.1, read on the forward strand.
ACCAGCCAAAGTAGAGGTTTACCCTGTTGAAAAATCCAGCATTTGCTGGTTAGGTATGTTTTGAAGCATGACTGTTGGTTTGAGCTGGTTTAAGCTGGTCCTTAGCTGGTCATGAGCTGGTTTAAGCTGGTCATATGCTGGTCATGAACTGGTTTTAGCTGGTCTTGTGCTGGTCCTAAGCTGGTCCTGACCCCAGGGGGTTAAGAGCCATCTTAAGCCAGCTAAGGACCAGCTTAAACCAGCTCAAACCAGCAGCCATGCTTCAAAACATACCTAACTAGCATATGCTGTTTTTTTTTCAGTTAGTGTTTGATCAATCAAAGTAAAATGTTGGTGTTTGACGGATTAAAGCTGATAGTTTTGAGTGACTCAAAGTAGAGGGTTGCTGTGTGATCGATCAAAATAGAGGGTTAGTTTTTGACCAAATAAATCGAAGGTTAGTGTTTGACTGATCAGAACTGACCAATCAAATTAGAGGGTAAGTGTTTAATGGATTAAGGTCAAGGGTTAGTATTTGACTGATCCAAGCTGACAAATCAAAGTAGGTTAGTGTTTGACTGATTGAAAGCGAGAGTTAATGTTTGACTGATCAAAGTTGACCAATTAAAGTAGAGGTTCAGAGTTTGATTGATCAAAGTAGACAGTTAGAGTATGTTCAAAAATCGAGAGTGTTTAAATAACTCAAAGCAGTGGCTGACCAGTCGAAGTTGACAATTAGTGTTAATGTTTAATGTTAAATGTTAATGTTTTATCAAAGTAGAGGGTTACTGTTTGATCAAACAAAATAGAGAGTTGGTGTTTCGCTGATCAAATTAGAGAGTAAATGTTTGATGGATTAATGCCAAGGGTTGGTATTTGACTGATCAAAGTAGTTGTAGTTGACAAATCAAAGTAGAGATTTAGAGTTTGATCGATTCAAGTAGATAGTTAGAGTTTGACCGATCAAAATCTAGTGTTTGATGGATTGAAGTTGAGAATTAGTGTTTTACTGACTCAGTGTAGAAGGTTAGTGTTTGATCAGTCAGAGTAGAGGGTTAGTGTTTGACTGACTTAGATTTCAGGGTTAGTGTTTGACTCATCAAAGTTGAGGGTTCATGTTTGACCCATCAAAGTACAGGGTAAGTGTTTGACTGATTGAAAGCGAGAGTTGGTGTTTGACTGATCAAGACTGATCAAGCTCTAAACCTTGGTCAACTTTGATCAAATAGACAGTTAGAGTATGACCATTAAAATCAAGAGTGTTTGAAAAACTCAAAGTAGTGTTTGACCGGTCGAAGTTGAGAATTTGTGTTTTACCAACTCAGTGTAGAAGGTTAATGTTTAATCAATCAAAGTAGAGCAGGGCTGTCCAAAGTCAGCCCTAAAAAGCCACTGTCCTGTAGAGTTTAGCTCCAACCCTATTTAAACACACCTGAACCAGCTAATCAAGGTCCTACTAGGCATGCTAGAAACCTCCAGGTGTGTCAAAGCAAGTTGGAGCTAAACTCTACAGGACACTAGCCCTCAAGGACTGATTTTGGACACCCCTGAAGTAGAGGGTTATTGTTTGTCCGACTGAAGTTGAGAGTGTTTGACTCAAAGTAGATGGTTAGTGTTCAAAGCTGACATAAGTGTTAGTGTTTCAGTCATACCCTAAACCTTGCCTTTAATTGGTCACAATAGTATATTACACATTGTATTCCTTAGATACAAATGCGTATAAACCAATGGACTTTCGACAATGGTTTTCTTTTGATGATCCATCCTTCAGTCCTACCTGTCGTCTCATTATCTGTTTTCTCCCAATCAAGAATAATGAATGAGGGGCATCCTTCCACGGTTACAACAGTGAGGTTGGACGGGGCTGTTCTTGGAGGGTTGGTGACATTTTGTTCTCCAGCCTCCTCCTCAGGGAAGTAACTCAGAGAGGTGGTGATAGAGCAGGGTTCATCTGGCTTCTTATCCGTCTTATAGACCACATGTGGAGCTGGAAAACAACAACACATTGGTGATTAAATTCCCTGAAACTCAAATTTGCATCATTCAGAGCACTTGGCATGCACAGCTACAGTAGTAAAGAAAGTCAAATTACCAATGTAGCGTTCTTTGCCCATGGCATCAACTTTAGAAGCAGGAACAGAGCTGAATACTGAAGAGTTCTCCCATGTCTCAAATCGGGGTGCTAGGACACCAAACAAAGTGTATTTTTATACACCATGTGAAAAGGTATTCAAAAAATGTTCAACCTTCCACAGATCATTGAAGAATAATATGAAATATCCTATTAAAACAAACCTGTCACTGCAGGAGAAGATGTTGTCTTTGGTTTGGATGGTTTTGCTGTAACAGGTGGGAGCTTGGGTTTCAAGATGGAAGCTTTGTCCTGATTCAGGCCTGTCATCTTGTCTGTAGTTTACATGAAAGAAATTTAGAAGTTGTTTAGTGTTAATTGGCAAAACATTCACAAATTAATTCCCATTGTAGTTTTCATTAAGCAGATTATGGGGTTCCATGAGGTGGACAAAAGTCTTTTGACTTAATTAACAATTTACCCACCTAATCCTCCAGGTTTGCCAACAAGATTAGGCTTTTTTGCTGGAATGGGAAGGCGTGCAGCTGGAGAACCTGTAATGATGGAAGTGAAAGTCATGAAGATTCAGATATCCTACTCTCCACCTTCTTTCCTCTGTTTCCAATATGAACTAACAAGGATGCAGTAAGTCAAAAATGGCACCAAAAGCTCTAAAACACTGCAGCAAGAGGTCAAAAGTAGTCCTTCCCTCTAACCACCACACATTCTCATAATATTCACACATTTTCATCATGTTCTCTTATGATTTTATGAAAAACAGTGGAACACATCACTACCACCCTCAGCTTGGTTGGTTTAGTGAAAAATCTAAACTGTTTTCAATTAACAAATAACCAACAATAAATCCAACTCCAGCAGCAAAAAGTTGCTAGCTTAGAATATATAAATTCAAAATACGGAACACAAGCTGAAATGCCCTCATTCTGAACTAAAATCTCCAAAAGAGGAAACAAAATCTTTTTCCTATTCTATGGAAATTGGAGTATCTGATACTCTAAATAAAACTGAGCATAATTCTAGTTTACTTTTGAGAACCTGCAATTTGGATGCTTTGCTAAACGAGAGTAGCAAATTGAGAGGTCAAACTCACTTGTGAAGTTAACGGCAAATGAAATAAAATTCTCTGTTTTCTTTCTGATTGCATGGATGAAGTCTAAACATTGGCACTTCAACTGCCTTTCAAGCCTTCAGTTCTCAATGCCATCTTGCAGTCCAGCCAAAAGCAAACAGGCTAGAGCATGTGGACTCTTCCCAGGAAAACTGATTCAATTTACATCCGAGGCACCAGTTGTGAAACCCTCAGTTTATCACAGGGCAATCAAAAGAAGCTCAGCTCCCTAAAGCCTGTGGCACGAGCAAAAACTGCAAAGCTGGGTGGCGAAAGAGCCAAACTTTGCTGAAAATAAAACTGAGGACCAACAGATGTCATACTTTTGCAGAGGGAACGTAATTTCCAGAGAGCCAGACGAGATTTTTGGTGATTATGCCCGATGTTTTGGGTGATCTAAAAGATGATTTTAGGCAGTCACTGTCAAATAAATCTGGGGGTGGGTCCTCTCTTCAATAAAAGCCACCAACCAGCCATGATTTCCTCAGACCCTTTCTCAGAGAATTCATGCCAACAATTTTGTTGTATTCCACTGTTTTTGCACAAGCTGTAAGTAACAAGATGTGAAAATCATTTTGCAGACTTTATTTTGTCTGTGATTGCTTTATTTGTGTGATTTTCTACTGATCATGGCAGCAGCAATTCATCAAATGATCAAATAATAAGGAATAGTGGTATAATATCCAGATGTTTAATGTAGTTAAATATACTTTTGGAAATTTATAGAGCCACTTCAGTATCTGGATTGCGGTGGGTGCAGTACAGTCTTTATAAAGTACGCCAGATTGCAGAAGTCTGCTGCATTTTCCAAAACCAAGACTAGTCAAAACTGGTCTGCTGTGCAAATTGTGTTCAGTTTTGCATATTTTGTGGCTGTTTTACTGCTGATACCTGATTTTTATGATTTTGTTAGTCATCTGGGCACTAAATCAATTGTTATTCTATTAAATTCTTGGCAAGTCTTTTGCCATGTTTGCTTCACTTTGTTGAAAATAACAGTAATGAGAATTAATAGTTCATGGATAAATACTGTCAGCCTTTTTTTGTTTTTGCTACACAGATAAACAATATGGCAGACCAAAAAAAAGACCTCATACCACATGGAAGCTCGTGACTACAATAAAGCATGCAAGTCGTCATGCACACAATGAACTTTAACCAGAAGCAGCTACAGTCCTCTGCAGAAGTTTCAAACATTATTGCTGAAATGCACAAATAAAAGAGCCACAGAATGTAACGAGACAGTTTAGGACATTGCGGTGGGTTTCTGTGTCCTCCGAAAGACATGTTTTTCTCTCGAAAATAAATGTCCTACAGCACCATGATGGTTTAGAAATTAAAGAAACCAATCTGGGAAAAAGCTTTGACAGTTACACCACAAAGCTCGCGGCAGCATGGGATCTGCAGAAGCTTGCAAAACGACAACAAACGTCAAAGACAACATGGCAGATTTGCGAGCAAATGGGTTGACTGGTGAATGAATGGACGGATGGATGGACAGACACGAGTTTACAGGATGGTAAGGACACCAACATGGGCACACGGGCTGCGTCACAAACAGACTTTCGGCAGGTTAATGTTGGCTAAAACACACAGAGGACGAGTTGGCTCTGTTTACCCATTCTTGTTCTGGACCACACGACTGGTTTGGGGAGAGAAAGTCCCTTATGGTGCTCACCATTAGCTGTTGGAGGGGAAAAGAGTGGGTGTTATGGAGAAAAGGAAGACTAAGGTAGCATCATATTGTTGTTTTGCTGAGGTGCACAGGAGCTGAAGACAACTGGGGTTTTACATAAAGAGTTATAGGCTGCCGCTCAACTACCTGAGGGGAAGAGAAGGCTTTCAAGATCAGATTAGTGCAAATGTTGGCGGTCTGCGTGCCCATCGGGCTAAATCGCACATACTTCGCTGACAGTAAAACTGTCAGGTCTGACAGAGTATGATGGTCTGCACACACACACACCACATGTTGCAAAGGAGAAAATTTGGCTCTTGAAGAAAAATTGCCCCAAGAGAACTGCAACCAAAATAACATAGCTGACGGGGAGAATAAATAGTTGACAGGGGAGAACAAAGAGGGGGAAATTATTTTCTTAAGTATTTTTTGTTGTTTTCCAGTAAAAAAAAATACTGTATTTTAACAAAATTTTGAGAGGGTTAGAATTTTAAAGGTGTGACCCTGGACCACAAAACCAGTCATAAGGGTCATTTCTTTTTTTTAATTTTCAGCATCTTAAAGCTGAAAAAAAAGCTTTCCATTGATGTATGATTTGTTAAGATTGGACAATATTTGGTCGGGATACAACTATATACAAAATCTGGAATCTGAGGGTGCAAAATAAAAACAAAAAAAAAATCTAAACATTGAGAAAATCGCCTCCAAATGAAGCTCTTAGCAATGCATATAACTAATCAGAATTTAAGTTTTGATATATTTATGGTAGGAAATTTACAAAATATCTTCATGGAACATTATTTTTACATAATATCCTAATGATTTTTGGCATAAAAGAAAATTTTGGCATAAAAGAAAATATACAAATATACCCGTGCTACTTATGACAGGTTTTGTGGTCCAGGGTCCAGAAAACAAATCTAATTAAGATTTCAATTATCCGAAATTTTAATAAAAGTGTCTTTTTGCTGAAAAACAAGACTTGGCGTGAAAAAAAAACAAAGAAAATCATAAAAGAAAAAGAGTAGAAGAAAGAAAAAGACTGGAGTACGAGGGGTAAGAGTAATATCTTTTACCCCCATATCTTCTGGAGGGGTCACCAAGCCTGGGGGAAGAAGGTCTCATGCCATTAGAGAGAGAGAAAGGGTATCTGCCCAGTGATGTCTCGTTCCTGGAGGTCACTGTTAAGACTGAATCGACGGGTTTGGGTGGAGAAGAGATGGGGCCTCTCTGGATGCTCTTACCTAGATTACAAAAACAACAACAACAGCAGCTTTGGTTATGTCTTGTCAACTCTGGGAAGTACTGCATGTTGAGGCAGGCACTGTACAATCATGTAAGGGCTGCTATGTGTGAGCTGATGAGAGATGTCAAAGTTAGCTAGTCGTGTTTCAGGTAACAATTCTGAGATCTAAACTGAACTCTAACTGAACTAAGTGACTGATTTGGAACTCTTTCTGTAAGTAGCAACTTGCAAAGTACACAAGAGTCTTGGCTTATAATTACAATTTCAATAGTTTTGTGTTAGCATGTTGCTAAGCTAACAGCGCAACATATTCAATAAGCATAAAAATGTACAAAATATGGAAACGCATGACTGTATAAGTTCATTTGTAATTACATTTTTACTGATACTTATTCGTACTGGAAGAATTATATCAATAATTACAATTTTCCCACTTTATTCGCCACCTTGAATGTATTTTATTATTAAAATTACGTAGCAGTGCATCATGGAATTGGCTATCCCATATTGGATGCACATTTTGGAACACCTACGATGCCTAAAAAACTGTCAATGTAGGTAGCTTACAAGGTTTGAAAGAGAGAAACTATTATTTATAGTACAGCTGAATGATGTGTGATTTTAACAATAAATAATGTCTGTTCTGACTGCAGTAAAACTAAATCTGACATGCTGGTGATTGCAGTAAAGTGCAGCAGTGCATTCCTGTGAAGACAAAACATGGTAGGGGAGGATACAGGAAAGCTTGATTTCAGACAATAACACAGACATGATATACACCAATGGGATAGTTGTGATAGCTTGCCTGACAGAGCAAATAAATGAGAGGATTATGTGAACTGATGTCACCGGTTCTTGCTGTTTTTACTGGCGGTCTCGGTTGCATAGACTACAGACAGCTCTTCCTGTAATCCGTTGAGCTGGAGTGTGAAATACTGTCTGTTTGTGGCTGACATTACCAAATTTGCTTTAGTGAAACGTGGTTTGAACATCCATTAATTTCCTGCGTATCACTTTTCTCCAAAACCAGTGGAGAACGAATTGAATAAAGCTTTGAAGTCTGATATTCTGGTGTTTAGTCTAAGTTTGCAGTGGTAGAACGCATAGCCAAAGGTCGAACGGCAAACGTCAAAATAAAATTCCCAAGTATCTGTGTGACTCACTGAAGTAATATGTTGTTTTCTCATTACCTGTCAACCATCAGATCCTGAAAATTGAATTTTTAAAGAACTTAAAAAAAAGAACAAGAAGGAAACGTTGGAATTACCAGAGGAACTATGTGGCATCTGAGTGGCACTAGGTGCACTGGTTTGGGAGTGTCCGTGTGGGGGTGTCCGGGTACTGCTGGGTACGGAATAGGGGGTAGGGGTGACCGAAGGACGGGAGGGTTTAGTGGATAGGAGTTGGGGAAGGACAGGAGGGATCTCCACCAGTTGAGAGGAATCATTTCTAACATGGCTGTCTGAATCTGTTTAGGAGAAAGGAGCAGATGAGCTCTCCATGCTGGAAAAACCAAGCCGTTACACCTCAAGGAGGTCTAGTTGGTCAACCAGTTGAAGATGGAACATGGTTAATCGGATCACCAGCTTAGAGCTCAAACCAGAGGTCCCACCAGGTGGTAGGACAACTGATAATCTGTCTAGCTTGGACCAGCAGTTTGAACCACCTTAAACTGGTTTTATCTGGATTTTCCAGCAGGACTGATTATTGAGACCCTCAAAGGGGTGGGGGTTCACGCTGATGTCATAGAAGGTTCTCCAAAGAACCTTCTTGAAAGAATCGTTTTTCTTAGTGTGAAGAACATCTTTAGTGGAATGGAAAGTTCCATGGATGTTAAAGGTTCTATATGGAACCATCAATGCCAATAATCTTTAAGACTGTTATGTTAAGAATGTTTGGTATGATATTAAACACATCTGTAACAGTTACTCAGTCCCATCCCATTGACTCTTGATGGTATGGATACTTGAGTGCCTGTTATCGACGTTGAGTATTTGTTCGGACTGTTTTCTTAGGGGGGCTGAGAATGAACTTGATGACTTTGGTCTCATAATCAGTTTGGCTCCAAGTGGAAAAACACAGAGAGAGTTGTACTGTTATCTTATCCAGAGTTCAGAGACAGAGGAAGACAGGAAAGGAGGTGGGACTCCCAGAATTCTGCCTTTCCCTGCTAGAACTAACATGGGACTGATTCTTTCTCTGCGTGCAGTGACTTCATGCAGACTGAACAAAGGCCAGCAGATCAAAATGCAAAAATTCTAAATGAAAGGGTTGATGAGATCAGGAAAAGAGATGGTTTAGAAGTTCAGAAGATGGAAAACAAGATGTGTTTCAGAAAAAAGACTAAAGAGGGACGGTGTCCTGCAGGTTCAGGTGTGTTCAATTAGGGTTGGAGCTAAACTCTGCAGGACACCGGCCCTCCGGGACAGAGTTTAGTGAAAGGATTCACGTTGACACAGAAGGACAAAGAGAAAAAAAGACAGAAATAAAGACATAGAGTGCCATTTATGGCTGCAGTAATAAAACAGATGGGGGACTGAGGAAACCAAACATTTATAACAGTTATGATGTGATTGACAGGTGATGAAATGATAGGGGACTGAATGGGCAGAGATGAGCGTGACAGGGAAAGAGCTGATTGGTGGACACAGAGAGTCTGACTGGTGCTGATGGGTGGAGCGTGAGCAGGCCTACAGAGACCGCGCTAATGCGTGACCATGCGTGACCACAGAGGGGCTTTCGCTGTGCAGCACCCTGTGAAAACTTACACTCACACTTCCTCCTCCTCACTTTGGAGGCGACTGGTCAGGAATCCTCATCACGGCGGGATCGGGACTTTCTAACTCGACGTTCTTACAAGGCATGCCAGCATGCAGCCAATCATAACAGCGGATGTCTTTAATCCCCACCCACACCCAGCAAAGCAATTACCAACTGACTGCTCATGAGCAGAGTGATTCAAAACAAAACGTCTTTCGGTTACCCAATGGGAGCTGAGGCCATTTTGGCTCATTGGCTCTTGGAGCAGCCACAGTTCCTTGCTGTCCCATTGGTGGCGCTGTGGGAAATAATGCAATGTTTTCATAAATGGGAAAAAAAATGAGAAAGAAAAAGTGAGCAGGTATCCCCAACAAGGCTCTTGAGAGGGGGAAAGTACTGAATGTCTTTACTGTGACTTCAAATGCCAGTTTAAAGCGAATGACTGGAATAAAACCAAATCCTGTATGAAAGAAGAGTGCAAACAGAGAGAGTGTGAGGGAAAAATTACCAAAAGATGTCTTGGGACCTCCATTAACGCCTGTGTTTTTGGGCTGTCCTGGCTGGCTTATGTTGTTGAGAACTAGAAAGGAGATTGCGAAGGAAGAAACCAACATAAAACGCTTTCAAACAGATCTCCACATTTGACTCATTTTACAGATGGACCGAAACACAGATTAAAGAAAAAACATTCACTCAAAAATGAACAACCTGTGATGCAGCATAAAGTGACTAGGATTTGCCAAGCTATGAAAAAGGCTATCAAGGTTTAAAAATGACAAAAAGCACCCTAAAAACACCTTAAAACTATCTAAGAACAATAATAGTGTGCAAACACTGCTGTGTTATCAAAACATTCCTTTGTTTATTTGAGGATTCTGACCAGCCTAGCATAGCAACAGTGCCTCAACCAATAGTGTGATTTTTTTGGTGGAGTTTGACCAATGGCAGACTGTGGTTATTAGAAGCAAAGAAATTACATACTTTCACTTTAAATTTCAGCATGTTCCATATTCAAAGCTACCTGAAATCTTTAAATGTCCCAATACTATATTTCTTGATACCTTTTAGGTGCTTTGTCATCATTTTTAAAGTTTGACAGCCCTTTGTCACCATATGCTTCAACTGTATGGAAAGAACAGTGTGCTTTTGTACAAAATTATCTGTGATCTACAGAAGTAAGTCATGCGGGTTTGAAATGACATGAGGGTGAGTAAATGATGACAGAATTCTCTTGTTTACTACATACAGGGCAATTCTTAAAAGTAGTAGTTGATAGTCTTACCAATTCGAGGTGGGAACAGACTGGTGTGGGGTCCAGCCTGTAAAAAGAGGGTTACACACATTTTTTTCCTTCCTTCTTTAAAAAAAAGAAGTGTAGAGTGAAAGAACACAGAACAGCTTTCAGTCTTCATATCATGTAAAGAACTCTGTAATCAGGGTCTCTCCAACGTGTCTAAAGTGTTCCTGAAATGCCCTGACAGGCATGTGTATTTTCCACTCTCCACCGAGAAAGTCAAGTCTCTTTCACACATCCATATGCCAACAACTGGTTTCTTGACTCAAGAGATTGAGAATATGTGAAAAAAGAGTTTGCTCGCAGGCAAATCTCTTCGTGTTCATGACAGTTCAAAAACAGACCATGGCGGAAACGAAACTAGGAAAGGAAATCCTGGCTAAACATGATGGGAGACCAATTAAACCATTCTAAACAATCTTAGACCGGCAATCCAGGAAGATAAAGCTTTGAAAAATTCAAAGTATAGAGTGCTAGCAAGATTGACATGAAACAACATTACATACCAAAGTCTTGGCAAGGGGTCGGCTGGGCTTGTAGTTCATCTGCATGTTTTTGTCTGAAAACAAAATGGTAGCAATGAAAGTTACGCTTGATCATATTTCAGTTCCTCAGCCAAAATAACTTTGAATCAATGTTTTGAGGCATCTGTTACCTCCCATGTTGGTGTTGTGGATCACTGGCTTGCTCCACATTCCACTACGGTCATCTTTGTTGGATCGGACACCAAATTCGTAGTTTGTGTTGGGCTTGAGGTTGTCGATCACAGTATCAGAGGTGGGGCAGGTCTGGTAAATCCACTTCCTGTTTCTTTCTCTATAGCGGATGGTGTAATGCCTGGTTCAAAGACACATTGGTTATTGTATATAGTAGTTGTCTAGTAGACCAAGGTTCTCAACTCCACTGTCCTTCAGAGTTCCCTAATAAAACTTCAGCTTATCAAGGTCTTCAGGATTACTAAGAAAGGTACTGCCAGGTGAGTTCTTCAGGAAAGTGGACCTTGAGGGCCAGAGTTGAGAACCCCTGTAGTAGACAATCATCTCATGAGTCATTTCTGGACCCTTATTTTGGCTAATCATCAAGCGATGCTTGTTGGAGACCCCACAATTTGAATAAACCGATTTTCTGTCACCCTAGCAGTGGTCGGGCATTAAACAGAGGGGCTTATGTTAGGTTTATTAAGAGTACTGGTACACGACTTCAGCTCCCAACTGTTTTGATCTAGGTCAACTTTTCCAATGGCCTTTCCAAAAGTCTCTCCTTAACGGAGAAAAAAAGTTCACATACTTCTGCATATGAAAACCAGAGCGAGTTAGGGAGGCTGAGAGTATGTCAGTGCGTCCCAACAGTGCCTATATCCTCAAAAAGCATTTAAAAGTAGACGCACACCACACCTGCAGTGGCAGGGATCCATATCCCACACATTTTTTTCTTCTAGTGTAGAAAAACATCGCACTCATTGAATGGGTCTCTCGGTTACGCAACATAAATCCAGTCTCCTGTCAGTGCAGTGAGAATGTTGAATAAAAACCTGGACTGCACTGTAAGGCTTCTAAGGACGGGACCCCTAAATGCTGGAGACAGGGTGCTATGATATTTCATTATCTTTTTTTCTCCATGTTTTTCAGGTTAAATGGTCCCTAAATATGAAGTGAAGTAAATTAAGTCTTCCTCTGGGATTTAGGGCACTCATATGGAACACGTTGGTGGAGGAAAAAGTAAAATCCAGATGTTGTGTGTATAACTCACCCATCCTCTAAGCAGTCGTTCATGATGTTTCCCTCATAGGGCGTCTTCAAGTAGGTTCCCCAGGACAGAAGCACAGATGTCGATGTGACAGAATCAATCACCAGGTGAAGAGGTTTGTCCAGGTTCACCTTACCTGTGTCAAGCCCAGATTTATTCAAAGTTACCAGAAGCCAATGCTAACTGAAGGTCTTCAAAGGTTCCTACTGGTTCAATAGCACATCTGTTGCGTGTTTTCCACTAAATATACCCTGTCATGGACTATTTCGATTTTTAAATCCATTGCCAATACTTTTCTTTTTTAAAATTTATTTTGCATGCTACCTGTGCAGTGCTTCTTCACATCGTTGGTTGGGATGGGCTGAACAGCTACCAGGTACTTGGGCTCAGCATCTGTGAAAGCAAACATCTCAAGTTATTTAAGAGTTCAAACAAAACCATAAAAAAGGGCAATTTCATGGTGCAGTGCAAGTTCCTTTCATGAACTTCCGACCACCAAGAAATGTAAAGGCTACAACACACATCAACAAAAGTCTGACCCTTGAAGACTCTCACGACTGTTTCAACGTCAATAAGTCTTATAAAATTAGATAATTTGACCTTTTGACAGTGGTTTCAAATCCTGGTCCTGGAAAACAAACCTTTGAAGACTCTCACTCCTGAACTCATCAGCTCAATAGTAAAGACTCCAAGACCTCAAATGTCTGTCAGATAAGAGAAACGTCAAAAATGTGCCAAACCAGGATTGGAAACCACTGTTTAATAACATGGCAAGGTTAGTTCAGGTTGTAAAAACACATTTACTTTGACGAATCTATTTAAAACCTCTTATTTGGAAAATGATTAAGATATTTATACATAAAAAGTGTGTAGAACAAGTTTGGGTTGTCATACCAAGTCATTCACTTTAACATTTTGTTAAAAATGGTATAAAAGTTTATTCTAATTACTTATTGCATTTGATTTAGGCCTTTTCTTTCTCAAGAACAGTCTTAGTTAGATTCTGGTGGACTTTTGTTTAATAAAATGTCTTGAGTTGTTTAATGGGAATCTTTTCACACTGTTTATAGCTCTGTGATGACAAAAGGTTTGCTAAACATCCATGTTTCCAATGTAACAGAATTAAACAGCACATTTGCCAAATATTTGATTTGTTGGGGTAATAAGGTTGCCTTTCTAACAGTTATGAATATGTACACAGGGAAAAGAGCCCATTAGACTGATACAAAATGCCAGTACCTAAGTCCACATGAATCTGGACATTTATGAGTATATGTGCGTGTGGCATGTCAAGTTGGGAAGACGCCAATAACTGCTTTCGCCTTTCGACCATCTGTTGTGCACGTGTATCATATTGAAATCTCAGCACACACTGTAAATTCAAGTGAAATGATCCTTCAGTCTGCAGCCAATACTGAATAATGATGTGACTGTGTGTTCCCGTGTTGGATTGCATAGGTAAAGAAGCCAAAAACTCAGAGGCCCTTCCTTTTGGAACAAACAATGCTTTGTTTGCAGGCTTCTGGATACGTGTATAAGCGTTAATGCACAATTATTTTTATGCTTGCGTCAGCGTTTTCCACTGAACTGAACTTCAATAGCTTTAACTTAAAGGTTGATACCTTGTTTATTTAAATGTTAAATCTCAAAAGAGAGATACGTATGTATGCATTGTTTGCCATCAACACTAGTGACCAGAATTGCATTTTTTAGGATATTAAAATTATGACACTAATAAGCCGATAAGGATTTTCACATCATTGCTGTTAACCGATAAGTGCCCGATATTAAAATTCTGCATAAAACAAATACTTATTTTCATGTTATGGCTGCTGATAACTGATAAATGGCCAATCTAAAAACTAGATATAAAGGTGATCATTATTTGCATTTTCTAGGATATAAACATTTTGTCTGAAACAATAGGCCGATAATTATTTACACATCATTTATGTTAACCCATAAGAGTCTGTTATTAAAATTCTACATAAAACAAATATTTTCATGTTAAGGCTGATAACGGCCAAAATAAAAATTCGACACAAAGTCAATCATTATTTTCATTTATTTTCATAGCCGATAACTGACAAATAGCTGATAATAATAAAATCCTATCCAATTTAGTTAAAACACAAAAACTAAAATACTTGTTTTAAGTGCTACAAATAGGTTTGCTAAAAGTTACATTCAGCAGTGTTTTTAAAATATTATTAGGATATTAAAATTCTAATACTGATAAGCCGATAATGATTTTCACGTTGTTGCTGTTAACCGATAAGCGTCCGATATTAAAATTCCACATAAAACAAATACTTATTTTCATGTTATGGCTTATAACTGATAAGTGACCAAAATGTTATATAAAGCTGATAATTATTTTCATGTTATAGCCGATAACCAATAAATATCTGCTAATAAAATTCTATCCGATTTTGTTCAAATAAAATACTAAAACTAAAATAGTTGTTTTAATTGCCATAAGTAAACATAGGGATCACAACTTTGTAATGTACAGTATGAAAAATGGATATTCATTTTGAGATTTTCATATTATAGCCGATAACCGATAAATAGCTGATAGTAAAATTCTATCTGATTTTGTTCAAATAAAACACTAAAACTAAAATAAGTTATATTCAACAGTGTTTTTAAAACATCACTATTATTATTATTATTATTATTATTATTATTATTATTATTATTATTATTATTTTAAATAACTTAAAAGTTCATGTTAAATGACAGCAAATGTAATCTAAAATGAGCATGGACAGTTAATTATCCAGTATCGGCCAATACTGAATTAAAAAAAAAAACAAAAAAAAAACATGGTAATATGGTACCGATGATAACAGCACTGTAATGTACAGTATGTAAATGAGTATTCATTTTGAGATTCGCTAAAAGTTTTTTATTATTATTTATTGTTGTTATGTTGATAACAGAAATATTATTTATTATGTTATAACCAATATAAAAATTATATACAAAATGAATAATTATTTTCATGTTATAGCCGATAACCGATAAATAGCCGATTCTACCGATAAATAGTAAAACTCTATCCAATTTTATTGGAAAAAAAATAAAAATAAAATCAATGTATTAATTGATAGTAAACTTAGGCTTCACAGCATTATAATGCATAGTATCAAAATGGATAATCATTTTGAGATTTACTAAAGGTTACATTCAGGAATGTTTTTAAAATATTATTATTGTAATCATCATTACTTTAAATAACTTAAAAGTTAATGGTAAATGAAAGCAAATGTAATCTAAAATAATAATATATATCGAATTTGTAAAAAAAAAAATCTCTAATATTGGTCAATAACCAATATGGGACCAATAAATCGAGCGAAATTCACAAAAAATCTTTGTTATACCTGCAAAATAGCCAATATAAAAATCCTATATAAATCCATGAAATTCGATAACTGTTTTCATGTTATAGCTGATAACCGATAAACAGCCTATAGTAAATTTCTTAAAATAAAACACTAAAACTGAAATCATTGTTCTAATTGCTATAAGTAAAATTAGGCATCACAGCACTATAATGTACAGTATGAAAATTACTATTAATTTTAAGATTTGCTAAAAGTTACATTTAACAGTCTCTTTAAAAATGTATTTATTTATTTATGGACTTAAAAACTAATGTTAAATGACAGCAAAAGTTATCTAAACTGTAAAAATAAGAGAAACATGTTTGAGCAAATAACTATCCAATATTGGCCAATACCAAATTTAAAAAAAAAAAAAAAAACTCTAATATTGCCCAATATGGTGCCAATAAATCCACTGAAATCTACAAGTAGCTGCACATACACTGTTATACCTACAGAAACAAAATGAAACACCTGGCTTGGGCCCATTCTGCAAGAACTAATATTAGCTTTAGGGTCCCTGTGACCTGACCCTAACCTCTTCAGAATGAACTCTGGGATTGTAGCTCCTGGGAGAGTGATGATGAATGGACAACAGGAAGTTATTTTACAGAAACAAAATAATGTGGTTAGTGTTACTGGGAGTAATATGTGACCTTTTTACCTTGTCAAGTGTGATGTGTGGCTTTTTGGTGATGACAAATACTGTGGTTACCAAACCTTTAACAAATAGCATTCATTTTGGGCTCGATTACAGTTTGTGTTTTCAAATAATGGAAGAGTTGGCGCAAACATAGGTGTGCAAATCAAGACGGTGGTTTCGATGGGTCAAGGAATCAACATTTGCGGTTACTCTTCCATTCCCGTGCTAACCCACAAAACAACATTAGTGATTGTTTTGTGGGCTTCCTTCGAGCTCTTAAGCGAAATAACGGCTACCTGTGGTTAAACATGAACTTACCAATCTCGGTCTCGTAGGGTTCTCCGTTTTCTGGAAGTTGAATGAACTGTTTGGAGAACATGCTGGAACCGTAGCCCAAGATGTAACCTTCAAGTTTGACGTCAGGGTTGGGTCGGAGGAACTTCAGAACTATGGTGTCCCCGGTGGCGTTGATGCGAACCTTCATATTCTGTCTTCTTACTGTGAAAAGGAAAAAATAGTGTTTGAAATACTTTTAATTGGCTTAAGAAACAGTGCTGCAGCTCTTCAAACGTTTTGTGTTTCTATGTTTGACATTCAATGGAACTGCGTAAAAAGAGTGACTTTCAGAACACTGCAATGAATAAATGATTAATTACTTAGAGAGTAAAGAGTAAGACTTTATGTTTCCCATGTGTTTGTGAATTTATGGGGTTTATTGATTTATGAGGCCAAAGGGGGACGGAGGAGCACTCTTTTGAGAAGCACAAAAGTGTGTGCCATGAAAATCATCGTTGAGGTAAATCAAGGACAATGGCTTTCACAGTGGAGCTCCTCATCACTTCCCTCAAAGCACAGTAGCATATGGACCTCCAATATTACGCACTTGTTACGCAGCATTACATTCAGAGGAATTATGAGCTTTGTACAGTTTTGGGAATTTGACACAGACACACTTTTAAAGTGATCTGATCATTATCTGTTCAATCCCGCGCCAAGCAATTCATTATAAATTACCTCCTTTTTATACCAGCGTCGTCTTTCACTGCCATTTCGTTGGATAATTTGCAGCATGGAAAATGTCTCGAGTCAGTTTCAGGCCTATTCTAAATCCAATAAGCCACCAGGCTGAGCGGAGGTTTTTCCTCTTCCACCTTTTTCCCATCAATCAGAACTGTTTAACGATTACGCTGAGTTAAAGAGGCCACGAAATGTCCTCCTTAAACTGATTTAAACTGGTTGGTCTGGGCCTTTGGAAAGTGATGTGTGTATTTAACGTTATAAGTAATTGCAAGCATGGCAGGTCAAGCTCTTCGCCCCTATTTGTCAAAGTCATGATGATAAAACGCAACTTTAACCGAAGCTCTCATTAATCAGGCTCAATACAGTGGCAGTTCACCCAGAAATGAAAATTCTGTTAATATCTATTCACCAACCTAAAATCATTTGATGTCTCTGGAGAACAATATTTGATATTTTGAAAAGTCTTCACCAAAAAGTACCACAGAGGTTCATACGACAGCTTTGTATTAGAAAGTCATGTCTTTCAGTGAGCCAGTAATTCAAGAACTGCACTGACCGGATGATTGAGTTGAACGCAAAAGCTGGATCAGTGAATGAATTGTTCTTTGAAGCCCATCCTTTGGATGAACTAGATCAGGGGTCTCCAACCCTGCTTCTGGAGAGCTACCATCCTGCAGATTTCAGCTCCAACCCCAATCAAAATCCCTCTCCAGGACCATGGATGGAGATCTCTGAACTAGATCATTCGATTTACAAACATCTCAGTCTGACTCAGTTTTGAGTTGGTTTAAGCTAGTTATTAGCTGGTCCTGAGCAGGAGCTAGTATTTTTGGTTCCACAATGAACCATTCAGTCAAAGGTTCTTTAAAGAACCATCTCTTTGTTACATTTTTATAATCTGAAGAACCTTCGTTCGCCACGAAGAACCTAATGTGAAACAGAAAGGTTCTTCAGGTGTTAAAGTTTCTTTATAGAACCATCTAAACAAAAACGGTTCTTCCATGGCATCGTGAAGCACCTTTATTTTTAAGAGTGTAGGTATGGTTTGAAGCATGGCTGCTGGTTTAAACTGGTCTTGAGCTGGTCATAAGCTGGTTCTGAGGAGAAGCTAGTTGCTTAGGACCAGCACATGACCATCTTAAACCAGCTCAAACCAGCTCCCATGCTTCAAAACACAGCTAACCAGCATATGCTATTTTCTTTAACAGGGACACTCAATAAAAAATGATTTATTCATTGATTCACTTCTTGAGTTAAACTCAACTGATTCAGCTAAAGCTAAAGTTTCTCGAGTTAACAGCTCACCAGAAGATTGTTTGACGTCAGAAGACCTGAGTTCAACTCAACTGATTTAGTTTCAGTGGTTCTAGAATTCCCTGTTGAAAAATCCAGCAAATGCTGGTTAGGTATTGTTTGAAGCATGACAGCTGGTTTGAGTTGGTTTAAGCTGGTCTTGAGCTGGTTATAAACTGATTATGAGCTGGTCCTGAGCAGGAGCTAGTTGCTTAGGACCAGCATATGGCCATCTTAAACCAGCTCATAACCAGCTGCCATGCTTCAAAACATACCTAACCAGCATATGCATATTTTCTTTTTTCAACAGGGAGTCTCGATAAAAAAAAAAGATTCATTCATTGATTCACTTCTTGAGTTCAACTCAACTGATTCAGTTGCAGCAGTTCTCGAGTTAACAGCTCACCGGAAGACTGTTTGATGTCAGAAGACCCGAGTTCAACTCAACTGATTTAGTTGCAGTGGTTCTAGAGTTCCCTGTTGAAAAATCCAGCATAGGTACGTTTTGAAGCATGGCTGTAAGTTTGAGCTGGTCCTGAGCTGGTTTAAGATGGTCATGTGCTGGTCCTAAGCAACTAGCTCCTGCTCAGGACCATCTTAGGACCAGCACATGATCAGCACATGATCAGCTTAAACCAGTTCATGACCAGTTTAAATCAGCTCATTTTTTTTTAATAGGGAGACTCAATAAAAATGATTTCTTTCATTGATTCACTTCTTGAGTTCAACTCAACTGATTCACTTGCAATGGTTTTCAAGTTCCCTGTTGATAAATCCAGCATATGCTGGTTACACTCTTAAAAATAAAGGTACTTCACGATGCCATAGAAGAACCTTTTTTGTCTAAATGGTTCCACAAAGAACCTTTAACATCTGAAGAACCTTTCTGTTTCACAAAAGGTTCTTTGCAGCAATAGAAGGTTCTTCCGATTATAAAAAGGTAAAAAAGAGATGGTTCTTTGAAGAACCTATGACTGAATGGTTCTTTGTGGAACCAAAAATGGTTCTTCTATGGCATCGCTGTAAAGAACCTTTTAAAGCACCTTTATTTTTAAGCGTGTAGGTATGTTTGGAAGCATGGCTGCTGGTTTGAAATGGTTTTAGCTGGTCCTGTGGAAGAGCTAGTTGCTTAAGACCAGCACATGACTAGCTAAGGACCATCTTAAACCAGCTCAAACCAGCAACCATGCTTCAAAACATACCTAACCAGCATATGCTGTTTTTTCAACAGGGTTAACAGCTCACCACAAGATCGTATGACTTCAGAAGACTTGTAATATAGTGCATCAACTTCAGGACCACTTTTATAATAATTTTATGGATGTTTAAGGTCACGTTGAACATTGTTTGGAAAAGAGCTGCATAAGATTCTTTAGTTTTTTTTTTATTGCATGCTATTTTTGTGTTAATGAAAAATAGCAGCATGCAGGTCTGAAAGAAAATAAAGGTGAGTGAATAATGACAGAATTTAATTCTGAGCTGTCTATGAAGGCGCCTTTCAAATCTTCCTAGATTGAAGCATAGACATGGAAAGTCAACATGCTAATTCAGTAACTCGTCTTCTTAATCTTTTGAAATCAGTTAAACAAACAGAAAAGAGGAAGCGTGTGTGGTCAGGGAAGCTGCTGGATTTGTACAAGGGAAAAAATACAAACCACTAAATCACTGGGATCATTGTAAAATAAACTCCTCAGTGAAGAGCACTTGAAAAGGAGCTCTACTTTAGGTGTTCCCTACCATTACAACAATGTACCGTATCACTTTGATTAACTGTAATTAACAGGCAGGCGCAGTCTTGCTCCTTCATCTATTCATTCACATCTTTTTCAATTCCTAAACCATGTCAGTGTAGCTTTAGACTGAGGCCAAGGCTCTGAGTCATGGGTAGGCCTGACACTTGCGGTTAAGTGGTGTTATTGGTTTACCTGTTCTCACCAGCTTGTCACCACAAATGTTTTAAAAGCTGTAGCTGAGGGATTTTTTCCGTTCCCAAATTTTAATAGTTTTACAACTGACAAGAATCGTAAAAAGCTGCTTTGCAGTTACAAGTGTTTAACCATGCCAGTGGAGGAGGTGCCGGACAATGATTTGACCTCTGTGGTCAAGCTCAAGGAAAAACACAAACACATTTAAAAGCATGTTAGTCTGGTGGTTATATTTTCATTCATTCACACATAAGTGAATGAATGCAAAGTATAGAAGAGAAGAATACTTCCAAAGTTCATAAGTTGTGTAGAAAAAAAAAATATATAAATAAATCTTGTCCTAAGGGAAAACAAAAGCCAACAAGCCAAAGTCTATTACATTTCAACTTAGAAAGAATAACATTTCCTATCCCTGAAGGGTACAATAACTCGAGTAATAATAGTCTTAGCCAAGTCACGTTGTGCACTTCACTTTCTGAAGTAAATAAAATTATTGCTAAACTATTGGATTGCACATGGATGAAAAAAGAAATCGACTCCACAGAATCAGTGATTCCTTCCTGTGTTTTTGAATCCAAAGATTTGATGCGGTACCTTAAAAATCCAGAAACGCAGAGGGTGGGCAAATAGCAGAGATATGGAGGGGAAGCAAAAGGGGGAAGGTATATCTCATTTGACACCACTGACAAGCGTAATCATGCATGCTCTTTCCTGGCGCTGATGTTGAATGATTTCCAGACTCAGACTGATCAGCTCCCATCCAAAGCCCTGCCCCAAAGCTGTGTTCTGTCAGATACGGTTCGTTTTTAGCTTGCGCATGAATACGGTCCAGTTTTTTTTTTTTTTTTTTATTGGACGTCTGGCACTTGTTCCACTTGAAACATAATTTACAAACACATTGATTTCTAGAAGGGTCAGTTTGATTCACAGCATTCCTCTTGGAATGAAGCCATGCAACACAAGGCACTTGCCAAGTCTGGATTTAAGATCAGCTCACTTTATCAAATCAAACGACTTGTTGTATTTTCATTATGTTTTAAATAAGCAATTAGTTCATCCTAAAAGTTACAATTACGTCTTCGTCCAAATCTATATGACTTACTTTCTTCTGTAGAAGATAAAAGAGTGTTTTCAAACATTTTTCGTCCACAATATCTTAATTTGCAGAAGAAGGAAGGCTGTGGAGTAATGAAACGACTTGAGGGTGAGTAAATTATGACAGATTTTGTTTTGGGTTGAACTGTTTCTTGAAGTCAGCACTTTTGATGGAAAATCCAGAAATCTGGTCCTTATGTTGAACTCCAAGCTCTTGCGCACCACATTACAGGACAAACACGCTGATTTAAAAAAATGGCACCAGACTTCAGAAGAAGCAAATCACCTGAGGGCACGAAGGGACTGTAAATCTACCGTTTTCCCAGACTTCAGCAAATCATTCGTCTTTCAGGCACATTTACAACAGTTCTGATCTCTGCACTCAACAGCTGCTCTCTTCTCCCCTTCACCCCCCAAATCCTTTCATCCTCCTTGTCTCGTTCTGACTTTTCTGAGGTGCTCACTTAGACACATTTTGATATGACCACAACCAGTATTAGTAGCTTACAGACAACGCTCGATTGTTAACACCACTCCCAAACACACTGAAAATTCAATGTTATTTTTCTCCCCTCCCTAATAGTGTTTGGCTTCGGATCTCAGGGTGCATTGTGAACCTCCAGCGCTTGCTTTTACAGTACATCTGCCTGCACATGACTTGTTAAGCCGTCTTTGCCCCGAGGCAAGTGAACAGGCGGGGGAACATGCAGACATCTCAGACTGCTGAAAGAAAAACCCCATCTAAAACCAGCCTAAGAGCGTTTGCTGGTTTTAACTGGTTTAAGGTGGTCTAGAAGGTCTCCAAGCTTGGTCCAGCTTGTCCTACCTGGTCTTCCAGCCTGGCCAAGCTAATGATGCTGGAAATGGTCCAAAACCACTTTAAAACCAGCAAATCAGACCAGACAAGTGTATTTCTTTTCAGCAGGGATGAGATAATTTATTTTCAATGTGTCTTGTTGAATTCAGCCCCACCCGGTAATTTAAACCCTGTCTTTTTGTCCACTCAACATCCATAAGGAAACAAAGTTGGCCAGCGAAACATAAACACAGAGTGCTGCTAGGCTGATTGACTAGCTGTGCTGAATGACGCTCGGTACAAGAGACAGGGCACCGAGCCAGCGCAGACATTCCTCCCCTCCGGAGATGGAGGTGGTTTTTAATAGCTGATAAACGAGCTCTGATAGTGAACCGAGAGCTTGTATTACTAATGCCGTAGCTAATCTGAGCACTCAGGGATGCTGGGAGCTAGAGATTTTGCAACGATACACACTATATACGCACATACATCTCTGGCACTGAGAAGGCTGGTGCTGGAACATATGTAGACACATTCAAAAATGCACTAATTTAGCAAGCCCTAGAACACACACAATCAAGCGCCATCACGGAGTATATATACACACACATACACATGCACAAAAAAAACAAAAAAACATTGGTTTTGGCCAGCTGCACACACCATGAGGTAACCATTATCGCTCTACTGTTTCAAATTTTAGCCTATCAAAATTAAATGTTATTTTGCAACTGGCGAAGACAGAAAATCAAAGTGCCTGGCTGGTTTGTGAAGTTGGATTCTGGACAGCGGCGGACAAATTGCACGTGCCTCATTTTCCAGCACCTTTCAGGCTCCAGCTCAATTTTTTTTTTTTTCCCGTTGCAGCGTTTGGCTTCACCCCATCTGTAATCATGCTGCATATAATTCCCCTAAAACTCTGCTCATGCACGCCCAAATGCACCTGCAAGTGCAAAATGCATTGCATGTTCTTAGAAATGAGTGCAAAATAAAACTAATGACCGGGCATCTTGCGATGCAAATGCAACAGGTTAATCACAATGATTACTTGAATGCTAACTTGTCCTTAAAAGTTAAAGCTTAACACCTGCACAATCTTTTTAGCATCGTATTACAATCCTAATTTTATAAGAACTACTGCCTGACGTTCTGAAACTCAAACAGGTGCATCATAAAAAAAAAAAAAAAAAAAACACTGCTTGCCTCTGACTCTTTGCGCTGAGCTGCATGTGAAGAGGAGAATTCCTGCGAGCGTCAGAAGGAAGCCCAAGTGAAGGACAGTGCTGCCTGCCATGGTGCTCTGCTCCAATCGAGAAGGGATGCTGCCCGATTTCTCTAAGTCTGCTGCTGCTGGTTCTTCTGCTGGTGTCAGGTCAGGACTTCTTGAGCTCACCGTGTGCCTCTGCTGAGTGATAGACAATGCGAGGAGTCCTCCAGGATGTATAGTGACCAGGGAGGGAGGAGATTGCTGATGTGTGCCTCAATCACACCCACCCTCACCGATCCACATACGCACACACACATTTGTGGGGGGTGAGCATGGCTTTCATTTACTGGTCTCGCTCGACCACACACTCTCTCACTTTTTCTTCCATCAAGGATTTTTTTCCTGCAGCTTGTGTGTTTTTGGGTGTGCAAGTCTGTGCTTGTGTCAGAGTGTTCCCTCCAAAATTTGATTGGACCTAGTACATGGACTTGGGGCACCCCTACAATGGCAAACAGCCCAAAGGGAGTCAGAGCTCTGGGAGGACAATGAATGCATAAAGTGGACATTAGATGCACAGAAACATGGCATATACTCTATATCATCATCATGGACAGAAGCACTTGTCTATTTATCTGTGCCCATTGCTAACCACTGTGCATTACGTCTCGTCTAGAAGGGAGTCCAGCGCAGATTCTCTGCCAAGAAACCTCACCTCCAGGGACATGGGCGGAAATTAGGGAGGTGGGGGTGAAGGGTGGGTGGAAAGTGATTATAATGACAAGTGCTTCCAACACGTGCCACCGCATGCGACGTGCAAAGGGAGGCACTCGCTCCAGTGAGCCTCGTCTGACCCACAGGATGTGAACAAAGACATATTCATGAATCAAGCCGCCCAAAAATTATGCAACTGCAGCCTACCATGTGTCTCCTACTACATCATCAGCACAGATCACCATAAAACAAGAGCTCCACTCCAGAACGTCCCGTGCTCCGAGAGGAGTTATTTTACAAAGCATTACAAGCAAAACAAACCCGAAAGACGAAAAGAACAATTTGGGAAACCACTCCCGATCATGACTCAAACAAAACGTCACTCGTTCGCCTACAGCTGCTTAATTTACCAAAACAACAGTTTACAACCAAGCGAGTTGCCAGAATCAGCTCGACAGACCATGCGATGCCTTTGGCTAGAGCGTTAACCCTACGTATGTATATATATATAAATATGGTTTCTACATCTGGTACCACTCTGAGTCTCTGTGATTGCCTTGTAAACTCTTAATGAGTCACTTCAAAAGACAGAGGTGGATAGTCTTGGACAAATTAGAGAAGACTTGTAGAGCAGAATCAGGTCATTACAGCTTTGTTTTTCATACCTGGAAACACGCTGACCTGTAACCTTCCCTAGGAACATGCCTCAAATTGTTATGCTGCCATTTAACTGCTTAACCATCACCCTGAGGTCAAGCAGCTCACCTTTCAACCGAGCAATGGATTTTGCAATGTTTCAGCTTGAGTCGTGGTATTCCAACACCTTTGTAGGTTATACAGTTCATTTGTAAGGATATTGAACACACCCTACTGGTGGACCAGGATAGCAAACATACATTTGAAGTCAAAGGTTTACATACATCTTACAGAATTTGCAAAATGTTAATTATTTTACCAAAATAAGAGGGATCATACAAAATGCATGTTATTTTTTATTTAGTACTGATCTGAATAAGATATTTCACAGAAAAGACATTTACATATAGTCCTCAAGAGAAAATAATATTTGAATGTATTCATAATACTGCGTTGTTACCTGAATAATCCACAGCTGTTTTTTTTTTTTGTTTGTTTTGTTTTTTGTTTAGTGATAGTTGAGTCCCTTGTTTGTCCGAACAGTTAATTGTTCTTCAGAAAATTGTTCTTCAGAAAAAATCCTTCAGGTCCCACAAATTCTTTGGTTTTCCAGCATTTTTGTGTATTTGAATCCTTTCCAACAATGACTGTATGATTTTGAGATCCATCTTTTCACACTGAGGACAACTGAGAGACTCATATGCAACTATTACAGAAGATTCAAATTCTCACTGATGATTGAGAAGTAAACATGTTGCATTACAAGCCGGGGGGTGAAAACTTTTGGAATTTGTAGATCAGGGTAAATTTCACTTATTTTGTCTTCTGGGAAACATGTAAGTATCTTCTGTAGCTTCTGAAGGGCAGTACTAAATAGAAAAACAAAAAAGATATTTAGGCAAAATAAGAAAAATGTACACAACTTTTTGTTGTTCAAAAGTTTACACCCCCCGGATCTTAATCCATTGTGTTTCGTTCTGGAGCGTCAATGAGTGTTCGAACCTCCTGTAATAGTTGCATATGAGTCCCTCAGTTGTCCTCAGTGTGAAAAGATGAATCTCAAAATCATACAGTCATTGTTTAAGGGTTCAAATAAACAAAAATGCTGAAAAACCAAAGAATTTGTGGGACCTGAAGATTTTTCTGAAGAACAGCGGGCAGTTTAACTGTTCAGGACAAACAAGGGACTCATAAACAACTATCACTAAACAACAACAAAAAAAAATAAATAAATAAAAAACAGCTGTGGATCATTCAGATAACAACACAGTTTTAAGAATCAAGCGTATGTACTTCCGAACAGGGTCATTTTTATTAATTGAACTATTATTTTCTCCTATGGATTATATGTGAACGTCTTTTATGTGAAATATCTTGTTCAGGCCAGTACTAAATAAAAAACAACACGCATTTTGAATGATATCCCTTTTAGTTTAGTAAAATAATTAACATTTTGCAGATTCTGCAAAGGGGCATGTAAACTTTTGACTTCAACTGTAACTAATAACAATGCAAATAGCAATCTTTTGAATTGAACATGTGCCAAAATAATGTTGTTGCTGACTGTGCTGTGATATCGAGAACCGTGAAACTGGTATCAGCTACTGAAATTTTGGTATGTGTCCATACTAGAACACACACAGATGACATACAATCTGCTCATGGTGTCTCCTGCTACATATCAAATTGATGAGTGTTGAAACTAAACGAAAGATATGACAGACTCCATGCAGTGTGCATGTCATAGAAATCACGGCTTGCATAATAGCTTCTCCACGTCTGGCCTGCAAATCAGGCCTTTTAGAAGGGAAAATCATTCTTAGCCTTACAATGCAGCCATTGTCTTTTAGCCTTGAGCAAATGGCATCAGTTGGAGGAGCGTGACGTGGATCTATGAAATTTTTCTAAAAGGGAAACAAACATTTAAAGCCTCCCCTCCAGCACCCCCTGCTATACATATATAACGGATTATATAAATGAGATGTTCCATGACCTACCTGTCAGGTTGAATTGCCTTCCTCACAGGTATCACTGACACAGGCCGTATTAATGCCGCTCAGGTTTGGGCTTGTTCCATTGTATTCCACATGGATGAGAAGTTAAAGCTCTAAACATCTGAACTGCGTGGCTTATATTACGGCAAAAATGGCCAATGAAAATGTCACATCAGGTTAATGGCACATTTCTGATTCTAAACTTCGGTTTGCACACATCAAGCAGTTCCTTGGATTTCAAGGCCTGTTTGATATGTATACATAGAAGCATTGTTAGTCCCATCTGTGAAACATTTCATGCTAAAATGAAGCCCAGCTCAAAGCAGCTCTGAATTACCACGGCAAACGTTCAACAACACTCTCTGGTGACTTTCAACAAAGTCCAGACGCTTGATTTACCAGTAGATGCGTTCAAATAGAGAAAAGAGAAGTTGCAGAACTGACTTTTAAATACTTAAAAGTCTTTTTCTGGTTAAACTTTTCAATGCAAATGTCCAGTAAGTTCAACCACTGATGTCAAAACAGGAAACATTTTGCTTTTATGATCTGGAATGGTTCTAATATGTGTGTTTGGCTTCTTAAAACCGAAACTCCTCTGAAATTCCCTGCTGAGTCACACGACCCATAATTTCTTACCCATCATCCTCATCCTCCGAGGAAAAACACTCACCTGTTTTGTGACATCCATTCATCATCTGTCTGTTCCTACCCTCCAGTGTCGTGTTTTCCTCTCTGACCCAGAAGAAGCACATTGATCTCAAAGAACTCCAGCATGTGCTCATGGACATTAACCTCTATTCTCAAACCATCAATCACTGTATTCTATCTGCTGGAGTGAATCAAAGAACATGTTCTCCAGCATGTAACCCATCTGTTACCTTAGAGATCACCCTGGGCAGCTGAGATTTGACTGAGGATTAGTACAGAACAGTCTGTTACACTTTTTCAGCTGGAAGTTGTTGGACATAAATAATTGCGTGTGAGTGGATAGTGGTCGTGATAGCAGTTTATGTTTTGTTTTGGTCAGTGAAAATGAGGGGACAGCTTGGTCTTTGCAGCGACCAGCCAGTGCTCAAGTAGCTCACGGGGTTTCCCAACCTTAAACCTAAATCAAATTTTGTGCGTGGGTTAATGACGTCACTTTTTTTTTTTGTCTGGATCTATCAGTTAATTCCAAAACACATAAAAATGCAATTCATACTTTTTTTTGTCTTTCATTCTGGTCCCTTAACTCTTAAGGGGGTCAGGGAGCCCCTATCAACCTGAACGCTGTGAGGACCAGCTGTACATCTGGAACCGGCTGAAGAGCAACGTCCCAAGCCCCCTTTGCAGGAACGGCATGCTGGGTATTTTCCACCACTTTATTTGCATGTCCAGGGGGAAAGAAGATCATTAGGTGAATGTAGGTCAGAGTGTCTTTTCGTTCTGCTTTAGAGATCCAGATGAGACCCAAACCCTGTGGGTTTTAATGCCTATTAATGCTCTGGACATCTTGTGCATAAATGTGTGGACGTTACATGTTCCACATGTTCACAGTGGAAGAGACTGCAGTGCGTCAAACTTTAATTTCTATCGCTTGAGGGGCCTGGATCACACTGAGACTCTTAGCACATTTAACACTATGGACAGGAGTGTGCTCAGTAAAAACCCACATGTGGACAGCTGACAAGACACATTTCATGGAAGACTGACATCTAAAACTTTCACACTTCTAAACTTTTAGGAGCTTATTTTATATCAACTACAAAAATATGATGGTAAAATATAATTAACGACCATTTCCTGGCTATAAAACACTTTCTATAGACTTATAGAAATACATTATATTATATTATATTATAATATATGTGACATTGTACTAGTCTTAAGTAGCGTGTATTTCTAGCAATGGCCAAAAATACATTGTATGGGTCAAAAATCATTAGGATATTACAAAGTAAAGATCATGTACAAGAAGATATTTTGTAAATCTCCAATCGTAAATATAGCAAAACCTAGTAATATGCATTGCCAAGAACTTCATTTGGACTCCTTTAAAGGCGATTTTCTCAATATTTTGATTATTTTGCAGATTTTCAAATAGTTGTATCTCAGCCAAATATTGTCCTATTCAAACAAACCATACATAAAGGAATAGTT
This sequence comes from Cirrhinus mrigala, assembly GCA_036247105.1. Classification (NCBI taxonomy): domain Eukaryota; kingdom Metazoa; phylum Chordata; class Actinopteri; order Cypriniformes; family Cyprinidae; genus Cirrhinus; species Cirrhinus mrigala. The sequence goes on from CM070028.1 coordinate 12,416,637, forward strand.
TATTTATTCAGCTTTCAGATAAATCTGTTATGCCTAAAGCACATGACTCTCAATCCCCTATTGTTTACATTTATTTAACACATTATACCGTTACAAATATATATTAATCTTTACAAAATTACACATAATTATAATGGTATAACGCTTTGGCTTTAATATGTGATCATTTTTTACGACAGAAATATTCCAAGTACGTTTTGACAGGAATTCAAGAACTGGACTGAGGAGTTTTATGTTATAAAGAAGCACATACCTGTTCAAATTCACCTGTTCGTGTGAGGCGTTTCATGGCGATTTTAGTCCAAAAGAAGTGAACATACCGAGAAATACTGATGAATTCTATCATCTTTACTTCAGATTTCGTCTTCATTCTCGACTGTTTTCAACTTATGTCGCGCTGAAACGCACTCGTTTGACGTGCGTTTCATTCCTACACAAAACTAGAGGTCGCTATTGAGCCGTTATGACCAGCAAAGAACAACGATCTATCGTTTTATGTTGATGAGGATATCTATCTTTCAAGTGCCATATTTGGACGGCAGGAGGTAAGAGAAAAATTCTTTGACACATAAAACATTAGTCAGTTGCCAATAATTACACGAACAGCATAATGTATCCACCTTATTTTTTTTTTTTTTTTTACGTAAGAGCAGGTGCAGGGATTTATAAATTGTGTGGGTCTGGCTTCCAGTGCATCCAGCTACTTTTAGCTGTACAAAGCAGCTTGTTTTGCTGCTTGATATTGCACATTGGTGTGTCTTACCATATAATTTTGATGTATTATTTTAATTATGAACACACTGGTTTGTAGTGCAAACCATTTTACCGTTTACTGCACGTTGTTATTCTTCTCGTTGTTTCCCGAGAAGAATAAGGTGGATACGGTTTAATGTATGTTTATAAGCGGAGAGCTAAAGCAGTTGTAGCCTTTAACATCCAAAAGTAACAAATATGTATATTTTATGCTTTGTTCTTTCATCAAAACCCAAGCAAGATCAGCAAAAGAAGTTAAGTAATATACCACAGGAAGAGATATTTATCGACTATTATGTAGTCATAATAATCATACAAGATCAAACACTTATTGAGTGGAAAATTGTTGCATATGGCAAGCAATATACCTCCAAATGTCAGAAGATGCTCCTTTTGGTTTGCTGGGTTTGCATTTTGGTTGCAGATGTAACCCATATTGGCTGATCTTAAACAACCTGGCAGAATCTGCTTCAGTCTTCGCATTTATGATTGTCGCATGTTGACTTTTCTTGTGGTGCTTTGTTGGTAGACCACTGATGGTAGACTGAGGTTGGTTCTAGCCAAAATTGGAGCACTGAAGCGTTTGTTTGCTTAAAATTCTGATTTCACTGGTGACCTAGAATCTCCATCACGCCACATCTAGATGCTCCCAAAGTAGGCCCTGTCATCAACTCCATTTGCAAGTAATATTTTGGACAGTTTGTTGAGGAACATCTGGACTTGTTATACTTTCATTTAGATGATTCATCCCTCAACACAGCGGCTTGCTGCGGAAATGAAAGTAGTTTTAAGCAACCTCGCTGTAATTAATATTGTACAATAAAGAATGATTTCTTGTTGATGAGTTTTGTTCGAGACATTGAGGTCTCTTACTGCTGATGATTAGAAATAAGAAATTTGGACCAGACCTTTTGCCATTCATCGAAAGTGTGGCTAAATGAGACTACAATGATGATATCTCAAGCATTGCACTTTGGGATTAAACCTACAACCTTACAATTACCAACTACCACTAAGCCACAGCCATCCCATGATACTTCTGAGCCATTTAGTGCTATGTAATTATCAGATCTTGATTTCACTGTTGCTGGAACATGAACTTACATAGCCTCACCTCACATACAGAAGCTTCACAACCACTCCATGGAAGCACTGACACAGAATCTAGCCTCAAATATGTACTTTTCCCACATTTCCCATGTAATGCTGGCAAAATCCTTATCTGTGATCCGCTGCCAAAACATCTTTATTCGGTGGAAGCAGCAGCGGTTTCTGAGAGTCATAAATCGCATTGTCTGATGACATCCTCAACAAAGCCACTGCAGCCATTTCATGGTTTAGTGGAAAGTTTCTCTCAACTCAGATTTCTACCTTTCCTTGTTAAATGTTCCAAGGCTTCATTCATGATGACCTTGGCCATCACCCGTGACCATCCACAAGAGCTTTTAGGCCTGAGGTTGTATTTCTGTTAGATGGACCAGAGAAAGAGAAACAGGAAATACTCAGCAGTGAAAAGAAGAGATTACTGAGTGATAATGTTTTTAAATGCCCATTAAACATTTTCGTAATCAGTGTTTTTATCTTGATTTCCAGTTTAAAAATATCAGAATATCCCAAACTTAAAATATATACAACATAAACACACTATTGATCAAAAAAACAAGGTCTGCAAGATTTGTTTTAATGGTTTTGAAAGACACTTCTTATATCAAGACTGCATTTATTTGATCAAAATATATTGAAAACAGTACTGTAGCAAAATATTAACATTTTTCAGACTTCTTGGATGACTGCAAAGTAAAAGAACAGTGTTTATTTAAAATAGAAATCCATGTAAATTTTGATATAGAACAAAAGTTGACCCCAAACGTAAATATTTTTAAACTTAAAGGATTAGTTCACTTCCAGAATGAAAATTCCCTGGTAATTTACTTACCTCCATGTCATCCAAGATGTTCATGTCTTTCTTTATCAGTCGAAAGAAATGAAGGTTTTTGAGGAAAACATTCCAGGATTTTTTCTCCATATAGTGGACTTCAGTGGGGATCAACAGGTTGAAGGTCCAAATTGCAGTTTCAGTGCAACTTTAAAGGGCTTTACACGATCCCAGCCAATGAATAAAGGTCTTATCTAGCAAAACAATTGGTCATTTTCTAAACAATATAAAAATGTATATACTTTATACCCACAAATGCTCGTTTTGCACTAGTTCTGCGATGCAAGGCTTCACACATTACGAAATCACGTTGGAAAGGTCACACATAGTTCTGTTTACTTCAGTTCAAAAAAGTATGGTAGGGCAAAAAAATCTCATTTCATCTTCCAACTTCAAAATTGTTTTTTTGTAAAGGCCGCTTGACTTTCTTTTCATGTTCGCTTATGCCTCAGCTGGGATTGTGTAGAGCCCTTTGAAGCTGTATTGAAACTGCAGTTTGGACCTTCAACCTGTTGGTCCCCATTGAAGTCCACTATATGGAGAAAAAATCCTGGAATGTTTTCTTCAAAAACCTTTCTTTTTGACTGAAGAAAGATAAACATGAATACCTTGGATGAAATGAGGGTGAGTAAATAATCAGGAAAATCTCATTCTGGGAGTGAAGTGATCCTTTAAATAGATTTACTGAAAAACAAGATAAAAATAGTGATTTAAAAACACATTAATGTTGTAATGACATCATTCCCGAATCCAAATATTTCCAAATATTTCCACGCTAATCCTAGACTCTCAACCAAGCGTTACAGACGTTCCCAAACCCAACCCTAAGGTCCACATATTGAATGCATCTAAAAATGTTACTAAACATAATACACAAGCACTGAACACCGAAGAATTTCTTGCATGTTATTTTAATCTGGCAAAGGATTAAATATTTGTAATGTTAATTCTTTTGTTGATTCAGGATATAACATGAAGGATATACACCTTTTAAACATATTTTGGGTTCAGTAAAACCAGCTGTCGCTACATAATCATCCACTGACCGTATGCTAGACATTCTTGTTTCCAATGGTCTGTTGACAAGTTTCTTCCATGTTCCCACTTAACAATCAAGAAACACCAAAGCTCTGGGTTTCCTCAGCAGGGTCTCAAAGTACTGAAAGCACAGCAACTTCTTGTCTGAAACAACTTCTAGGAATTATTTTGAGTACGTCATGTTGGAGGAGAACTGATCTCTATCAATTAAAATGACACTGAACATCAGTTTATACTTAAATTTGTGGAGTATCGTTTACTTTTGGTCGCAGCCCAAGAATCCTCTCAAATATTTAGCAGAGCAAATGCTAAATGTTGTAAAGCGCAGCTATTATAGTAAATTATTTTTGTGATGTTCCATGAAAAGAGAAACGGCCAAGGACAGAATGCTCTCACTCACAGTTCACATTTCCACTTGTTATTGAGACGTACGTTTATCTGAGCATGTGCGGTACTGTCGGTACAGGTTTCTTTGAAATTGAGATCAGTTATGATGAGAACATCTATTAATGGCGAAGAAAGAAAGTGCTAATATAATATATTAAACAAACAAACAAACAAACAAATAAATGAATGAAGACTTTTACTTATCCAGCAAACTTGACCTTTAAGGCTTAAGATAGTGGAGAGATTCAAAACACTTTTAAGGAATTAAGGAATTAGTAATCTTATCCTGCTTTTAAGTGTTCCAGGGAAATTCCTACTTACGAGTTCGGAAATTACAACACAATGTTCATTCAAGTGATTTTGGTCTGACTTGCTGGACAGTTTTGTATTTTTCTCTCTCATTTTGAATTTCCAAAAACACTGGAAGCTCTTCAATGGTGCTGCAACATAAACAGGCACACATTTGGTGAAACTGATGTCTTATCTGTGTATTCTATGATTCCCAGGCTGCAGTAGAGAATAATTGGAAATGTAGTCTGGTTGCATAATGTTGCCACTTCATAAACTAATGCTTTTTAAGCTAATTTTATTACAGTTCTTTATTAAAGGATTTCTGAGGAAAACATTCCAGGATTTTTCTCCATATAGCGAACTTAAAAGGTGGCCAATGGGTTGAAGGTCCAAATTACAGTTTCAATGTAGCTTTAAAGGGCTCTACACGATCCCAGCCAAGGAATTGGAGTCTTATCTAACGAAATGATCTGTCATTTAAAAAAAAAACAAAAAAACATTTATATCCTTTTTAACAACAAATGCTCATCTTGCACTAGGTTTGCGATGTGTGTGACTTCACGCATTACGTAATCACGTTGGAAAGGTCATGTGCGGTTAGTTTTTCGTCTGTGTATTCTGGTTCAAAAAGGTAGTGTAGAGCAAAAAACTCTCATATTCTTCTCCACCTTGAAAATCGTCCGAAATCGTTGTTTTACCTTTTTTTGTTGACTTTCTTTGCACGTTCACTTTGTAAACACTGGGTCGGTCACACGTGCGCCTGTATGTTTTGCAGAATCTGCAAAATGTTAATTATTTTACCAAAATAAGAGGGATCATAAAAAATGCATGTTATTTTTTGTATTTAGTACTGACCCAAGTAAGATATTTCACATAAACGACGTTTACATATAGTCCACAAGAGAAAATAATAGCTGAATTTATAAAAATGACCCCGTTCAAAAGTTTACATACACTTGATTCCTAATACTGTGTTGTTACTTGAATGATCCACAGCTGCGTTTTTCCTTTTTTTCCCCCTTGTTTGTCCTGAACAGTTAAACTGTCTGCTGTTCTTCAGAAAAATCCTTAAGGTCCCACAAATTCTTTGGTTTTTCAACATTTTTGTGTATTTGAACCCTATCCAACAATGACCTTATGATTTTGAGATCTATCTTTTCACATTGAGGACAACTGAGGGACTCATATGCAACTATTACAGAAGGTTCAAATGTTCACTGATACTCCAGAAGGAAAAACCATGCAGAAAGAGCTGGGGGGTGAAAACTTTTGAACAGAATGAGGATGTGTTCATTTTTCTTATTTTGCCTAAATATCATATTTTTTTTTATTCAGCACTGCCCTTCAGAAGCTACAGAGGATACTTACACGTTTCCCAGAGGACAAAATAAGGTAAATTTACCTTGATCTTGGCCTCCTAATGCATCGTGTTTCCTTCTGGCGCATCAGTGAGCGTTTGAACCTTCTGTAATTGTTGCATATGAGTCCCTCAGTTGTCCTCAGTGTGAAAAGATGGATCTCAAAATCATACAGTCATTGTTAGAAAGGGTTAAAATACACAAAAATGCTGAAAAACCAAAGAATTTGTGGGACCTGAAGGATTTTTCTGAAGAACAGTGGGCAGTTTAACTGTTCAGGACAAGGGAACAAGGGACTCATGAACAACTATCACTAAACAAAAAAACACAGCTGTGGATCATTCAGGTAACAACACAGTATTAAGAATTTCTCTTGTAGACTATGTGTAAAGGTCTTTTATGTGAAATATCTTATACAGGTCAGTACTGAATAAAAAATAACATGTGTTTTGTATGATTCCTCTTATTTTGGTAAAATAATTAACATTTTGCAGATTCCGCGAGGTGTATAAAAACTTTCGACCTCAGCTGTGATAAGAATAGCCGAACATAAGTTCACAAGTAAAATATATTGTTTAAATTGTTACTGAACAACAAAAAATAAAAATAAAAATTCTTTGAAGACTTTGCCTCCTCATTTCAGAACTTCACAGCACACCACTGGTTTATGCTACTCTTTTCCTGTCAGGATACAAAAAGATACCGTAAAAGTTGCTCTAGCTGTAACTAACTTGATTATCCCATTAAATCTCTGTGGAGCACAGAAGCAGAAAGTGTTTTTAATCTCTTTATCATCATAAATCCAGGAACCACTTTAAAAACTACTTTATCTTGTTTCTGAGGAAAGGATGGTTCATTGATATCATGTGTGTTTTTCTTATCTGCAGGCCTGACTCACCCCTCAGCAGCTGTAGGCTGAATCGCAGATGTAGTTCAGTGCTTGGATTACGATTAGCTATCATAGATTTCCTTGTGGTGCATCCAGAAAGTGATGCAGGTTCACGTCAGTGAATGGGCTCTGTTCGTCAGAAGCTGGTTAAATGCCTGCTGTGATGAAGCTGAGCTTCTGTGCACTGCTAGTAAAACAGTGGCTACGCATTTATTAGTTGCATCGCTGCCCAATTTTTGTAGTAATGTGGCTGTTTCTGGTGTGTGAAATTCTGTGATGATTTAATCACTCTCATACTGTCATGCTTTCACTGTACAGAAAAGAGCAGCGTGAACGTTCTTCAAAATTTCTTCAAACCAGTTTGAAATTACATGAGGGAGAGTAAATGATAGCAGAATTGTCTTTTTTTTGTTTGTTTGTTTCCTTTTAAGAAAAACACAATATCTTGAAGTGTTTTTGAAGTATGGACTGTTCACCCCATCATGTGTGTTTTTCTTATCTACAGCTATGACGAACTCCTCAACATCTGTAGAGAGACTTGCAGCTGTAGATCAAGGTTTGGATTACGATTAGCTATCATAGATTTCCCTGTAGTGTGGCCAGGAAGTTATGTAAGTGGACGTCAGTGAGTGAGCCCGTAAGACGCTTATTGAACGCCTGCTGTGATGAAGTTGAAATTCTTGACAAATTTATTAGTCACGTTACAGTCCAGTTTCTGTAATGTTGCTATTTCAAGTCAAGGTTTGCCTGCTTTTTGGACAAATGTGGATGTATGTTTTGGCGGGTGAGCAAAGACAGATGCAGTAGGTGCGTGCCAGCCCTCAAAGAGGTATTTTAATTTTAAATGAAAAAAAAATATATAAAATTTTAAAATATATTAAAATATATATATATACCATAAATAATTTATTTTATTTTATTTTATTTTATTTGTTACAGTCCTGGGTCACTTAGTGCTCAACACCTACTATTTTATTTTATTTATTTATTTATTTTTATTTTATTATTTTATTTTATTTTTTTTTATTTTATTATTTTATTTTATTTTATTTTATTTTATTTTATTTTATTTTATACGTGACAGTCCTAGATCACTTAGTGCTCAACACTCACTATTTAATTGTAGTTTTTTGTTTTTTTTTAATTGTTTATTTTATTTTATTTTGTTATTTTTATTTATTTTTTTTTGTCACAGTCCTGGATCACTTAGTGCTCAACATTCACTATTTTTATTTTATTTTATTTTATTTTATTTTATTTTATTTTATTTTATTTTATTCGTGACAGTCGTAGATCACTTAGTGGACAACATTATTTATTTCATGTTATTTATTTCATTTTATTTTATTTTAATGTCACAGTCCTGATCACATATTCCTCAACACTCAGTATTTTTTCTTTTCTTTTCTTTTCTTTTCTTTTCTTTTATACAGTCCTGGATCACTTAGTGGTCAACACTCTTTATTTTATTTTACTTTATTTTTTTTTTTTTTTTTATACATCACAGTCCTGGATCACTCAGTACTCAACACTCACTATTTAGCTGTACAAACTTAATTCACTGAACCGAACAAAACAGCACATGTACATTTCATCTACAATATCGTGCATCTTAATTAAATATAAAGTTGCATTTGAAATCCACTTGGCTTAGAAATCTGAAGGGACACATGCTCATTAGAACAGGCGTTTGTGAATTTTTAGTTCTCTGAAGTGCTACATTTTTGTAAATGTTTGTTTTGGTTAATTTAAGTTCACATTGCTTGTTTTCAAGTTCCTTCGCCAAAGGTTCGGTGGCGCCCTTCATGGCCACAGTACACATTCATTACGGACACAAGCAAAAGGATCTCCTGCACAGATGGTGTTAATCACTTATCCAACATAACCCTGATGTATCGTAGAGGCACCGGCGGTTATGTAACAGTGTTTTTTCAACAACAGGGAAAGACCCTCAGACTGCTCGAATTTGGACAGAAGACGTGATTCAATTAAGGCACCAAGTGACGACGCTGTTGAGGCACAATGAAGAAGTTTTGACGCAAATCCAGGATTTGCTTTAGGCTCAGGATGTAGAGAGACACTTGTTTTCGCAGTTTCATTATTGCTGGTCCAAACAGCACACCCCGCCAGTTGTAGATAGTTTCCAACCACCGTAAGATCGATACGAAACGGCCAAGTGCAGCACCTGCTCCAGCCAGTGGATTTTGTCTTTTTACTTAAATTCTCAATCCTGTTTCAACCGGCTGTCACACCAAAACAGTAGCCACTGTCAGCTTCACATGGATGGATGTGGCTGGTTGGCAAACATCTTGAAGGCCTCATGTTTGGGTTCATGGAAGGTGTTCATCTCCAATGTGATTATTGGAAGCAAGTCAAGATTTTTTTCCCATTTTGCAATGTGTAAGATAAATGAAGTCGGTCTGGAGACCATATGCGTACAGTGATCTCAGACATGAACCCTGCCAAATGGAAAGCAATCAATACAAGACTTATCACACTTTACAGGTACCAGGCGTTTGGACATAGAAGTATTTATTGGACCAGAATACCATGGAAATCAGGGTTTGCGGATTTTGACATGCATCAACTGGAGGTAAACAAAGATAAACAGTCTTTTTATGCAATTTATAAAATTTGAACAGCAGAAAGGTCGAAGAATTGGAAACACACCAGGATAAGTGAGCGAATGTTGTTCTGTAAATGTCACGGAGCGTTTTGCTTTAATCACTGTCTTGTAACATTTCAAATTTAATCGCCTGTAAAGCAGTTAACAAAACCACAGGAATATTCACTCATGTCATAAAACCTGTATGTCTTTTGCTACAGAACAAGTGGACACCAGAAACGTGCTCTGCAGAGCTTCATGTGACGCTGAAGACTGGAGTAATGATGTTGAAAATTCAGCTTTGCATCACAGGAATAAACATGTAATGTTATATATCCATATTTTAAGATTATTATCCGGTAATGTCCTTTAAGAGAGGCCTTTACGTGTATTGCAAAGTAATCTAACGAAACCATACAATCTTATATGACAATATGGGGAACCGCAAAATGTCAATCCCAAAAGCCAATAAAAACAACTTGATCCTGGGGAAAATGGTGGTCTCCAAAAGAAGAACATTTCCTCTAGAGCCAAGTTTTAATAATGCCTCCATTCCACAGAGATGTCCTGTATGTATTTACACAGCTGATGTTTTCTCAGCTCATGAGATTTTGATTTGCCTGCTGCTGCGCAATGAGGGTTTTTTCATTGTTATTGCCAGGTTTCCTTCCAAAGATAGTCAAACTAGCTTGAAAAATTGTGATTCTCGAGATGAGGTACATGTTATACTCAATCAGAGTTAATCAAGGACAGCTATTAGTGTTGGGGAAGTTAATTTGAAATGTAGCTTGCCAAGCTGCTCATAATTTATTGCTTTTTCAAGAGAAGATGCTGTAAGCAGCCGTGCGGAGGCCCAAGCTTAACAGAACGAAGTAGGAAATTGAATGCGCAGATGTACTCTAACACTGACATCAAACATCAGCTTGAAAGCCAAGAGAAAAGACAATCAAACATGCTTCTCATTTGTAGCATTGGAAAGTACAGGTTAATGGGTTCATTTGGGTAATGGTAATTGACATTGTTTAAAAGAAACACCCTTCACTGCTATATGCAGCCAAAAAACCTTCTCTCATTAAATTATATAATCTGATAATATGACAATATACAGGATGCTCAATGATAAAACAAACCTATACATATTATAATAAATCACTGCAGTTTCCAGTTAAATTGACTACTATAGCAGTAAAATACTAACTCATAACATAAGTGTTATAAGTGTTGGGAATGTTACTTTAAAAAGTAATTAGCTAGTTACTTCTCACAAATCATTATAAAAGTTACATCATTATAAAAGTAACTAATTACCAGGGAAAGTAACTATTGTGTTGCTTTAAAAAAAAAAAAAAAAAGTGTAAAAATATCAAATAACTTGGATGCCCCCAATATTAAATATGTTAAATGAATGAAATTTAAATGAAATGAATTACATTACAAAATTTTGTTTACTCACCAGACTAATATTAAATATCTGATATACTAGTTTATATATAAAATCATTAAAGCTTTATTAAAGCATTATAGCATTAAACTTTAGCAATTAGAACTTTAGTAATTATAATAACCATGTATGAATGCATATTTGTCATGTTGACTGAACTTAGGACTGGTGGTGGTGCTTAAGATATTGTTTGTAATTTAGTGTTTCTATAAAAAAGGAAAAAAATATAAAAAAAAATTATACTGATTAAAAAAAAAAACCTACTATGAATTCTACTATTAATAACAATATGAAACACACTAAGGATTAATGAGCTGCTGGGTTCATTAATATAAATCACGTTGTCTGCATTCGCTCGAACTGATTTGTTGAAATCAGAACAGGGACGATAATAGGTGAGCTCCAGCCAATGAGATTGACGTTTGTACATTAGTTCCGCCTACTACCGGAGAAACCGGCAGTTCTTAAAAGCTGTAGAATTCCAAAGGAACTCCGTTATTTTGAGAAGAAAATACAACAAAGAATAACGTTTACATGTAGCGCGTCAATTCTGTGTGGTATAAGACTCTGTTGCTCTGTATCTTTCTTTTTGTGTGTCAGATAAAGTGACGGCTAATCGCGTGCCTTCACACTAGAGTTTATGGTTTGTCAAATACAGGTACGCTGCGCATCCATTCAGATGAACTGAAAACTAAAATTATAATAATATTGTAATAAATTATAGTAACGCCACATTTTATTGTCAGTAATGGTAACGGCATTGTAACAGGGGAAACAGTAATTCGTTACTGAAAAAAATAACGCCGCTAGTAATGTTATTACCATCACTGGTGATTACACAGGCAAATTATAGATTAATAAAGACTTATTTTTAGCATATCCTTGTACAATACTATTTTATGACCTCAAAATGCTTTTACCATAGTGCATGCTTTGTAAACAAATACATTTCGACATTTGCATCACATAAACAGCTCCATATGTATGACTTTTCTGGCATAGTAAACTTGCTCGTTAGCCCACCCGGTAAAGCATTGCATGTGCAATGTGTAGTGCTCAGGTAGAGTTTCGTGAAACATGAATCATGATAAAAGATCTGAAAGACTTGTGGAAGTAAGCTGAAAGCTCATAAATTGCATGGTTGCTTCAGCAAATGCATTTTTTTTTAATCTCACGTTTGCTTTTGTTAACACTATCAGTTAGGTTTAGGGTTGGGTTAAGTGCCTGTAGGTACAATATTTTTAAACACAAGAGCGTTGTTAGGACATTTCACAACAACAATCAACGTCATGTTTAAATGTTACCAGATTCACGCTCATCTGTTTTGGATAAAACTGAACATTTACTGCATATTTCACTTTAAAAGAGTTGTGAACGTGCAAAAAGCAACGTAAAATCATTATACAAAAATGGTGGATCAGGACTTATTTTCATGCAGATCCTTGCACAATACTATTATATGACCTCAAAACACTTTTACCATAGTACATGTTTTGTAAACCAATACATTTCAATGTTTGCATCACATAACTAGCTCAATACGTATGACTTTTCTGGCATAGTAAGCTTTCTTGTTAGCCCACCCGGTAGAGCACTGCATTGCGTAGTGCTCAGTTAGATTGCATAAAACATAAATCATGGTAAAAGACTTGTAGAAGTAAGCTGAAAGTTCATAAATTGCATGTTTGCTTCATCAAATGCATTTTTTTTAACCTCAGGTTTGCTTTTGGTAACAGTATCAGTTTGGTTTAGGGTTGGGTTAAGTGTCTGTATGTACGATATTTTTAAACAAGATTCATTTCACAACAACAATCAACATGATGTTTAAATGTTATTAGATTCACGCTCATCTGTTTTGGATAAAACTGATCATGCTTTAAGTGTCACTTACTACATTTTTCACTTTAAATGAGTTGTGAATGTGCAAAAAGCAATGTAAAATCATTATACAAAATGACCAGGACTTATTTTCATGCAGATCATTGTACAATACTATTATATGACGTAAAAAACATTTACCATAGTGCATGTTTTGTAAACAAATACTTTTCAACATTTGCATCACATAAACAGCTCCATATGTATGACTTTTCTGGCATAGTAAACTTGCTTGTTAGCCCACCCGGTAGAGCATTGAATCTACAATACATAGTGCTCACTTAAAGTCCCATGAAACATGAATCATGATCTGAAAGACTTGTGGAATTAAGCTGAAAGCTTAGAAATGACATGGTTGCTTCAGCAAATGCATTTATATCTCACGTTTGCTTTTGTTAACACTATAAGGGTTGGGTTAAGTGTCTGTAGGTATGATATTTTTAAATGTGAGAGCATTAAGAATTGCTGTACATTTCTTCCACATCTGTTTTGGATAAAACTTAACACTCTTTAAGCGCCACTTACAGCATATTTCACTTTAAATGAGTTGTGAATGAGCAATGTAAAATCATTATACAGAAATGGCAGACCAGGACTTATTTTCATGCAGTTCCTTGCACAATACTATTTTATGACCTCAAAAGCTTTTATTTGTTTACGTGCATTCTTCATAAATAAATAAATTTTGATGTTTGCATCACATAACCAGCTCCATATGTATGACATTTCTGGTATAGTAAACTTGCTCGTTAACCCACCCGGTAGAGCACTGCATGTGCACGTAAGGCTCAGTTAGAGTCTTGTGAAACATGAATCATGATAAAAGATCTAAAAGACTTGTGGAAGTAAGCTGAAAGCTCATAAATTGCATGGTTGCTTCATCAAATGCATTTTTATCTCACGTTTGCTTTTGTTAACACAGTCAGTTGGGTTTAGGGTTAGGTTAAGTGTCTGTAGGTACGATATTTTTAAACATGAGAACATTCACACTCACTGGACATCACAACAACAACCAACATACCGTTTAAATGTTACCAGATTCACACTCATCTGTTTTGGATAAAACTGAACATGCTTCAGGTGTCACTTACTACATATTTCACTTTAAATGAGTTGTGAACGTGCAAAAAGCAACGTAATGTTATTATACAGAAATGGTGGACCAGGCACGTATTTACAATAAGTCTGGGTATTGAATGTAGCTTAAATGATGTTTAGCATGCTACTACATGCAGTCTCTTAGTAAAATGGTGTGATGTTTTGTAATGAATTTGTTTGTGTCTGGATTTGATAGTGAATAGAAACAAAAGGTGTTTAGAGATCACAGTCAAGTCATTTTTAGACTGTTCTCGGAGCTGTACATAATGTATCTAAGATGTGCGACTCCTCTCTGGTGCCAGGATCTAAAGAAACGTTTGTTTTGAATTAAGACGGTTAGGTTTTGCCAGATAGAAGATAGCGTACATGAATTTGTCTTATGCTTTGTATATTTTTTCCATTAGCCTGATGCCAAGCCTCAATTGCTGTGGAGATACATGGATTTTTCTAACATTATATGGATAATTATATGGACTAAACAGTTCTGTACAATATCGTCTTTTATGTTTCACAGAAGAAAAAAAATCTCATAGGTTTGGAACGACATGAGGTTGCGTAAATGATGACACAATGTTCATTTTTGGATGAACTGTTTCTTTAAGGTCAGGATTTGTGTAAGAGAAGCTAGAAGATCAGTGCCAGGTTGAAAAGTCTCTCCAGGGATGAGTTCACACTTGATTTATGGGGGTATCGGGTAGTATAGACCAGCGCTTTCTGAAGTAATGAGATCTACATACATCAGTTTTGAGGGAAAACGTATGGCTGTGGACTTTGACCTGTATGATGTTTGATTTTGTTTGGCGTCTTATGTTGAAAATCAGTTGAAACTCTTTCACATCTTTACCTTACCATCATTTCCATTTCTCTTTTTCTTTCCTCGTCATTTATGCTTCTTTGACAAGCCAATGTGCTGCCAGTTCGGTGGGTTTTACGGTCAGCTAGAGCTCCAGAAGTTTGGCGCGCTCCGGCTTGCAGTTTATAGCGTAGTCTGCAGGAGCCATTATGGCCGCCCCGGACTGGCCAGGCCCCAACAGCAATGCACAGTGGATCAAAGGCCGTTACGCAATGATGTATTTAAGTTCCTCACAATATTTGGGTTTCTTTTGCGACTTACCGTGGTGTTTTGTCTTGTGTATGAAACATTATCTTGCATTTGGGATGTAGATGTGGAACAGGTTGGTCAGTTATGTGCAAAGAAGTTTCAAAAATGCCCAAACAGAGCATCAAACCCTAGCAATGAATTGTATGGAGTGAGATCATAGCTAAAGCATGCTGGGATACCACAAATATCACCCACAGAGGGACTGATAACAAACAACAGTGATCGCTGGATGAGGAGTCCCCCGTTTTTTACCCCGCCATGAGGTTTACATTGAGCCGTGGTATAATCTGACGTTACATAATACACCGCTCTCCCGGAGCGACTGATAAAAACACCTCCATGAATAAAGGGCTCTTGTTGAAGCCACAAAGCAACAGGAAAAGCCTGATTATCTTGCATGAGGAAAATTATGATCAGTGCATTGCTGGTGGAGCAACCTATACAACGTTTTTATGTCATGTGGTGCAACTTCCCAAAAAACTGAATAGAAATTCAAAAGACAATGAAACAGTGAAAATCCAGGAAATGTATTGGACATTTTAAGGAAAATATTTTACTATGTTTTATTTGGTTGTACCACATGACATATTTAGAGTTAGGGATGTGCCCGAATTCGAATACTGTGTTTGCTGTGCATTTCCGAATATGGATTCAATAGGCTTATTCTCTATTTAGAGACACTTATTACAAGCTTCTGCTAAAAATGTAAAGGGTTTTTCAATACTACAGAGTACTTTTCTAAGAATACGGCTCATGTGATACGGCTTATTTCTCATTGACCCTGATACTGTCGTCTTATGTAATTCTAAAACCATGACCTCATAACAGCAACATATTACATAATTTAACAAAACATTGAGTATACGTCTGCTCAACAGCTGTCATTTACGTTATCGTCATCCTGTTTCCTCTGAACGAAGCTGTTTTTTCAGTTACGGCGTTTACAGCGCACGTCTTCGTACATATGCGGCAGATATTGATAAATAGCTTTCATAAAGCTGCCAGCATGATGGCATGCTTTAGATCTTCTTAAAATGTTTGGTTGGACGCTGGACTTTTTCGGCTGCCCTCCAATCAAGGATACTGGAAGCCAAGGAACATAGAAGAAACGCGCGCAGCATGTAGAGCGAACATCGCTTTTGCAGGCCCCCGTTGCCACGCCGCACGTCTTTTCCACAGGCTCCCGTCCAGTGGAAATGTTATCTGCACAAGTCACAGTGCACATCAGTCCGTGCGATCTAAATCTCATAAGGAATTTTCTTTAAAAATGAACCATTAAAAAGCAGTCCAGTGCAGTTAAGGAAGCAGTTCAGGAATTTTTGAACTCTGAGGGGGCTTCGGTTGGATTCAAGAGGCCCTTGATGTCTGAAACTTGAGTTTGTTGTTCTTCCTGTTGCTCTGGCCTCACTGTACACTTTTGCTTTTCCAATACAGAGGTCTGTGCTGTCCCTCAAAAAAGATGTGGGTGTCAAAACAGTTCGTAAACAGTCTCCTCACGTGGACAGAGGTGGGATCCTTCAGCAATGAAGGGTAGGAAAACGAGAGTGTGAGAGAAGGGGAAAAAGTTAAGACCTCTCAAGTGCTTCTTTCCACAGGAAGCAGAGTTCATTTAGGTGTGGCCCACGTGCATCCTTCAAAGGAAAAAAAAAAATAAAAATAAAAAATCTAAATAGGATGTTTTGGATGTTGCAATGGAGACAGACCAGAGCCAAAGTCTGTCACAGGCCAAATAGAAAACCAGTGGAGTGGAAAGACAGGACGAAACAGATCCAAACAAGTTGTAGAAGAGTTTTGAGGGTAAAAGTGGCCGTAATGCAGTCTGCTGGTTGATTATAAGTTATGAATGTAGCAGATGTGTTTTTTTGTTTATTTTGCTTCTGATTTAGACTCTACTTTTGGATTACAGTTCCTAAACAATTCTTTTAGTGGTTTAGACAAAGTAGTTGATCTGGTAATTGATCCATTTATGGACAATACTATTTTTAATAACATATTTTATTTTAAATGGAAATATGTAGTAGAAAACCCATTAAAGATTTACTTTATTTTACTTATTTTTTTACTTATTACTTATTTCGATGATGTCAAACGGTTGCACTCTGTGAGCTACTGCCGCTACCTGTTACTATTTTTAACACAACACAACTCAGAAAATACAGTACTGATATGATGACCACAGCTACTGAAAGAGCTTAGAGGTGGCGATGGATATGAGCGCAAGCTTAAACCAAATGCCGTACCATAAACACCACCAGATATCGAGTGAAATCCATGCTGAGAAACTCCTGGCTGCAGCGTCGTGACAAGTGTTGTCATGTTTACATCGTTTCTTGTCTCTGCTGTTTATAAGTTCTATCAGTAGCTGTGATCTACTAAAAGCTTTTAAGACATCTGGGCTAAAGTAATGAGAACAAAGACGTGGGTCTTTAGGAAGTTTTATTTATCCATAGGCATCTTCCCATTCTGTTCTCCTCTTCTTATTGATGGAAAAGCAGTGAAGACTTGCATCGCTTCTCTTGTTGCCCTTCGACTGAAAATTACTACCAAAAGCCGCACAATGTGGCATCGTATCAGTATTTTATTTTTGAGTTGTGTATTCAGAGTTGTATTGTGGTAAAAATAGCAACAGGTAGAGCCAGTAGCTCACTGAGTGCAACCATTTCATTCATCCAAAAAATGGCGCCCTCCATAGTCCAAAATATGTATAAAACGATGTGAATTTTTAAATAATGTAAATCTTTCATGGGTTTTTTACTACATATTTCAGTAAGAGACATAATTTATGTTATATTAAGCCATGCAAGTCTAAATATCAGGGATTATCTTTAAAGAGCGGGTCTTATGGTATTTTAAAGTGTCCTAATATTGTGTTGGAGTCCCCTACAACAGGTTTAAATGCATCTAAGGTCAAAAAACATTGTAATTTTCTCAGAATATACATTTATAGAGCCATTTCGAAACGATCAGTTCTAAGCGTAAGGTCTGATTGGTTGGCTGGCCAAGTCAGTTGTGATTGGCACAGAGAGGAGTACTTGAGCAAGTTAGCGAGCGCTACTATCTGTGTTGCCACGATCCACGGTTGTTTTTGATGTCTGCGGGTTGAAGCAACCCCAATAACGGCATACTTAGCCTCTGGAACGCGAATTTACTGGGGGAACCCCAACAAAAAATGTGTATTTTACACCCTGGAACATGATCTTTAACAGGGGACCCCCCTCAAAATGCAAAATTGTTTTTTGCAAAAAATTGTTGTGAAAACCTGGCAACCCTGGCTACCATTGACAAAGCATAAACATGCACCTTTACATCATTAATACAGTACTCCAATCCAGTCTTAAAATAATTACATTTTGTTTAACACTTATGCAAGCAAATCTTGCCCACAGCTAAAGTTTAGCTGCTAAACTGTAAACACTTAGCAAAACAATAATGGTGGATACATTAGTCGGGTGCTAAACTGATGAAACAATACAGTTTGTAAACCAAAATATGTCTACATTCTTTATTATTACACAAATTAGAACAATGACAGTCCAAATTAATCAGCACATTCTTAAGAAAATAATGGATTCACAGTGAATTACCAGAACTATTTCAGTAAGACAATAATATTGTGGTTTACGAAACCTAAAGCTGCACTACACTGTAAAAAATAAAAAACACAATTTGTTGAGTCAGCTTCAAGTAATTTGTTACCCTGCTGCCTTAAAATTTTGAGTTCAGTCAACTAAGATAAGTTTAGTCAACTTAAAATGTTAAGTTGTACTAAGTAACAACTTAAATATTTGTGTTTACTAAACTTAACAGATGGGTAAGTAACCCAGCTGCCTTAAAATTTCACTTAGTATAATTTAATTAATTTAATAATTATAATTTTGTCATTTAGTAAATTTAACATTTCAAGTTAAATAAACTTTTTTTTAATTGACTGAACTCAAATTATTTTAAGTTGACTCAACAAATTGTTTTTTACAGTGTAGGTATACACCACAAAAAAAAATTATATTTTGAGCATCCAACTGAAAACGTACATAATGTATCAATCGTACTTACAGAGATACTTGTTGGTTCAAATAAAGAAGATTAGAAGCCAATGAAGACAAAAGGCAAAATTAAAGAAGCAGTCCTCAGTTAATTGATGAGCACACAGGTTTGAATTGTATTGCTGTGGTATCTTGGAAAAAATGAATTTTAACCACTGATTCTTCACATCATCGTCTTTCGACAGTGTAAACAAAGCAAACTTGCTTTGACAGCACAGAACACAGCGTCTTCTCGATGTAAACACACTAACTAGCAGAAGTGTTTGTGGGCGTGTCAGATTGTTTGTATTTCGCAGGTAGGCGTGGATTATGCAAATGTGTTACCTAGTGACGTATATCAGTAACAGGCAGAAGATTTGAAAAAGTGATGGCTCATTAAGGCGATTCTGAGTTGACTTTCTTTTGAGACACAATATCTTTTTTATATAATGCACTTTTTTGATTACCAACTTTGCAGACTGTTTACATTGAACGATAGCTACATTACAAACAGAAAAAAGATGTTTTTTGAAAACCCATATGACACGCTTTTTAACGAATGTTTATCTTCAAATGAAAAAATCACCCGAAAAAACCCATTTGACCACAAAATTTTAGAAAAAGTGATTCATTCAATTCCACTTATAAAAAATGATTCGGGCAGTATTTCTACTGAAGCCTTGCAAGTCTTACATTATGTAATAAACAAGAATCAAAACAAATGAATCATTGGAATGATTCAGCTTGGTAAGTCTAAGTTGTTTTTGGCTGATTCTTTCAAAAGAAATGCATGATTCTTTAAATGTAAGTAAAACTAGATGGTTTTATTGTATGTTAGTACAAATAAATCAAACTTTTGTCACTATAAATTGGATAGCGGTGCAGGAAATACTGTGAAGACTATTTTAGTTCTGTTTTGTCCACATCTGCAGAACCAGTAACAGAACATCATGAAAACAATCCGATTCCAGTATTTCTTACAAAATGGAATCAGTTCCGAATAAAAACTGTTCCCGATTTCCAACCCTAGTATTCACCTTGAAGCTAAGCCCAAGCTTTAAAGAGCAGTACAAACTTAGCACTGACATCACTGGAAATGCAGAAGACTTTTAGTGTGCTTTCCAAACAGCTCAATTAGGCCTCTACAGCCACCATCAGTACATTAAACTATGTCATACTGTTGTTAGAGCACCTCAGACTGTTTAGAAAGACTTTACATAATAATATTCACTGCACATTAATATAAAAGAATGATCGTCAACAGATTAGAGCAGATAGCCAAACATGGAATTCTGAGAGGAAGCAAAGTCGGGACCTGGTGAAATTTTTCCGAAGCCATTTTCCGCACCAATGCAACATTTAAATGCTGTCCGCCGCTCAGACCAAAACAAAACCATGAAAAAATGAAACAAATGATTTAATCCGGCTCTCTCATTAAGGAAATCGTGCTGGAAAGCCGAAATTGTATCTCCGCTCTCGGCTCTTTGACTGACGGGATCAGGTTTTTCACACATTTGATACAACCCAGCTGAGAGTTGGTTAAATACGTTGAAACAAACTTTCCGTCTGTGCATGGAAATGTAATCACTATGGAAATAAACATTTGCTCTAGGAGGCAGTTTAAGAGGCTGTTCTGTTACCTTATCTGGTTAGAGGGTCGTAGTACGAATGCGACGCTGCCAGCTGCCGCAAACATCGCTGCTCTTTGAGCCGCCGTACCGTATAATCACTCCAGTTCAATGTGGTTTCTATTACTAGTCTTCTTATCGAGATATCGCAGAGCTTAGGCTGATGTTGTGCTTTGAACTTTGGTTCTGTAGGGCCCAGAGAGTTGACGACTGAAATGTGAAACTGTGACACACAAAGATGCATATGCCGCCAGCTAAACCTCACATTGAGATAAAGCAGAAGAGGTTTAGAAAAGAGCGAATCAAAGGCATGTTTGGAAAAAATGTGAGAGAAGCGACACTTTAGCGCACGTCTCGGGTCTGGCTGACCATGATTTATTATGCTCCCTTATGTTGAAATTTTGTCGCTGTTGGACTGTATTGTCTGTTCATTCTCTGTAGTGGAATATTCAGCTCTCGCACGTCACCGACAGTCTTCGACACGCTGTTAATTTTCTGGCTTTGCTGAAAATCATCCAAAATAGTCTCCATTCTCCATTTTCTGGTCATGAAACTAGAACAACACGACTGAAAAATAAATTTTAAAAAGCTTTTTACGTTGGCATGAAGAAACCAACAATGTCAGCTATGAAGTCAGTCAGGAAAGGAAAAAAAATGTTTTTCCTGTGTATTTTCTGTTTATATATTGCACAATAGAGGGTTTACACTTACATCACAAATTGGTCAGTTACTCAGATGCGCGGCCATATTGGCGATACTTGGATGTTAACAACAGCATGGATTGCACAGTTAATGTACTACTGAATATGTTGTTCTGCTACTTTATGCTGTCTAAACCACGGAAAAAAATGTGTGGAAGCTGTTAAATCATATGAAGAAGGACTTAGTAAACAGGAAAGGGTGCAATATTTGAACAAACTAAAGTTAAAGGTAAAGACACGTACGAGCAGTATTAATTAAGATATTAGCCTAATATTTCACCTAACTGACCAGAATTAATCGAACAAACACGAATGTTGTCAAGATTCTTGTATGGAAATCCTGGTTCAGTTTGGCCAACCACAAACGCCTTTTGTTCCTCAGAGATTTTTTTGCACGCTTCTCTTCGATTTGTTATAACGTTTGGCAGTCTATAGTACTCCAAATGATTTTCCTGGACCGACCGATTAGTACAGCCCAAAACATGACAATAATTGACTGTTTTCAGGAGCAATAATCAGCAAAATTTGCAAGTTTTGTTCAGTTCAGTGGCATTGTTCACATTCAGTGCCACCAATGTGGCTGATTAATAACGTGATGTGGAAACACTATATGGAAGTATAAATAATAATAATAAAAAAGGCCTATTATGTAAAATATAATTACAGAACATTTTTAAATGTAACTTTTTTTACAGTTATATTTTTAGAAGTAAATGGACATTTCCTGTAACCCTAAAACACATCACAATACAATGCATAACTCAAAATACAGGTAAAACACCTGTGAAAAATCAGTATTTTTAGGAGTGTAATATTAATATATTATGTAATATTAATAACGTTCACCGTTTGTATCATTCCACTTGCAGTATTTCTCACAGCACGTGTAATGGCGGACATCCAAATCCACTATAATTTTATAAATAATACTGTTTTTGTGTCACAGAATGTAGTTTTAAGGCGAGAACGTAGCTATTTAGACTTCAGATATGCAGTTTGTTAATCATCATGTTATTTCTTATCAGAATTAGATCAGAATTAGATTACTTGCCTTTGTACTTTTGATTAAATTGCTTAGCAGCTTTTATGTCTGTTGTTGTTTATTAAATGTTATTAGTATTATTATATAAATAATATTTTATATAAATAATAATAACAGCATTTAGTATTGAGAAACGATGTGTGTGTTCGTGATGATTTTAATTACACTGTTCTGCCATTAGATGGCGACAGGGACTGTTTTTATGAGTCAGCAGTAAAGACTTTTATACTGACAGCAAATGAAACGTGGTTGTAGGTTGTAGGAAGTAAGACGCAGCCAACAAATGCACTGAGCAGCTGTCATCAGAAATCACCCTTGATAGATGAAAGGATGGTACGACAAAGATATCGCTTTCCTCAATGAACATTCAAACTGAATGTAAAACAAATGAATGCTGTATCAAATGCAGGTAATCACACTTACTCAGTCAATCTCTATCTCATAATACACTACATAATACAGTGAGCTTTTAATGCCGTAATGCAATACGCTTTCAAAAAAGCAACTCAATGTTCCTTTGTTACTAGTAATAAAGTTATGCTTTCTAATTAGTAATGGAAGCTTGGGCTCAGCTGTTAAACTGTCAAACTGAGATTTGAAACTGTGGCGGAAGGATGTAGTTCTGTATATATATATATATATATTTTTTAAAGACACTCTGACCCGTGGTTTCTTACTTATTTACACATTGTGCCGTTGAAATGTTGTATTCACCTTATTTTTCCTGTAAGAGCGGATACAGCCATTTGTAAATTATGGGTCTGGTTTCCTTTTTAGCTGTAAAAAACGTCTCGTTTTGCTGCTTGATATTGCAAATTATATGTATAAATTAGAGCCACTGAATGAATCAATCTCTCCTTCCCCTCACTTGTTTTTTCCCTGTGTTGTTTTGGTCCATCCATTTACTGGCTTCCCCATCCCATAATTTCTCCCTGCCCCTACGGAGGGAAATTCCAGACTTCACGTTTAATCGGTTTCAAACACACTCACCTGCTTTGGCAGAGTGATGACCAGATTCAGTCCAGAGGTGTGTGATTGTGTATGTTTTCCCAAGCTGAGCTCTTATACGCTCGCGAGCTGATGGTTGCAATTGGAGCCATTCGGCGGTATCATTATGTTACTGAATTTGGCAGCTTTACACCTCAGCACCAGTCCCTCTGAGGGAGATGCTTAAATGCTAAATATTTCTCACAGTGAGAAAAAGAGACCCGACATATCAAATGAGACGATGGGTTTCAGCCATTCCAAAGTTGGACATCCTAGCATTTAGATTCCTAAAGCTTCCAGAAATATATCTGGAAAAGCAATTACTGGTAATGCTGTATAGGTTTTATTAATAACTTCAACAAATTTATTCTTTTGCTTTCGCTCATACTTAGGGTTGGGGATTTAAACAAGAGACCCTAAGTTTTAAAATTTAACTCGTAACTCATTCCGCACGTGGCTGCGAACAAAAATGATGCCAAAACGTTTTTTAATATATCTATCAAGGATGTTTTTACTGTTCCTGTTTAAAAATAGAGTGAATTATAAGTTATTTTAAGTAAATTTAGAAAAATTGGAACACTTTTTGAAATTGAGATGATCTGGAAAAAATGTGCTAATTATAGTGTTTCACTATGTTTTTGGGGAGTTGCACCACATGACAGTTTACAACCTAAACTAACATAGCCATCATAAAAAGGAAAAGATTGTTGGAGATGTGGAGATATTTAGTTAAGAGCCTTATGCATGTTTCTGCATGTTGGTTCAACCACATTGACTTTGATTTAGCGGACAGAAGTTTTTCGATTAAAATATGTATTTTAAATAATAATATTTTAATTATAATTATTTATTTATTAATTTATTATAATTTATTTCATACTTCATTATCAAATCCAAAGAACTGTATATACAGAAACATAAAAATATTTCTCGATTTTTATGACAGCCACCATTTCAATGTTTATATATATATACACCAATTCTACACCAATTGTTTTATATATATATATATATATATATATATATATATATATATATATATAAAACAATTGGTGTAGAAATGTTTTTATTTAATTATAAATGTACTAGTATAAAAACTGTTTATGAGAACTAATTTAAGAGTGTAGTTTAAGTGTTTGTATACAAATCAGTTCAGTTTAACCTTCAAAATTATAGTAAGAAATATATATATATATATATATATATATATATATATATATATATATATATATATATATATATATATATATTATATAGAAATAAAAATAAATTATATATAGTAGTGTGTATATATAATTATATATATGTAGTCTGATCTTTGAGAAAATATAAAGGGTCCCTAACTTTGTCAATTCTTTTATTTATTTATTTTTTTATTTTTTTAATCATTTTTACTGAACTGTACCATACATTTGTCCTGTGGTGTGACAAAGCAAAAAATAAGAATAAATAAATAAATAAATGAAAATACTACTACTAATAATAATATACAAACAGCATGGAAGAGATTTATCTTCTTTGTTAGACACTTATTTTCATATAGTGTTATTTATTTAATATGAAATTATAATTAACATAATTTTTTCCCCATGACTTATTGAACAATTTCAAAACAAACTTTGACAACAAGACAAACTTTGCTGTCATCTGTTCAAAACTGCTGAAAATTATATATTAAATATAAGATATTAAGCAATATTTATATTTCCCAATTGTAATACTCAATTGTTTTTGTAAGATATTTTAAGTTAAAAACAAATCTGTGTTTCTTTTGTGATTCTGTGGTGTCACACTGTAGGACATTACGTCACACTAAAGGACAGAAATGGTAGTTATTAAAGTATTGCTATTTAATTTTGAAACTTTTAATGTCAAAGGAGACATGTTGTTGTTGTTTTTGTTTTTGTTTTTTTTTTTAAACAAAACAAAATAATTTTTATCAAGAACATCCAGTCTCTTAGTCAATCAGTATGATACTGAAAGGTATCAGATTCTAATTACTTTTCTGCATAGTTCTCTTAAGATCTCCTCCCTTCTGGTGGATCCCTGTTCATTTTCTGTCTATATTTTTGTGTCCTCTCTCTTCCACTAATTTCTCTCCTTCAATTCTTTCTGTTTTAGAAGTATCACATTTTATAATTATTTTCATATCACTTTATAACAGTACAAGTTTTCTGGAAAAACATCAGAAAGTAGTTTAATTAATGTAATAATTACATTTAAGAACACTGAAAATCATCAAAAAAGAATAAAAAGGAGTTCAACAAATCTTATTTAATTATTTAAAATGCTTCTTAAAGAGACATTGTCCTCTGGTGTGACATCTTTGTCCTATGGTGTGACAGTAAAGGTGTCACACCGGTGGACATTGTCACACCATAGGACATTTCAGCCAGGTAATAACCTTGCTAATCTGAACTAACCTGTCATTAGCAGTTAGCAAGACACTTTTACATAATTTTTCAAAATTATGTAGCTTAACATATAGTTTTTAATTAAAAAAAATATATAAATAAATTAGGGGTGTCTCACAAAAGGACAACAAAACGTAACACTTTTGTAGTGTTTCCAAATAAGTTAAATATTCAGTAACATGATCATGAATGAGGTCCTTCAACTAATTGACTAAGTTTTACTAACTAATTAACTAACTAAGTTTTCTCTGGAATTGGCAGAATTAAAATCAGGATATGGTGTCACACCATAGGACATGGTTTTCAGAGACAAAATGTATCAAGTTCCTACACTTTTGGAAATATATGGATGAAAAAATGATTGCCATTTACTAAAACAGACACTTTTACAATTATGCCGGAGGTATTTATTAACATTTTTATGCTTGCATTTTTAAGTTGTAATTTACTGAACCATGCTTGAGACAGTCACACCATAGGACAATTTTGGCATATGGCTTTAAAAAAAAAAATCAAATAACACTGCAGCTTTTATTACAACAGGTCCATGTAGGACAAAGAAATGTTTAATGATTCACTGCATTTATAATGACAATATTAATTATATTCATTTTTATCTTGTGGGACAGTGAAATGCCATGTCACGTCAATGCCTATACTGGAAGATAACCTGTTTTTTCCTATATGCTGTTATTCAATATGCATTTCATTGTAATGCAAAAAAAAGTTAAACCATCATGTCATTTGGCCCATTTGCTTTATTTCAGGTAGTATAACATTTGCACATTTGGTGCTTATCAACGGGTGCACATCCGTCACAATGGATTCCTTCAAATTGTCTTGACACAAATCGTTCTAGGATCTAATGAGTACCAGGGTGGAAAAAGAGTTCCCGCTCGCTTGGATCCCGGCCGCCGCCGTTACCGCAGACTGATCGCTGGTGTGACTTTGTGCGATTTGTCCGTTAAACAACTTCAAGGCCTCTCAAAAGATCTGCTCTAGCTTACTGTAGCTGCACACACATTATTTTCTCATTAGCCCAGGCTCTGCTGTATTTATGTCAACATTCTACTGTGACTAAACCTATTTTCCGACAATAAAAAGGGTAAATTTGTGTCACTTATCTTCATTCAACAATGTTACAATTATACAGACATTTGATCCTGATGTGTTGTTTTTAACCTTCTTCGAGGAGGTTCTGCGGGCCTTTCGGAACAATCTACACTGACAGGAAATGTCCCGACGGGTCTTCAAAACATCCTTTTTTCTGAGTGATTCAAACCCCTTCTCGCCTCAACCCGGTACTGTATTGTGTGGCGGTAACACAAGAAATCCCACCGAGTGTTTTTCAGCTCAGCGATTGTGTAAGTTTTTCCTTGTTGACGAATGTATTCCATCATTTGCTCGCTTCTTGGTAAATTGGTTGTGATGTGGTGTTGGTCAGGGGCTGATGCGAAGGTGACTGGCGTCAAAACAGCATCTTTCAGCAGGTTCGAGAGACAAAGAGATGTTTTTGCAGTCTTTCATCAACACTTCATCATTCACTACACTCCGCGGTTCCTTGACAGATGAAGCGCAACATGTCAACAGCAGGTTAACGCACTTGCACAAACAGGCTGGCGCCGTACACACAAACACGTATTTGCATGAGACCACAAACATGTCGACACTAAATCATGGATATGGACACACTATTTAGTCCCTCCTCAAATCAAAGAGACTTATATCTCGCACACACACAATACTTGGGCCGGTCCAAGGCCTGAGGAGGGAAGTCTGTATGTCATTTGCTTGCTGGATCAGTTCGGCCAATAAACTGGCTCGTAGCTTTGATTCTTCACGGGCACGTGAGAGGGGAACGAGAGAAATAGTCCAGCCACGTGCTGCTGTCTGGCTCTGCGTCTCACTCCCTGCTTCGGCACAGTAACTCTGCTTAATATCACACACTGAAAATATGTACATTTTTTCATGCGTTTCCTTGTTTCTTTCTTTTTCTTCCTTTTTTGGCTAGACGTCTCGACGGACAATCCCTCCATATGCTCAATTTGTTTGTCTGTCAATCCATCCAAACACTATTAATCTAACTTTTAAAAAAACATCTATATGTTGGAACCATTTCAAGAGACAGTATCTAAAAATGTGATTTTGTTTATTATAAGAAACTAGCATGACTGCATTAAACTGAAATGAATCGAAAACAATGACAAGGCAACTGCATTAAAATGGTCTTAAAAAAGAATTGGGCAGGGGTTCGGATTAATCTGTGAATTGTTTGTTTCAACTGTGAATCTACAGTATGAACCATAACAAACCAAATCACATTGCTACATTTCAGAGAGAGAGATAGATTAGTGCTTGTTTGGTTCCAAAAAAAAAAAAAAAAAAGTGATGAAAAACATGCTTGTTGAACAAGCTTGTTACTGTTACATTTTTCCATCATCCATCTAAATCGGGTCTTTAAATATCCATCCGTCCTAAATCGGCCTCTTCAAGTGGTTAGATAAAAGTTTCTTCAAACTAGAAGATGCAGAGGTTCAAATGAATCTGTGAATTGTTTGTTTCTTCATTGAATCTAAGAATTATGAACCATGTGAATGAATTGATTCACTTGAGATCTATCTATCTATCTATCTATCTATGTATCAGGGGCCTTTCCTCCGAGGAGGCAAGAGAGGCAATGTCTCCTCTCCTCAAAATTGGATGAGAAAATCGATATTACAAAAAAAAAAACAACGAAAATATGACTAAATTCAAACATTAAATGTCTAAATGTCTAACACATTACCAAAAAAAAAAACAGCTTACTTCCGCATTGAAAAATAAGGTGGATAGACCAATTATCTGCTTGTAAACATTCGGGATGCGCGCGCGCGGCATCGTTGCAGAAAACCCGGGAGAGATAGCCGTTACGCCTAAAGAATTACACGGATATGGTACAAAATACATAGATTTAAAAAGAATATATTGATTAGATGTCATTTTCAAAATGTTATTCGCATATTACAAGAGTTTGTCTCCCGGCGATAAGCACTGTTATTCAACGAAATTGACGTTAGATAGTGGGATATTCTTACAGATCGAAACAGGGATGACGTTTTTTTTTTTTTGTGGGCAGTTCAAGTGGCAGTCTGGAGCCATGGAATAAGAGAAGTAAAAAAGGTAAATTTGATTTTATATTTCCAAAATTCTAACTTTATTTTCGCAATTCCGAGATTATATCCCACATGGAAAAACAACTCGTCATGTTCTCTTTGCCCCTCAGCTCAGAGTTTATATCCCACATTTCTGGCTTTTTTCCCCTCAGAATTAACAAACTCACTAGCTTTGTTAAATCGAGTTATAAAGTTCGAATTAGGAGATATAAACTTGCATTTGTGAGGAAAAAAAAAAAGTCTTAATTGATATATATATATTTTTTTCCCCCCTCTCTCTCTCTCTCTCTCTTATTCCATGGTTTTTACCTATTGACCTCCACTTGTTACCAGTGTTTTTCTGCAACCACATATGCGCAGCTGCAAGTGAAGTCACTGTGACTTCTACTCAAAATTGGTCTACAGTTGTCAGCATTTAAAGTGGATCAAACTTTTCATCAAAGTTGTCCTAAAGCTAAAACAATAGGCATTCTTTTTGATTCACTTCAAATGTTGACTACTGTATATAGAGACCCGCGTGCCGTGACTTTTCTGGAGGCTCATTGTAATGAATGGGGGAAAGTCACGTGAGAGGAGGCATATAATTGGATATGATTGGTTATGATTGGATGCAATTGGTTCCTGTGATAAATCCCGCCTCTTGTGTTCGTGAAAGATCTGAATGAAGAAAATGATGGCTGACTAATTATAAAGTAAGTAAACAACTCTCCCGCTTAGATATCACTGCTTTGTGTCACTCAAAATGAAACACGAAATGACTTGAAAACGTGATGACTGTGTCAGTGTTTAGTGAGCCTTCAGCTTGATTACATGAAAGATATATCTCCGTGCCTGTGACGATGTTTACAGGGCTTTTATGAGGATGACCCGAAAATAAGTTGACTATTAAAAAGAACAGCTGAACTCAGATAACAGCTGATAACAGCTCCAGTGACAGAGATGGTAAAGTCCGTGTTGAAATCGTTTTCGACGCGATCGACTGGGGTTCGAATATGCGTTTTGACAAACTTTTTTTTTTTTTTTTTTACTATTCCAAATATCACGTTGTTGTTGTTGTTGTTGTTGTTGTTGTTATTGCATACTGTTTTATAATGTACTACAATACTGAGGTGCAAATAATTGCCACTATTTGCAATAAATAGTATAAGTAGCAGAAAATCCTGCTAGGTGTAAATAGAATCTACAGCTATTTTATCTTAGTGTAAACATTAAGTATAACAGGGACATGAATTATATATATATATATATATATATATATATATATATATATATATATATATATATATATATATATAACTGCCTCCTTATTTTAAAACGCCACTGCTATTTATCTATTTATCTATCCATCTATCCGTCTGTTTATATACCTCTCTGTTCCTTGCGTGCCAAAATACTAAGCGACTGTACTTGGAGGTAATTGCTTCCATACAATGAAAACACCTGGATGAAGTAACTGCTCCCCAAAACGGCCTGAGTGGAGACGCGTCTCTCAGTAACTGCTCTTAAACACGGATAAACAAACAATCAGGCACCCAGTCATTATCTTATGGGCAAATGTGGACTGAGGTTTCCGTGCTTTTGTTGTACTTAAAGCGCCCAGCATGTGAAAATTAGTGCAGAGCAACTAATTACTTGGTTTGGCTGTAAGTGCCATGAATGTCCCTCAGTGTGTAAACTGTGTAAAATACAGAGCCTCATAGTGGTAGGAATGGTTTAATGCATATTTTCTGGAAATTCATGAATATAAATAAATGATGTACATAATTAATCAAGTTTATTACATACGTATTGGCAGTTTGGTAAGCACAGTGTAATTTAAAGTTCCAGTGATAAAAGGTTAAGCACTTTTTCCAACCGCTGTTTTATTTTCATTTATAAACTTTGCCTCGGTGAAAACACGTTTGCACAAATCCACCTTTTAAAACCAGGCTCTTTAAGAAAATTCCAGAAAGTTGTGGAAAAAGCTCCGCTCCACTTATGGTTTGCAGTGATGGCTAAATCAACTTAACGGATGGGTTGCAGTCTCAGCAGAGGAAAGCAGGATGGAGAGGATGCGAGAGAGATACATCATTCACCTGTGCATTAAAAATCGTCTTTCAGCACCACATGCTGTCACTGTTCCGAACAGGCTTTCCCAAACTTTCCAGAGACTCCCACCGAGCTCAATCCGTCACGCATCCATCTCCACATACATGAAGAATGCTGAAGCGTGTCTGTCGGGGTTAATCAACGCATGGGATGCGCACTGCAAACACATCAGTCCACACCTGTGCGAAGTGACTACGGATCAATCACACATGCAGCCAGGTTTTGATTGCTGGCCTGAAAAAAAGCAGGTCTTGCCTCAAGGATTTCACTGTATCCTCAGCTGTGCAAACTCAGCATTCATGACCTTAACTTCTGCAAGGCAAGATTCAGACATGTGCACAATGTACATCAATCAACAAACGAGAAGCCAAAACATCTCCAAGTTTTACAAATAAACAGCCGAGGGAATGTGGTTACTAATCCTAGCGCTAAGGCTGTGATGAGTCAGCTTCGCCTTACACCCCACGACATTTTCACGCCACATAAATGAATGATTCACCCCGTCCGGTTGCTGTGGTGA
Organism: Cirrhinus mrigala; assembly: GCA_036247105.1. NCBI lineage: Eukaryota > Metazoa > Chordata > Actinopteri > Cypriniformes > Cyprinidae > Cirrhinus > Cirrhinus mrigala. The sequence goes on from CM070028.1 coordinate 12,447,967, forward strand.
CTATTCCTCTTTCCCACACACCGATTTGATGTAACCATCCGCTTTTAGCGGTGCGTGATTTGAAACGCAGCCACTTCTTAGCCACTCCCGGCTTGTGTTGTGCATGCGTTTCCATGGCTCCGCTGTAATGGTTCACAGGGGGAGTCGGTTCTTGGATGGGGGCTAACTGTAAACGTGTTGTGGTTTTGGAGGTCCAGGCAACATTTCTTGCATTTCATCCACTGGAGGCAATTGCCGGCGGGGCCAGCACTGAGTGAGGGCTCAGATCAGCAACATAAGGCCTGCCATTTTTCCAGAATCACGCAACAGCTGAGTTACTTAAGGTTTTCATGAAGGATGAGGACAGAGAGTTGGCTCATGAGATATCCCAAGGAAGCTGCCTCACCGTTTCCACATAACAGTGGCTCTCCTCTTGAGAAGCGGGAGATTCCCTCTTTCTCTTTTTCTCCATCTGTAGGGGCTGAGCTCAAGGAGACGCACATCACAGGCATTGCACATCCAAAGGTTAAGTCACTTGTTCCATGCCAGAGGCCCAGTACTGGCACAAGCATTTGTTTTTATTGATGCCACTTGCTGAGTGTCTTCTGGACAACGTTTGAAAAGAGTTGGCAGACTGCGAGAAGAAGAGAAGGTTAGACTGCACCAAAGAACAGAAAATGTAGATAAAAAAGGTGCATGAGGAAACCTTTTTTGCTCCTTGACCTTTACTTTCCAGTTCATCTCAGGAAAGGGAGTAATTGGAGCATTCGAGGGAAGTTCTGAAATTACTTTTTCCACAGTCATGGTCAAACCACTGTTGCATAACCTTGGCTTGGTGAGATGACACTGTGAACCAGGTTGTGTTTAGGATGCATCACACTTCCCAAAATGTAATTTGCTGAGTAATCATGGGGACCTTCCTGACAGGGGAAATCCCTGTACTTCTGGGGGATTCCGTTGTAAACAAGGCACCCAAGTTTCTTCAGTCAAACTGCCCTGGATTAAGTGTAGTCAAAGTTGCTTCAACTCAGAGGTGTCAAACCTTGCTCCTAGAGGGCCAATTTTGTGAGTTCAGTTCTAAACCTGAGCAAACACACCTCAATCAGCTAATCAAGGACTTCAGGATTACTTGACAAATACAGTAAGGTGTGTTGGAACCGGCTGTAACTAAACTCATACACCTTTTCCAGTTCAGAGCCAGTACTATTGCTGGTTCAGACTGTTGAGCCTTCTAAGAACCAGTTTACCTTTCCACGGGCTAGAGAGTGACCACAGAGCCAGGTCTTATGTCACTAAATACGTCTCATCTTTTCCAGCAACGCTAGCATGGCAGTGCCAAACACACCAGGCTTGCTCGAGATGCATTGCCGTGGAATGACCGGCGCGTGACACCAAAGAACTGCGAGAGCGATTGGAGAGCAGACGTCTCTTTAAGCTTTTGAATTGCTTTCTCGATACTTAAACGTCACACGCCGACCGGTCCGCAAAGCGCCGACACATCCCGAACAAGGCTAATATCAACAATGGTGGATGCTGCGAGCAATGTTTTGGTGCTACTCATGAACCACTTTTTCTGAGCTGCCAAACCAACACAGAACCGATTTGAAACTGAACCAGCACTCAAACTGCCTTGGTATCAGCGGCCCTCTTGGAGGAGGGTTCGACACCCCTGCTTAAGACAATAGCTGAATAGGCTATTTGCTTTTTATAATATCTGGGAACAATGTAGGTTTAAACTTGCAAGGGGCAATCCAGAAACTATTGATGTTATGTCCTAGTATAAAGCACCCAAGTTTTACACAAAGTCTGGTCCACTTGGCAGCAAATTATGCCCAAGAATTGGCCAATGCTGGTTGTACAGAGAACAACCAAACAAATTAATGTAAAAATGTGCAAAAACAAAATGGGTGCTATAGTTGTGGATATCTGGTTTCTTGCTACTAAGTGCCTCAGACAAACTCTTTAATACTAACCTGCAAACTTGGGCAAATCTGGTTCTTCCTCAGTATATAAGGTGCATAACAATGTAGCAGTCTGATTGGAATTGATAATTCTCTAGTACTTTACAATTTGGCAGTGGCTAAGTGCAAATAGCAAGGGATTCTATTTACACTAATTGGAAATAGTAGTATCTTCTTACAGATAAGCTATTGAGCGTGAAAAACACATTATTGTAATAGACATATTGTTTGTATTTCACTATAAAACTGACAGATTTTGAAAGCTGAGACTTTGGAATATCTCCCGGTACTCCCAATCCAGGTAATTTGCATGCGCAATAGGCTAGAATATACTCTCAAAATATTATAACTTTATTCTCATGATTGCTACAAATTAATTCTGATCATTTTGACTTTATTCTTAAAATATTTGACTTTTTTCTTAAAACATTTTGACTTTATTCTTAAAACATTTCAACTTTATTCTTGAAACGTTTCAACTTTATTTTAATAATTTCGACTTTATTCTCTAAATATTTCAACTTTATTCTTGTAATATTTTGACTTTATTCCTGAAATATTTTGACTTTATTCTCATATTTCGACTTTATTCTCAAAATATTTCTAATTTATTCTCATAATATTTTGACTTTATTCTCATAATTTCGACTTTATTCTCAAAGATTTTCGACTTTATTCTCGTAACATTTCGACTTTATCCTGAAAATATTTCAGCTTTATTCTCGTAATATTTTTACTTTATTCTCAGAATATTTCGACTTTGTTCTCGTATTTTGACTTTATTCTGAAAATATTTCAGCTTTATTCTTGTAATGTTTTGACTTTATTCTCATGATTTTGACTTTGTTCTTGAAATATTTCGATTTTGTTCTTGTATTTCAAATTAATTCTCAAAATATTTCGACTTAATTCTCGTAATTTCGACTTTATTCTCAAAATATTTCTACTCAATTCTCGTAATATTTTGACTTTCTCATAATTTCGACTTTATTCTCTAAATATTTCAACTTTATTTTCTAAATTTTTTGACTTAATTCTTGTATTTCGACTTTTTTCTCAAAATATTTAGACTTTATTCTCGTATTGCACTTCTACATGCTTTGGCGCCTACACTACTGGAGCTGTTGTTCAGCAGGCATCTTTTGTAATGTTGACTATCCCAACCACACGTTGGTGGGTGGAGTAATTGTAAATAGCCTCTGCCAACAAGGCGGGCTATTTGCACTTAGTGTAAATAGACACTTCGTTACAATTCATTGAAACGTTTTTAGGTGGAACATGGGTATGCTGTCTGGATTTAAAAGGAAATATGGATTTTTTTTGCACTGGCTAAGATTTGCTCAATTACAAATTAGTAATTAGTAGCCTAGTGGGAGGTGGTGTAGTTATAGTCAACCACTAATAGCTTTCAAAAAAGCAATTTCCTAACCTGTGGGGAGTATGTGGATATGCCGCCTGAGGTTAAGACAGAAACAAAATAGGACTTTGGATTTATCCCATTGGATAAAAGCATCAGCTAAATGACAAATTAGTTAATAGCCACATCCTTCAGCGCAACCAAGTGCATTTAAGGCAACTTGTCATTGAGTAAGCTTTTGGCAGATGCCTGGTAGCCGTAAGAGTTTAGCCAAATACGTAAATGTTATCCTAAGCACCTGAACATAGTCCAGAGGTTAATCTAACAAAGAATCACAGTATTTAAAAGAGCTTTTCATAGAAAATGAAAATAAGCGTACAAACAAATTACTTAACAAAAGCTAATTAAAACTTGGAACCTTCACTGCAAATAAAATTAGATCTAATCCACCTTGTAAAGCAAACTGCACACAGTTGTAACTTCTGGTGCGTACAAAGCCATTTTTTATGGAGTATTAATTTGTTGACAAATTTTAAATCAAACAATAAATCTCAACATTGTGCACTATTCTTTATTCGTAAAATAGAACTGGTTCTGTGACCACTGTGGAAATCAACAATATTAAAAATATACATAAATAGAACAATCTGTTGTGATAATGGACATTAACATTTAGATTAAATAACTTTAATACACTTGTGTGTGTGGCAAGTGTTTTACAAAAGTAGAAAAATTAACTCCAGGAGAGTTACTAAACACAAAACACATTACTAAAAGAAACACTGGAAAGTTAAAATCAATTTTGTATAATGAAAATTCTTATTCAATAAGCTGTTTTCTCGCGAAGTTGCAAATATAAATATGGAACTACGCTTCTCTGTATTCACTAAAATAGTATTACTATTGTGTAACGTTCTCTCTTCAGTCAGTCCGTGTTTTAGGACACAAGAAATTATGTCCCAAGTCGCAAATAAAAACGAAGACTAACAAACAAAATAAAGGCACTGACAAATGAAAAACCAAAAGAAAGAAACACAGGCTTTCCATTAAAAAAAGAGAGGAACCAACATGAAGCCCGGACGTATAATTGTGTCACCAAGAAGTGTTTACGACCTTGACAATGCAGTAATAAATCAGCCCATCGGTAAAAACAGTAAACATAATCACAAATACATCATTTTTCTACATTAGATCACAATCTGTCAATCCATCATTGTGATGGTTGCACACTCATCCATAAACGAATAAAATCAAAAGTCCATTTACATCTTCACAAACTATCTCCCTGCAAAGTCCACCATGGCAGAAGAGGACCTCTTCTTGCATTCAAGAAAAAAGGCAAGTGTCTGTTGAGCAAAAGACAACCAGAATTACATTCAGCATGTCCACACTATAAAACGTTTTCAACAGTTTTAAACTTAAAAAGTTAAGTTAAGCAGCTGCCTTAAAATTTGAAGTTAAATCAACTTAAAACTGTAAGTCAAATACAATAAGGTGAGTTAAATGACTTGTACTTTTAAGTTGATTTAACTTAAATTTTTAAGTCAGCTTATAAACTTAAGTTTTCAAGTTGAAACTGGTGAAAACTTTTTACAGTGCAGGTAATCTATTGGTACAGATTACATTTCACATACATATCACAAATGTTTTATAATATGTAAGAGAAGTACCTTGGATTTAGCAGTTTGCAACTCTAATTGGAAGAGCTCTCTCGTCTCGCATCAAGCGCCCTGTAATGAAGACATATAAAGTACACAAATGAATAAAAGTTCATTCATTACAATGACAGCCCTTCCTGCTTGAGGAAAGCAGTCTATTTTAACGTGACACTGACTCAAATAAGGACGTCAGCTATTACGGTCTTGACTGACGACTTGAACTGAACTCTGAACTGAACGTTTTCCGCCAGGCTTGAGTCTAAGAACCAAAGAATGTCCTTGGTTTGCTTTCAGACATGTATTATGTGATCTATTTTACATTTATATATGCGTATGCTTGTGTTTCCATGTGTTAGTCTCGATCAAGTGCTGTTCCAAAACCTAGCAAGCTGTCTTGCTGTCTACTGCCTTAAAAGGATTAGTTCACCCAAAAAAGAAAATTTTGTTATTAATTGCTCACTCTCATGTCGTTCCAAACATGTAAGACATTCGTTCATCTTCAGAAACAAATTGAGATATTTTTGATGAAATATGAGAGCTTTCTGACCCTGCATAAACAGCAACATAACTACCACTTTCAAGGCCTAAAAAGGTAGAAAGGACATTGATAAAATAGTCCATGTGACATCAGTGGTTCAGCCATAGTTTTTTGAAGCTACGAGAATAATTTTTGTGTGCAAAGAAAACAAAAATAACGACATAAAAGACAAAAGTCATCCAATGTACACTTCTGAAGTTTTGGGCGACTCGCTTTTGGTAACTGTTCATGTTAAACTTTTGTTATGCGTGTACGTTTTATACATGAGTAATAACAGATTAGTTTGTACAAGCTGTCAACATTTTTTTTAGATTTCATGAGCACTGTTAACGATACTACAAAGAGGTAATGTGATTTTCATATTAAGCATGTCAAACTTCATTCAAAAATATTAAAAATAAAAGAAAGAAACTTGTTTTATGGTGTAATCACAATTTTTCTTGCTTCATCTGCCATCTTGGATGGATTTTTTTTCACTGAGCTTGCCATTGAATTTGGCAATAGGAACATAACAAATTTAGGTTGCTTAACAATTGGAATAGCCCTTGCATTTCAAGACTTAAAATGCCTCCTACCAAGGCAGCTTGCTGGGGTTTTGGAACACATTCTAAGTGTGTGTGGACTGTCTCCAAACTCTAGTGAGCGATCTGCCCCGTGCTTGCAGCTGGTATGACAGTTAACCATTACTCAGCCCCAGCGTTCATTTTTCAGTCTGGTACGCTCCACCTGTCTGGAATTCTATACGGCACCTGGCACAGGTAGAACACCCACGAACGGGGCCTGCTGTCTGGATTTGTCCTGCCATGCTATTGTAGCTCAGAACATTGAGCTCTTTTGAAGACGTATTAACTAACATTGCACAAAGAGTTCAATTCATGTCCAGAATTGGACTGTCTCGGAAAGAAATTCTTCATGATACAAAAGAAACAAATCTCTGCTCTGTTCTGAAAATAATTTTTCAGTTTAGTCTTAAATATTGCTTTTGGATGTGAACGTTGGCACCCGTTTTGAGTGTTTAAAACTACCTTAATACATTTTAGCATCACATGATCCTGTCAGTGATCGTTTTTGTCACTTTACAGAGCTTTATGTCATATATTTTGCCAGTGTAGCAATATAACATTTTGGCAGTCTTTTTGATGTGATGTGGCATTTTGAAATGTTTCTTTAATTACAGTTTTAGAGTTTAGGTTCAAAATGGCTACAAAACAAATGACTGTAATCAAGCAGTCCTATAGGTGTGTTTGATCAGAGTTGGATGGATGGACAGATAGATGGATGGATAGATTGATGGACTGATAGATAGTTGGATAGAACAATGGTTGGACGGACAGATGGACAGACAGATAGACTAGAGAGATAGATGGACAGACTGAGATGGGTGGACAGATAGCTAAGCAGATGGAGATGATAGATGGGCGAACGGACGGAGATGATAGATAGATAGATAGATAGATAGATAGATAGAAAGTGGATAGAACAATGGATGGATAGCTGAGCAGATGGAGATGATAGATGGATGGACGGACGGAGATGACAGATGGATAGATAGATAGATAGATAGATAGATAGATAGATAGATAGATAGATAGATAGACAGATAGAAAGTGGATAGAACAATAGATGGATAGCTGAGCAGATGGAGATGATAGATGGATGGACGGACGGAGATGACAGATGGATAGATAGATAGATAGATAGACTGATTGATAGATTGATTGATTGATTAACAGATAGATAGTTGGATAGAACAATGAATGGATAGACGGACAGACAAACAGACAGATGGATGGACGGATGGACGAACGGACAGACAGACAGACAGACAGATAGATAGATATAGCTTGATCGATTAACAAATAGATAGTTCGATAGAACAATGAATGGATAGACGAACGGACGGACGGATAGATAGATAGATATAGATTGATTGATTAACAGATAGATAGTTGGATAGAACAATGGATGGATAGACGGACAGACAGATAGATGGATGAATGGATGGACAGATGGATGGATGGACGGACAGATGGACAGAGAGACAGATAGACGGACAGACAGAAGGATGGATGGATGGACGGACGGATGGACGGAGAGACAGACAGACAGATAGATGCACAGATAGATAGCTGGATAGGACAATGAATGGATATATGATTAGATGGAGTTGATAGACAGACAGATGTCCATCTGTTCGTCTATCGTATCCATCTGTTTGTCTATCCATCCATATCTATCTATCTGGACGGACAGACAAACAGACATATGGACGGATGGACGAACAGACAGACAGACAGCCAGATAGATAGATAGATATAGATTGATCGATTAACAGATAGATAGTTCGATAGAACAATGAATGGATAGACGGACAGACGGACGGACAGACGGACAGACAGATAGATAGATAGATAGATATAGATTGATTGATTAACAGATAGATAGTTGGATAGAACAATGGATGGACAGACAGACAGACAGATAGATGGATGAATGGATGGACAGATGGATGGATGGATGGATGGACAGAGAGACAGATAGACGGACAGACAGAAGGATGGATGGATGGACGGACGGACAGAGAGACAGACAGATAGATAGATAGATAGATGCACAGATAGATAGCTGGATAGGGCAATGAATGATATGATTAGATGGAGTTGATAGACAGATGTCCATCTGTCTATCTATCGTATCTATCTGTTTGTCTATCCATCCATATCTATCTATCTGGACGGACAGACAGACAGACAGACAGACAGACAGACAGACAGATAGTTGGATAGGACAACGGATGGATAGACGAACAGATGGAGACGATAGATAGTCGGACTAGATGGATGGATGGATGGATGGATGAATGGATGGATGGATGGACGGACATACAGATAGATTGATTGATTAACAGATAGATAGTTGGATAAAACAATGGATGGATAGACGGACAGACAAACAGATGGACAGATAGATGGATAGATGGATGGACTGACAGACAGAGAAACAGTTAGATAGATAGATAGATAGATTGATTGACAGATAGATAGCTGGATAGGACAATGGATGGACAGACAAACAGATGGAGACGATAGATAGTCGGACTAGATAGATGGATGGATGGATGATAGGTGGATAGATTGATGGACAGATAGATAGTTGGATAGAACAATGGATGGATAGATGAACAAATGGAGATGATAGATGGATGGCCAGACAGACAGCGGTAGATAGATGGACGAACAGATGAAGATGATGGATGGATAAACAGAGGTAGACAGATAGATTCAAACTGCACCTTCCAGCTAAACTGTGAACTGCTTTGATTTCATCACACTTGTATTTGGCTTCTTTATAGAGCTCATAAGTGAATACATCAGGCTGAAGTATTACTGCAAAAGGTTGTTTGGCATCCAGAAGCAAATGACCTATTTCTAAAACAAACAATGACAAAAGATAAATGCATATAATATTAATCTCCCTTGCTATTTTTGCTCACCTGCCAGTAGGTTTCTCCTCCAGCGCTGGCATGTGTGCCTAAGGTTGCTGACCTCTGTTCTATAGAATTTATTGATTTACGTTTATGTGCAGCTGAGGTCATGCTTTACAGCAGGACAAGGGAAGTTGGCTTTCCAGTAAGTGATGCATTTAGTGGTTTTGCAGTCTGTTATTTGGCTCGGGCCTCTTACTGGCTGCCACAGAGCATGTTAAAGAAAAGTGCTGGGTTCAAGTCAAGTTAAGCTCTACCCGCAGCATCTGCGATATGCAGTCGATCACCACGTAAAGCAATTCTGACTCGTCCGTCAGTTTTTAAAAACAAACAAAAATGGTGTTTATAGTACCGCACTTACAATGAGTTCATGGGGCCAAACATTCCAGAGGGACGTGTTCCACACAGAAATGTGTTATTGAAAATGTAAATTGTTTATCCTGCGTAAATATCTTGCCCTATAGACTTTCACTACGTGCACAACTGTAAATGCATGGTTTGCTTATTTGTACAGACGGAGAATGAGCCAAAATTATTTTCCGTGGTCATTGACAATTTTCACAGATGCTGTCCATTGCGTTTAGGTTGTATGGAAACCAGAGCATTCTATTATCATCGGTTTGTGTTGGTACAAACACTTACACTTGGTGTTGTCGGACAAAATCTGCAAACTGGCGGTCCTTGGCATACAGTTCGATAATTCGAATACGGTCCTGGATTTCCTGTCATGAGAGCAAGAAGGTGAAAGAGGGAGAAGAAGACAGTTATATAACAAAACTGACCTCTTTGCCCTAGCCCTCATTTTACTTCTAGACGTCTAGACCAACTCTGGCACTTTAAACCAAGAGCAAAGGTGAGACGGAATCTCATGAAGGAATTCTTTACTTTTATGCCACAGGAGTTGTTTTTTTCTTTTTCTTTCACTTACATCACATTAAAACTTTTTATATTCCTTCCATATAAAAACAGACAGATGGAAGCGTAAGATAAGATAGACACATACTATGATTATGCTCCACTACTTGTTTCATGGATTGGAATAAGTGTATAAAAGACATTTTGCCTCTAAAACTGTTTAGTGCATTCCGTTACATAAGAAATATGATTTATCTACCCATCAAGTTTTGTTTTCCAAAAGAGGACAAGCTTGACAATTCTCCATTGTTCAGAGTTGCCAGAATATTCTCAATTGTGAGCGTATATCAGTCAAGCAAGCTATGACAGTTTCATTACTGCAGGGAACAGTACTTTAGTTGAAGGACATGGAGTGTTTTTAGGAACGTTTTTGAGGAATATTCTATGCAAACATGTGGCACAGTGAACGCTATTAAAACACTAAGTAGTGTTGCAGACCACTTGCATAAAGACGCACAGCTGTACAGCTGTACGCACAGTGTGTACCATGAGCACCTGGTTATTTGTGTAATCATCAACACACTCTCATGGTAATTAGTAACTATTTTGCATTTTTTTTATGTTATTTTGTACAGTCCCGTTTATACTTTTTCCCCACAATCTACTTACGCCCCATTTAATGGTTAAGGTTACATTTTTCTAAAAATTACATTATTTTATAAACATAACAGTACAAATTTATATGAATTTGCCACCTCATAAGTTGTTTTCTAACTACCTGATCTCATGATGAAAACATACTCTGGGAACTTTTTCGCATGATGCGAAATATGTACCAATAAGTACATATCACTGCAGTTTCCAGAAACAAACACTAGAGGCAGTAAAACAGAACTTGTAATCGTTTTTGTACAAAGTTATGATTACAGCTCCGTATGTTTCGCTTTCCGCACGTAACAAGTTTGCTCGGTAGCTCAGCCGGCACGGAATTGAATTTAGGATGCGGAATCCTTGTACGAGTAACGTAAAAAACAGGACTCACAGTGAAAGAGCTGAAATATGAGAGATCGAAAAACATTGCTAATGTGTTTTTAAATCACATTCGCTTTTGTTCATATCACCGGGTAGGTTTAGGCGTAGTGTAGATGGTACGTTATTTTAAAGTCATGGAGCATTAGAGTTACATCGCCGCTCAACGGACATCAGCGTCAAAATAAACGTACCGTATGTACATTCATCTGTTTTATCTGATTTCATTGAAATAACATTGTATGAATTCATATGAAATCATCACCTTGTAAAAATAATTATTTTTCTTACTATAGTTATGTTTACAGTTTATAATCAGTTTAGTTTACTGCACTTTCATAGTCTTAGTTTTGGAAAAAAAACAAACAAACAGAAAAAAAAAAACGTTAATTTGTAGAACTCATTCATATATCTTCTTACGATATACTTGCGCCCAATTTGACGGTTAGGTTTGGAGTATTGCTTATTTTTTTTCTAAAAATCATACATTTTTATAGAAATGCCTTTCATAGAAATCATTCCTTTTTTTATAGAAATAACATTGCATGATTTTTGAAAAAGAAAAATCATACGTTTTCATAGAAATAAAGTCGTACAAATTCATACTAAATCAACACCTCTTAAAAATAATTACCTTTCTTATGTTAGTTACATTTAAGGTTTTACTCAATTCAGTTTATAATCAGATCAGTTTAATGCACTTTCATTGGCTTAGTTTTGAATTATGTTAATTTGTACAAACTCATTCAAAAATCTTTGTATGATCTACATTTGATGGTTAGGTTTGGGGTAGTGTTTATTTTTTTCTAAAAATTATACATTTTCATACAAACACCTTTTATAAAATCAGAAGTTTTCATTGAAATAACATCATACATTTTTTTTTTTTTTTAAATAAAAACCATACGTTTTCATAAAAATAACATTGTACGAATTTATATGAAAAGTCTTACATTTGTTGTGTTTACAGATTTTCTCAATTCAGTTTATAATCAGTTCAGTTTATTGCACTTTCATTGGCTTAGATAAATAAAAAATAAAAACAATAAAACATTAATTTTGTACAAACTCATTCTTCATACGATATACTTGCGCCCCATCTGAGAGTTAGGTTTGGGGCAGTCCTTGCTTTTTTCGAAAAATCATACATTTTCATAGAAATAACATCGTATGACTTCTTAAAATAAAAATCACGTTTTCATAGAAATAACGTTGTACAAATTCATACAAAAATGCCACCTTCTAAAAATAGCTACTTTTCTTGTATTAGTTATGTTTACAGTTTTATTCAATTCAGTCTATAATCAGTTCAGTTTATTGCACTTTCATTGGCTTAGTTTTGAAAAAAAAAAAAAGAAAAAAAGAAAAGTTAATTTGTACGACCTCAGTTATACGTCTTCGTACGATCTATTTGTGCCCCATTTGATGGTTAGGTTTGGGTTAGTGCTTACTTTTGTCTAAAAATCATACATTTTCATAAAAACACCTTTTATAAAATCATACGTTTTCTTAGAAATAACATCAAACAATTTTAAAAACAAAAAATATATGTTTTCATACAAGTAACAGTAGAAAATCATATGAAACCGCCACCTCGTAAAAAATAGTTACTTTCTTGCGTTAGTTATGTTTACAGTTTTACTCGATTCAGTTTAGAATCAGTTCAGTTTATTGCACGTTCATTGGCTTAGTTTTGAAAAAAAAAAAATATTACGTTAATTTGTACGATCTTATTCATATGTCTTCGTACAATCTAGATGTGCTACATTTAACAGTTAGGTTTGGGGTAGTGCTTAAAAAATGTCATACAAATACCATAAAATCATACATTTTTATAGAAATAACATGGCACAAATTCATTCATACGAAATCATTACCTCATAAAAATAATTATTTTTCTTATGTTAGTTATGTTTACAGATTTACTCAACTTAGTTCATAATCAGTTCAGTTTTTCACTTTAATTGGCTTAGTTTTTTTATTACATTAATTTGTACAACCTCTTTTTCTTATAATTATGTAATTCTTCTAATTCAATTTCTAATAAATTAAATTGATTGCACTTTTATTAGCTTTCTTTTTGACATTTGCCGCATGGCAGAGACATGCATGACATTCGAAAGTTGTCTTTTTATGTCAGAAAGATGTATTTTTAATAATTTGTCAACTGAACCAGGTACAATATACCACATCAAGTGAGCTTGCTTCCATCCCACAACAAATTCTTGTCAAAATAAATTTAACGTGTACACAAACACATTATTACCTCTTTCGTAAGTTCACTGTTCTCATAAATGTGTCGTATTTCCTCGCTGCTGAAGTCTGTGGAGGCCTCAGCGCTGCCAGTGCTGAACGCAGGGGCATCTGGGTAACGGCGGTAGTACTGATTATAGCCCGTAGTTGCTTCACTTTCAAACATGGGATTGTACTTAGTGGCTCTTTCTAGAGATGGCACGTTCTCTGAATATCTGTGGAAAAATTTTAGGGAATAAAAGTCAGATTATGAACAGCAACATGAACACATGAACACAAAAAAAAGGAGCCTTGGTGCTTATTTGGGAAAAACAGGTTCGAATCTCATCCAAAATATGTTTATCTTCCTGTATAATAAATTACATTTTTAATTAAATAAACTAATGATAAACTTTTTGTGTATCGGGATCAAACATGCCCTTGCCATGGACTCGTAAAAGCAGCGGATCGTCCAACCTATTTATATCTGCCCAAGGGTCAGATAGCGGAGCCACGGAAAAAGTGAGTAGATTATCTCAGGACAAGTGAGAGCGGCTCAATCTTCTACCGTCCCGGCATTCATTCCTCTATAACCTGTTGATCAGGATCACCGATAGATCCCCTGCAGAGACGTTACGTCATCTTATGTCTGCCAGGATTTCCCTGTTTGCCCTGGTGTTGAAACAGGTTTAAATCTGCTGTGTTTATGTTTACAGACAAAGCGTATATCCAAAATAAATCATAGACAAATGTAGCATATTTTATAATACATTTATTTTTATTATTTTTAATTTACATTTATTTAAAAGTAACATTATTATTATCATTAGTAGTAGTAGTGTTTTGGCTCAATTTTGAGTATTTATGAACAAACAAACAAGCAATAAATAAGTAAATAATACATTTTAGCACATTTTAAGTTACTGCTAGCCAGTACACAGTAGCCCCAAAATTTATTTTAACAGTTTTTGCAACTTCAAACTAATATTTGTTTGGATACTGTATCTAATTCAGTCATGGTTGTCTAATACAGTGCGGATTAAGCGTCCAAGCACTTCTTGGGGACACTGTACGTTATCTAGAGCCGACGGATATAAAAAGTAGGCAATCACAATATCATCATGTTGAATGGGATATAAAATGTGTGTTCAAATTGAAACTCATAATAGGAACAACTTGTTCAAAAATGATAATCGATTCAGCCTGCACATGCCTAAAAGCATTTGTTTCATAATGACCAGTGTGTTCCGGCTTATTCGTACAACAAGGTCATAAAATCAAAATACGCACGTTTGGGCCATAAAATATTGCAGTGTGCTCCATATGTATGTTCCAGAACGCAGTGCTTTCAAACACAATCACAACTGAGATTCTTTGCTTCCTTTCCAACCAGGTGAAGAAACCAAATGTCATTTAACAAGTCTTTTGGGGCCTCCGAGGAAACTCAAATCACATTTCAGAGTGTTTGCATTTACAGCATTTATTCAAAACATTGACAGAATGCTTTAAAAAAGGCCATTTAGGCTTCACATGTGCATTATAGATGTCATTCAAATGAATTGAACTGTTATTAATAATCCACTTAACAGATTTGTTGTTCACTAAGGAGTTCTGCTTGTTCTAAAGTCTTAAGGAAGACATAAACTTAGTAGTTTCTTCCAAAAATATGATCTTATGATTTATTTGGCGCATTAAGAGTGTTTGTTTTGCACAGTTTGTACCGTAAAGGGTCTTCTGAATCATTCGTGTCATACTGGTCTCGCAAAGTTCTGGCGAGGAAAAAGATCACGCCCGACGCCACAAGGAGGAACCCCGCGACTGAGGCGATGGCGATGCCAACCACCAGTGGTTCTGACACATACTCCTCACAGTGTTCGCCTCGATACCACCAGTTTTCACCAACTCGACACCTAAAAACAAAGGTGAGTGAATTTGGTTTTTTGCCATGTTCTTTCTGTTGGAGATTATTTGTAGTACCCACCTGCAAATGGCACCTTTGCCAGGTATGATGTCACATTTCCCATCATTCTGGCAGAAGTCTTCCTGTATGTCGCAGATACTCTGACATGGCAGCCCGTCCACACTAAAATAGCCTGCGTTACAAACGCACTCTGCCTCGCCTGACCAGCGGTTGACTAAACACTTGGAGAACTCATTACACGCTTGGAACTTACATGGATCAGCCTTGTCACCTACCGGAAAGAAAAAGACAAATTATAAATACTCACAGAAAACCGAAAAAAGCTCAAAATAAGCGCCAACAATAAGTACTAATAAGTACAGTGTATCGTGCAGCAAATACGGCTGCCATATGCATTGTTTTTTACTCAGTTATGTCGCAATATTGAGATATGCCATTTTAACATCTTTTCTCGTAATGAGATGTTACGTCGTTTAAACAACATCTTTTCTCATAATAACGAGATGTTTTCTCATAAAAATGACATTTTCTTGTTAAAACGACATGTTTTTCTTGTAATAATGATATAATATGTCATAAAAACGGTATGTTTTTCCCGTTATAGATGATGGTTATAGATATGGTTACATTATGTGAGAAAACAAAAAATACGAAAAATCTAGCTTAATTTTCGTTCGTCCGTTTTCAAACAGAACAAAATAACAATAATAACAATAATAGATGTTATGTATTTTGTTAAAATTACTTTTTTCTTGTAATAATGAGATGTTTTCTCGTTAAAATTGCATCTTTTTTCGTAAAAACTTATGTCATAAAAACAACAATTATTTTGTTAAAACGACACCTTTTTTCATAATGACGAGATGTTTTCTCATTAAAACGACATGTTTTTCTCGTAATAATGATATAATATGTCAACAAACAATTTTTTTCCGGTTATAGACGATGGTTATATTATTTAAGAAAACAAAAAATACCAAAAATCTAGCTAACAATATCTAACAATAATAGATGTTATGTCGCTAAGTATCTCGTTAAAACGACATTTTTCTTGTAATAATGAGATGTTTTCTCGTAAAAACGACTTACGTCATAAAATCAACAATTATCTTGTTAAAACGGCATCTTTTCTCATAATGACGAGATGATTTCTTGTTAAAATGACATTTTCTCGTTAAAATGATGTTTTCTCGTTAAAACAACGTTTTTCTCGTAATAATGATATAATATGTCATAAAAACAATATGTTTTTCCTGTTATAGACGATATGGTTACATTATGTGAGAAAACAAAAAGTACAAAAAGTCTAGCTTAATTTTCATTTGTCTGTTTTCAAACAGAGCAAAATAATAATAATAACAATAATAGATGTTATGTCGCTAAGTATCTCATTAACACAACATTTTTCTTGTAATAATGAGATGTTTTTTCATAAAAATTGAAAATTACATATTTTCTCGTTAAAATGACATTTTTCTCATTTTCAAGCCCAAAGTCAATTATTCAAAAACAACTGTTTTGATTTTATCATTTTTACAATAAAAGATGTCGTTTTAATGAGAAAACATCTCGTCATTGTGAGAAAAGATGTCAATTTAACAAGATAATTATATTGTTTTAACGACATAACATCTTGTTTTTACGAGAAAAGATGGCATTTTAATGAGAAAACATCTCATTGTTACAAGAAAAATGTAGTTTTAATGAGATAATTATGTCCTTTTAGCAACATAACATCTATTATTGTTATTATTATTTTGTTCTGTTTGAAAACGTACAAACAAAAATTAAGCTAGATTTTTCGTATTTTTTGTTTTCTCACATAATGTAACCATATATCGTCTATAACGGGAAAAACATAGTTTTTATGACATATTATATCATTGTTACGAGAAAAACGTCATTTTTACAAGAAAAAATGTAATTGTAATGAGAACACATCTCGTTATTACAAGAAAAAAGTCCTTTTAACAAGATAATTATGTTTTTATGACAATGTCATTTTAACGAGAAAACATCTCAGCTTCGTTTTAACGAGATAATTATGTTCTTTTAACGACATAACATCTATTATTGTTATTAATATTATTTTGTTCTGTTTGAAAACAGACAAACGAAAGTTAAGCTAGATTTTTCGTATTTTTTGTTTTCTTAAATAATGTAACCATATCATCTATAATGGGAAAAACATTGTTTTTATGACATATTATATCATTATTACGAGAAAAACGGCGTATTGTAACAAGAAAAATATAGTTTTAATGAGATTTTAATGTCCTTTTAGTGACATCTATTATTGTTATTATTTTGTTCTGTTTGTCGTTATTACGAGAAAAGATATTGTTTTAGCGAGAAAACATCTCGTTATTACAAGAAAAGATGTTTTAACAAGATAATTATGTCATTTAAATGATCTGACATCTCGTTATTATGATATAACTGAGTTTAAAAAAATAATCTGTGTTGTTGCAATGCGTCACCGTAAATAAGTGTGTTAAACGAAGAAAATGAACCTTTTCAAATTCAGTTTAAAACACATGTAAAGTTGAATTGAATACTTTTGAAATAATCCAAACATTGATTTTTCTAATCTTGAATCAAGATGGAATGCAATGACGTTATAAGTTTAGATGTCGGCTGATAAATGTGACTATTTTTGCATTTGCTGCAATTGCTATATAAGCATTATTACAATTCATTACAAATGAGGCATCAAAACCAAGATAATTTTCTGATTTCAAAAGCATCAGCATTTGCTCATTAGAGATGTGTGTTGATAAAGGAGCTCAGAGAGAATTTACACAGGGACACAAACAAATATGACTCACTCGCCTGACGCGTTGAGCTCTGCACGTCTCACTAGAATAAATCACCTCTAATCTGTCTGCGGTACAGAATCAATCTCTTATCACTCATCCTAGCAAGGCCTAATGTTTTCCAAAGCCAGACTGGAATAACCCTAACCTTCTGTCCTCTAGCATAGATCTAGCTCATTATTGCTCAAAACGTCAGCGACCTACCATTTTGGAGATGTGCCAGCAAAAAACACAGCGAATGCGGGTATTGGCAAAGGCAAAATAACTACCCCTAAACCTTTCCGATATTCTTGTCCCTAAGAAAATCTGGGATATTTTTCACCCATTTTAATGCCTGTTCAATTACAACTGTTTTGTAGCCTTTTAGTACTGTCATCAATTGAAGAAATGTTTCTTTTGCCAATCAAAGTCTGGCTGCTGTAGCATATATGAGTCACAAAGCCTCCCTGTACAGCACACTAAAAAAAAAAATGCACAGCAAAACAAAACAATTGTTACTCATCGATTTTGGCTCAAACTATGACAAATGAAACATAAATGGAGCGCAAACTGTAAAAATCTATAACAAATAGTACTAAATCTCAGTCGTGGTTGGTGCTAGTAATTGTAGGATTTTAAAATGACTTCGAATTGGCAGAAAATGGATAATGTAGCAGGCATTTTGCCCTTTAAAGAATCAAATAATGTTTAGTGAATATTGTTGGGCACAGATGGTGCCAGAAATTCGCTCATGTCTTCATAGCGGCTAACCGCAATTTGTTATTTTGTGTGTATATGTAAGTCCTTTTGAGTTACCTGATTCGACATCCAACGAATACTTGTCTATTGCAAGATTCATAGTTTGGTAGGCAGTATTGCAGAAGTCCTCTAGGATGAGGTATACTGCTGTTGTCACACCATTGGGAACTGGCTTGCCAAACTTCATTCTGCTGTTTACCACAATGCTGCCATTCCTGAAGTTCAAGATCTCTAAATTCTGGAAATTGCTGAGGTTGGATTGTAGATATGGTACGAGCTAGAAAAAAAGAATTAAAGCATATTCCAGTGAGCAGTAATACAGAGCCACACATACCTAGAAGGTGACTGAAGATTCTAATTCCATCAATTAACTCATTAGTTAGCGTTCATAAAGACAGCTATGCTAATGGAGTTAACGGATAGTATGCAAAGCCCCTAACAAACTCTCCTAATGTTCTACAACAACAAACATCAACAAATCTAAACTGACATCGTCTTGTGTGAACTTCAGAATGTGCTTTATGGAATCGTTTACCCAAAATATGCAAATATCGTCATCACCAGTCACCACTCACTACCATTGTATGAAAATGTGCAATTAGAGTAATCAGTCCCAAACGTTCTGTCTTGGGTTCCTTAAGCTCATTACGCCTAAGAACATGTTCAAAAACGGTTGTGATTAATAACTCATGCCCTTCTTACTGATGTTTTCTTTTCATAAAGTAGAGCAAAGTCAGTACCCAAGACTGAATGTGACAAATATATCTTACCAGCTCAGTAAATTGCTGTTCAAGAGCCTTGTATTCGGTAGAGCTCTTGTTGAACAGATCTTCGGAAAACATCATGTTGGTGACCCTGAGGCTGAAAAACACTATTAAAGCCCTTCCAGGACTTGCTGGCAAGGCAATACTTGCCAAGTCAGTCCCATGAGCAAATCCACTACCGTCGTCTTCATCGTGGCTTGGCCCATCAAATGGGAATATGTCAAATGAAACATCAAACTCTGTTATGTTGGGGTTTACTGGAACAGGAACTTTCATAGTAGTACTGTCAGAGTTCACTGGTTTGGTAAGTAGGGTGAGGCCTGTGATGTCAGGGCTTGACTCTGCTGTGTTCTCTTGTACATCTGAGTCATCTGAAGTTACCTGGTTGGTAGTTTTCAGCGTTGGCTGATAAAATGATGGTACAGTGGTGGAACTAAGGGTCTCTAAATGTTCTGAAACATCTGGATGACTGATTGTGGTGGACTGAAATATTAAGGTTGGGTCTTCATCTTCAGCATTTTCTGATAAAACAGGCTCCTCTGCTACAGTTGCAATATAAGTGTGTAACACATCAGTTGAAGTCTCTGGAGTTGTCTCTTGAAGAACCGAATGAGTAGATGAATGGGTAGGTAGAAGTCCTGTGGTTGATTCTGGTAAATGTTCCTCCTCATCTATTGATGAATGTGATATCCGTGTGAACGGAGAGTCCTTCTCAGGAGACAGGGAAGCTGAATGATCTTCTACTTTTGGTTCCTCAGTAGCTACTGTTGTTGGGACCAAGATCTCATCCCCAGCTAAATCCTCTTCTGAGAGTTCAGTCAGTGGGATTTCCGTAGGCATAAACTTGCTGCCTTCCATATTTTCATCTAGAATCTTGACTTCTTCATCTGAATCTTTTACCTCTGGCCATAAGAGTGCAGGTAACTCTGTGATACCTTCGGTTATAGGATGTTCAGCAGCTTCTGAATAAGCAGTAGGACCTTCCACTGAAACTGTATCAGTTTCAGGGATTACAGGTGATTGCGTGGTTGAAGGCATTTCATTTGACTTTATTGTGGAGGCCAGTGTTTCCTGACTCTGCTTGTTTTCTGTTGAAGGAGTATGTGCATTCATGGCTACTGCTGTGCTTGGTGGGATCACAGTGGGTGTAACAAATCCTTCTGCATAGTCCTTATCAGTAGGTGAACTGATTGTATCAGGACTTTGTGATGCATCCACATTTTGGGTTTCTGCTGAAGTGTAGACATATAGCAAGGGTCGACTGGTCACATGTGTAGCCACAGTGGTAGATTCATCTGGAAAATAGTCATCGTATTGTTCTGGGGCTACTTGGGTCTGCATAGAAAGCTCGACAGTCAAAGTCTCCATAGTCCAGAAAACCGGAGCTTGGTCAGTTGTTGTGTAGTGAGGATTAGTACGAATGTCTTGTGTCACAAGAACCCTGTCCAAGAATGGCTCCTTGGGTGTCACATCTTGGTGGGGAGGCTCGAACCCTTCCACTATAGATTCCTGATCTTCCTGACGTTGGTGTACCTCATCCTTAGCATCTTCCCTCAAGACTTCCTCTGACTCCCAAGGCCAAATGTCAGGACCTAGATGATCCCCAGAGAAACCTGAGCCTGAACCCAGGTCTATCAAGTCACTCTGAGTAGTCAATTCAACATCAGGAGGTTCCACAGGAGAAACTGGGGTTTCTTCCAACTTGTGAGGTGATTCCGCAGGTAAGGCAACTTCAGTTGTGCCTGTGCCTGTGATAGGACTGACTGTAGTTGCAGTCTGTAAGAAGCCCTCCTCTTCAAGAATGCCATCGTCTGAAACAAGAACACACTATTTTAGAACCATATTACTGCCTTTAGGTGGAAAATCATTCATGAGATATAAGACTCACTCTCTGTACCAGGAGCAGGTGCACTGCTTGAAGTCTCAAATTTAGAGGTAAGCTCAAAGTCAAAGTTCTTCAAAGACACATCAGCGGGAGACAGAGTGGGACTTTCTTCAAAGATGATTACATCATTTGCATTTATGTCCTCACTCCATACATCCTTCCAGGGATCTGTCGTGTGAACTTGGTCATGGAAGTCATCAATGAAGATGTCATTGTTGGATAATTCCTGCCTGGGTACATCTGGTGGTTTCTCAGAGGCAAGAACATTATCCTAGGATTTAATGATTGAACAGTTATGGTTAGTTAGCTATTAGTTAGTTAGTCATTAAGCAAATATATTTAAGGTAGATCTACATTAAGGTTGCTGATGAAAAGATGAGCTAAAAGACATTGTAACTTTCCATACTGAGGCCTATGTTCACTGAATGTCCTAATGTTTCAGCGGCTGAAATTATGCCTCACCGTATGACCATCAAAAAGTGTAGAGTGAAAAAAGTGCACTTATGGTGTAAGTGGAAGAATTTTTCCTCAAACTTCTCAGTGAATTAGACTGGAAATACATCTTCTTTTTCCAGAGAAATGGCAGTGGAAAAATTGCATAAACATACTAAAAAAGTGCACATGATCTTCACACTATCCTGAGGATCCCGGTCCTTGATGGGTTATTGACTAATGCAGAAATGAACATTTAACCTTCATGCAGATTTGCAATATGTCATGTTGTGTATATATAACGACTGATTGTGTATACATTCATGAGTTATTCACACATTTTATTTTCATGGACGTAATGAGTGAGGTGCTACTGGAACTAGATCACCCACACACTGGCCTCATTCATGAAACACGAGCAGCACGAATTTCTGTGCAAATCATTCGTAAAACCATTCTTACGTAAACTGTCACTTTTAATTCAGTGCGACAATTTACATAAGAATAGTTTCACGAACAACTTACACAGAAATTAGTTACGCTCGTATTTCTTGAAATAGGCCCATTGACCGTTTAATAGAGGACAAGTGGCTAGACCTATTTTTTTTATAGAACTAGTTTTAAGCGCCCTACTATTTAGGTTTCTAATTTGCAAACAAATATCCATCCTAAACAGGACAGATCAATTTCTCGCATCAACTTTAAAGGAACTAATGAGTCTTTTGAGGCAAACATACTATTACCTGAGAGAGAACACATGTTCTTAGATACAGACATGGACATAGTGCACCAGCCAAAACAAGACAGTAAATCTACTTAATAAGGGTATTGAAAAAAGTGCCAGTTTTGTCAAATGTAAGAGGAAAAACCCAAGAGTAAATTCTAAGATTATTGCCATGTTTGGTATCCAATGTGTCTTTCTAATTAAACTACAGACTGTGAAGAAAGCTGCTCAGCCTCTGCAATAAATATATGTCACACTGAGATTAAAAACAGATTCTTTTCAATATTTCATAGTGCCTGAGCTAAACAATTTTCATAAAATAGCATGCTTACTTGTGCCTAGAGAATACTTGAGCTGGAAAATTGACTTGAATAGTTTTACAGACCTGCCGTATTATCCCATAGCTGTGCTATAATCTGTTTTAATGACGTGCCATGAAAACCCATTTTATGTGCAAGGTAATCTTTCTTATCATGTAACAACAAAAACCTACATGTGATTGCTATTAGTGTGACTCATTTTTCATTTAACAGCTTTGGAAGGATTCACATTCACACTTGAAAGTAATTGCACTGCAATGAGGTGAAAAAAAATCCCTGAGTCCTAAACTGAAGCTCTGGATAGGGATTCTGGACTGGACAGTCGTGGTTACCCGTTTACTGGGTGGTCCTGCCAATGACCACTGACTCACCATCATGTCACTGGAGTCAAGCGGTCTGCTGGTTGGTTTGGAAGGCAGCAATGTCTCCACTGTGAAGCCAAAACAGAGACAAATCATATCAAATTATACTTAAAACTGCTTAAGCACAGTTCCTACCCATACTAGCGTCTCTTCAAGAGAGTTTGGCTCTGAAGGCTGCAATATTAGTCTGCCAAAACCAGAGATAAGAACCATGAAGGCTCTTCCTTCTGTTAAAACCGCATACAGCCAAACAGTGTAAGAGGATATACCACCATTGTCAGCATAATGCATTTCGGGTTTATTCAGCTAAAGTTTGCAATTAACCACTGTGACAGAACACAAACTTGAACCTGAGTGTTTATAAGAAACATCAGCAAGAAGCACTCAACTCAGCTTAGGTTCCCTATAATGGATCCACAATGCGTCTCTACCTCTTCGAGAACATCTTACCGTTTTCCAGTTGCAAAGATTCAGGGTCCACTTCCAGAGTGGTGTTTCTGATGAAATTTTCCTTGTGGAGGGCCTCGGTGATGTAGTTTCGGAAGTCGGTGATGGTGTAGACCACAGTAGGTAGCTCGTCAGGATCTGTGAAGGAGTTCTCAACCATGTTGGAATGGAGGTTTATGTAATCCACGGTCTCATTACTTATTCCTGCCCCGTCGCCCTCAAGAACCACAGCGTAATGCACCACCACTGCCAGGCCTCTGAGGAATGCAAAGAAAACGGTGACTCTTTGTGGTCAAAAAACAACATGATTTGCTACATCAAAGGCTCGCTGGATGTAAACTGGCCTCAAGACTGAAGCTGTTGTGTATTAAATGACTAACATTTCTCAATAAATGAACACCTTCATCTAGAGTACAGCAGGAATGGAGTTTGTCATGGTGGTGCTATCTGTTTTTGTCAGTTTGTCATATTTGATCATATTTAACCCTGATGTGCATCAGTTGTGCAACTTAAAGTAATTCCTTTGCACAGTAGTAAATTCAAGTAAATAGCCAAGGCTTGGTGGTTTTAGATGGATTATGGTCTAATTGTTCTTCTAGCACCACCAAGCTGGTCTGGTTGGTCTCCTAGCTTGGTAAAGTTGGTTTAACTCATCAGCCACCTGCTCTCCCAGTCTAACAAGCTGAAAAGTGTGGGTTAATTATCTAAAACCATTGAAATGGACCCACTGGTTTAAGATGTTTACATTTTTTAGTAGCTAGCAACCAAATATACCACAGAAAATTCTGCTGGTTACTAGGGAAAATAAAAAAAAATTGGGAGTGAAGAGAGCTGACCTAGATTTTTTTTGCCCCATTTTTTTTTTTTTTTCAGTGAGGGTTAGAAACCTAGTGTGTTTACGACCAGATCGGTTTTCTCTCCTATGAACCTCCACAAGGATTCAATTTATGTGGCACACCAGAAATGCTAATAAGCCTGAAATGGCTTTAAGTAGGAACATCTCTGTTCTCAGGTGGTTTATGGTGCCTCATAGAGCTCACAATATGTAGTTACCCATTGTGTGGTTTAACCGAGGCCTCGCTGATAAACCACGGGAAACATTGCCATGATGACACTTGAGAGCAGAGAACATTTAGCATTTAATCCCATCATGCTTGGCAGCTGGGCGTGCATTTAGCACAGCGACTTATCCCACTTAAGGTGGCGAATGGCCAGACGAAGTAGCCCACTGACACACACACACATAAGATCTGTCACACCTAAATGAGTATGACCATCTTTTCTATCAGTTGATTTTGCAAGATAACTAATGAGGCAGCAAGCACATGACCTTACCAAGAAAACAGTGTGAAAGCGATTTCAGAGCAACGCTCTATAAAACACTACATATGGTGGGTGGAAAATTCAGGCACATGAATTTCTCATTAGATGTTTTGGAGGAGATATGGGTCACGCAGCTGTGTGATATGGCAGGGTGGGGAGATGGATTTATCAGGCCTGGGTGAAACATTGCAGAAATATTAGTAATGATAGCCCAAATTACATTAATATCTGTTTTGTTCATTTTGAGATGTGATTAGCTGTGAATTCTAAAAGCAATGCGTTTAGATCTAGAGCTCAAGCTAATTAAGAGTTAGAACGCTTACCCTTCAATGTCCTTCTGTGGCCTGGGATATTTGATTAAGAAAAAAAGATATTCAGAAATTAACACATATTCTTTAGCCATTTTTTTTTAACCTGTTTGGATAATCATATAAATTACCATAAAAAAAAAATATTACCTGAATTCAAGGACGGATATGTTCTTGAAACCTGGAAGCCTTTTAAAAACTTCTTCAATCTTCAAAAAAGACATAAAGGAGATGCTATAAATGTACAATAATGTGTATATATATATATATATATATATATATATATATATATATATATATATATATATATATATATATATGGACATGAGATTATAGATTCTAATAATTTGTTTCATTCCCCACACACTGTTGTCACCAAATACATAAATATGTAAATGTATAGATATAGCTTACCTTATCGACGAACAGTTTGGATAGATGTTGATAGTAGTAACTTGATGGATCTCTCAGTGCATCATCATAGCTTTCACCTCTTATCTTAATACTCAGCTCCACAATATGATCGCCTACAGGACGTACTGGTCGGACCATAATGTCATCAATTTCATTTCCAATCTATATGTGAAAAAAATAAGTAAATGTGATTACTGAGTTAAAATATATACACAAGTATATAAATAAAATGTCTTAATTGTCTATTAAAAATTGCATGTGCTCACCATGTTGTTTTCATCTAAAATATCATTAGAAATGTCCTGTGGCAAGTTTTGTAATGTGGTGGAGAAAGTCTTTTGGATGGTAGTTGACAAGTCGTTTAGTACAACCGTGATATCCTCCACTTTCAAAATAGGAGTTGGGATATCATCTTCTGCAGGTTCCTGTTGGACCACATGTGTGTCAGGTGTTTTAGGTACTGTCCTGGGCACATCTGAAAATTCAGATATTGACAAAGGTGTTAAAGATGCGACCTCAGGTGTCTTCGAGATAGATCCACTTTTCTCCACTTCGGGTGCTTGAGATATGACATAAGTTGTCTCTGTTATGACATCAGCTTCTGTAATGACTTTAGGTGTCTCTGTTGCAACTTCAGGTGTCTCAGATAAGGGGTCTCCTCTGGTGACTTCATGTGTGATTTCCACTGTAACTTTAGGTGTATCCTCTGGAATTGTTGATGGCTCTGTAACTTCATGTATGTCCTCATTTATAGTAGTTGTCGGTATATCTTTTTCCAACTCAGTAACAGTAAAATCTGGCACTGTATCTTGAGAAACTTTGGGAAGTGTTTCCTCACCTCCTTCATCCTTTTTAGTTGTGTCTTCTACCTTATCTTCCGTGCCTTCAGTTGCAAACTCTGCAATGTCAGTTTCAGGGGTACTAATGTCCAAAGAAGTATCAAGTGTGTCTTTGGATGTGATTCCAGGTGTGGTCTGACTTGCAGTCTTAGTAGAAGTTTCTTCAGGACTTTCCTCAGGCGATTCTTCTAATATGACAGGTTTAGTTCCATTACCCAAATCAGCAGTAGCTTCACTTGTTCCTCCATCAAAATCTTCAGGTGCATTTTCAAGAGCGGTTACTTTGACATTGTCTTCAAAATCAACCTCAGGAACGTCTGTTACCTCTGTTGTCATCTCACCAGGTTTCCCAGTGGCAGTTGTGTCCTCATCAACATGTTCTTCTTTCTCAGTGGAGACAGATTCAGTAGCTTCTGTAGTTTCCAGAGTCAATCTAGGTGTCTCTCCAGCTGTCACCTCAACAACTTTTGGGGTCTCAGTTATAATGTCCTCTTCCTTACCTAAATGATCCTCTTTGGCATCATGAGAGTCATCTATAGACTCATGTGTTTCCTTTGAAACTGTATGGGTGCTCTCTGTCATGGCACCTTGTAGTTCTTCACCTGTGGCCACCTCTGGTGTAGGTTTAGTGTAGGGTGCATCTTCCTCCTCATATTTGTCAAGTAATGTTACAATTGCAATGTTTTCAGTTCCATCCTCTGTTGATACAACATCAGGTGATGTATTTACACGTGTAGTGGGTGACAGAATTCCTGGCACTGTGGTCACATGTGTGATTTCGACAACATCCTTATCTGCCTTAGCCTTTGGCAACCCTTCTGTGGAGGGATTATGCAAAACCTCCTTAAGTTCTGTAGTAGCTGTCTGCACTGGTTCCTCTGGTAAGACACTCTGAACAGG
Organism: Cirrhinus mrigala; assembly: GCA_036247105.1. Classification (NCBI taxonomy): domain Eukaryota; kingdom Metazoa; phylum Chordata; class Actinopteri; order Cypriniformes; family Cyprinidae; genus Cirrhinus; species Cirrhinus mrigala. The sequence goes on from CM070028.1 coordinate 12,475,253, forward strand.
AGATATTTCTGTAGGAGATTCTATTGGAGGTTTACCAGTAGACATCACTGTAGCTTCTAAAACATCTGCATGCTCAATGGTAACAAGTGCTGATTTAACAGGACTTTCTGTAACACCCAATCCATCTTCAACCTCAGTTTCTGAAATAAGGTTTTCAATGGATTCTCTAGTGATTACCACAGGAGTGTTAGTACTTATTCCTGGCGAGTCCTCAAGGGTTGTGGGAAGATCTGTCTTGATCGAGGTGGAACCTAATGGAGTTGTAGCATCTATTGATTTAACAGGACCTTCAGTAACACCCTGCCCCATGTTCAGTTTAGTTACAGAAATAACCTCTTCCGTAGATTCACTGGTGATTTCTGTAGGAGTGTTGGTACTTATCCCAAGCGAGTCTGTGGGAATGTCATATTCATATTTTCCTGAAGAAGAATCTTTTGGATTTCCAGCACTTGTCATCAAAGTAAACTCTTCATGTGGAATGGTAACATATGATGTCCTAACAGTACCCTCCGTAACATCCTGTTTCACAGTGGCCTCATTTGTGAGTTCAGAACTACCAATTATCTCCAGTGAGTCCTCAGAGGATGTGGGAATAATATTCTCATATTTTCCTGAAGTAGAATCTTCTGGAGTTCTATCAGTGGTCATTAATGTAGACTTCGAAATGGCATCCACCTTTTCATGTTGAATGGTAACACCATCTGTCGTAACTGAACCCTGAGTAGTATCCTGTCCCATCTCCGGTTCTGATTCTGAATGAAGCTGTTCAGTGAATTCACTGATGATTACTGCAGGAGTATTAGTGCTTATTCCTGGTGAATCCTCCAAGTTTGTAGGAATACCATGCTCATATTTTTTGTCAGTGGTCATTAATGTAGACTCAGAGACAGTGTCCACCTTCTCATGTTGAATGGTGGCACTTAACGTCTTACCCGAACTCTCAGTAGCATCCTGTCCCACTTCCGATTTTGGATCTGAATAAAGCTCTTCAGTGAATTCGCTGATGGTTAACGTAGGAGTATTAGTGCTTATCCCTGGTGAATCCTCCAAGGTTGTGAGAATATCATGCTCATATTTTTTTGAAGTATAATCTTCCAGAGTTCTATCAGTGGTCATTAATGTAGACTCAGAGACAATGTCCACCTCTTCATGTTGAATGGTAACACCTGCCGTCTTACCCAAACCCTGAGTAGCATCCTGTCCCACTTCCAGTTCTGAATCTGAATGAAGCTCTGTGGTGAATACGCTGATGGTTAATGTAGGAGTATTAGTGCTTATCACTGGTGAATCCTCCAAGGTTGTGGGAATATCATGCTCATATTTTTTTGAAGTATAATCTTCCAGAGTTCTATCATTGGTCGGTAATGTAGACTCCGAGACAACGTCAGCTTGAAGTTGAATGGTAACACCTGCTGTCTTATTCGGATCATCCGTAGTATCATCTCCCAACTCAGTTTCTAAATAAAGATCCTCAGTAAAATCACTGGTGACTACTGTAGAAGTAGTGCTTATTCCTAGCAAGTCCTGAAAGGTTGTGGGAATCTCATAATTGTATGTTCTTGAAATAGACTCCTTTGGAGTTCTATCAGTGGTCATTAATTTAGACTCTGAGACTATTTCAACCTTTTCATGTTGAACGGTATTAAGTAATATATCGACAGGATGCTCAGTAACATCCAGTTCGACCTCCAGTTCAGTTTCTGAAACAGGTTTCCCAGTGGCCTCACTTGTGAGCTCTATAGGTGAACTAGTGCTCATCCCTGTCGAATCCTTAAAGGCTGTGATAAGATCAGGCTCTGGAGTGATTCCAAGTGTCATCTGAAGCTCTGCAGCTATAGTGGTGGTTAAGATTTGGTCTGCAACGGTCTGTGGTGTGACATCCTGTGAAACTGGTACTCCCTCAGGAACCAGAATACTGACTAGGTGAGGAAAAAGAAAGACGGAAAGAAAGAAAAAAAGAAAGAAATTGACAGAATTTCATAAAATGATGTCATAAGATCCACTAATTGCATGCTCTTATTTGTCTTCAGGACATCATGGTCAAACCTATCGTTGAGGCTAAGTCCATGCACAAATAATTAGTTACACTTGACTAAATGGCAGAACTATGTCTAAGGATCCTGACACCTCTACTGCTTAACAAACCACTGAGTACCTAAAAAGGATTAAAATCTATTCTGAGTGCATATCCTGAGCCAGAGAGCACTAGGTTTCTGTTGATATGGCTGCAGGGTATCATACAGACAATAACAATACAGATTAATCAGAGCATAACTTAAATCAACGGACTGCAAAATCCAGTAAATAGAAATAAGACTTTCCAGGTTTATTTTGAAGTATTTATAAACACAGGGAATAGGAACACGGATCCATTGTTTAAGTGGCATATTTTTTTTAAACAATGTAGTAAACTAGACTGACCTTGTTGGGTTGTGGCCACAGTTGCTTGTGTTGGCGCAGTAGTCGTTGTCTGATGTCTGCAAAAGAGAAGACAATTATAAATGCTTTTGAAGGCCAGGAACATACCCAAAATCTACAAAATCTAAACTTCTCGTTGGCAACCAAGTTTAGTTTCCCCGCTTCAGGATATGAATTAAACCATAAGCAGTGCTATGTCTCTAAAGCTAGTGGAAACTCAACTAGCTTTAGCAGGGACTAAAGGTATGACTGAAATTTTCGCAGCTTGAAGCCAGGGGTCTGTATCCAGCTTTTACTATTAATGGGTGGTTTTGTCTGCAAAGCATCAGTGTGTGCTCTGAATTAGCTGCCTTGCTAAAGAATTAGTGTTTCAGATTATTCATTTAGTATTAGTGTTATGTTAAATACATTACAATCCGAGCTCCACACTGGGCATTTGCAGATTTATTTAGGTTGCAGAGCAATACTACTGTATGCAAATTGTTCTTTTATGCCCATGAGGTTGAAGTCCTACCTGCATTCAGGTTGCCATGGACTGGTGGGTGCACTATCATGAGACAAATATAGGAATTATTTGATAATTATTTGATTTTTGTCTGTATAACTATGTGAAGTATGGATATGGAGTTTGGTGGCACTGGCAACTTGTGTGAAATGCAGCTGGTGTAAAGAGATTTCCCTATGCAATAGTATCATATTCATGTACCATGATATTAACATGGTACTCCAAGGTGCTTCAAAGAATACCATGGTATTATGATGGTACATGTTTGTAAGCATTTCTCACCTTGTTGAAGTCACTGAAGCTGCTCCTACCCTCTGCAAAATACAAATGAAATTAGTTTGCTTCTTTTTTAATTTGTAAGAATGTTCAGTATCTTCAGTGAAGTACTGATTTGAGAGTTATCTGTTCAGTATCATGACATAAGCAAGGATACTTACACTTGAAATCAGAGCAAGATGCTCAGGTGACTGGCTAAAGCTCCGGCCAATGTCAAACACGCTAACGCTACTATTTTGACATTTCCTCATCCAGATCTGGTACTCTTCTTTCTCAGGTAAGCGATCCCAGAAGATTTTGAAAGCCTCCCAAATTGTTTCCTGGCACACTAAGGCACAGAAACAAATGTAGACAGATCTACAGGTACCCATATGCATACCAACCCATGCAATGTAAACACACACAAGCTCTTAAATGTGGAAAAAACAAGAACGGAAAACAGCCGAAACATTGAGGAAAATGTATTTCTTACTGAATATGTTTTACAATATATTCTGACAAAGTATCAATAAAATTGATAATCTGGCATCTCCAGAGCACTTAAAGTTCTAGTTTAGTCACTTAAAGGGATAGTTCAGCCAAATATGAAAATTCCGCCATTAATTACCCACCCTCATGTTGTTCCAAACCCGTAAGACCATCGTTCATATATGGAACACAAATTAAGATATTTTTGATGACATACAAGAGCTTTCTGACCCTGAATAAACAAATACGCAACTACCACGTTCATGGCCCAAAAAAGTAGTAAGAACATCGTTAAAATAGTCAATGTGACATCAGTGGTTTAACCATAATTTTATGAGAAAGAAAACAAAAACAGCGACTTTATTCGACAATTTCTTCTCTTCCATGTCAGTCTTCAACACACATTCATGAAGAAATTGTTGAATAAAGTCATTATTTTAGTTTTATTAGCACACAAAAAGTATTCTCGTAGCGTCATTACGGTTGAACCACTGATGTCACATGGACTATTTTAACGATTTTCTTACTACCTTTCTGGGTCTTGAATGTGGTAGTTGTGTTGCTCTCTATGCAGGGTCAAAAAGCTCTCGGATTTCATCAAAAACATCTTAATTTGTGTTCTGAAGATGAACGAAGGTCTTACAGGTTTGGAACGACATGAGGTTGAGTAACTAATGACAGAATTTTGTGAACTAGGAGGTTCAATTTCATTTATGAAGATGCTGCCAGTGTAGACAGCAGACAGTAATGCATCTCACTAGGTTTTGGAAAAGAACTAGTGAACTATAAACAGTGTAGAAGAAAATAATCTGCCAAAACACCAGCTGTGAACTCTGCTGTAGTGGAAATTGACTTTGCATGGACACACCTTTCACTTAAAAGACAGAAGTAGCAGAGTTGTTGCTTTATTTCTAAATCGAATAAAGAAAAAGCAATAACCAACATAATGGAAACATCTCTTATCCTTATCCACACACGTCAGTTGTTCCAAAGTTTTTTTTTTTATTTCTCAATTTGTGAACCAAAATTGCTGTTTCTGTACGTGCCGCATACTTTCTCAATGTACCCTGCAAGTGGAAAATTGAATGCGCAGATGGGGGACGTTAACCCTTGCTAAACATTTTTTGCGGCTTCAGTCGAATCGTTCCACGTACATCTGCCTGCCATACCAACTCTGTATGACGACTACCAGAACTTAAGCACGTAGGAGGCCAAAGGTCACAAGTTTTCCTGGCAGAGCGAAGGATCTGATCACCATCTACAGTGATTCAGTAGCACTGTGGAGTGATGAGGGAGAAACTCTGGAAATTCTGGCCTTTCCTAATGGAACGATACATGTTAACGGAATTTGACTTTAACAGCGCTAGACAGTCACTTCAAGCCCCCTGCTGACAGCCACACATTCAATATGAGCCTTAAAGGAACAGTTTACCCTAAAATAAAAATGACGCCATTATTTACTCAACCTCATGTTGTGCTGTTAACTCAGTGGAGTTATTGAGTTGAATGTCTAGGCTGAAAATTGAAAACATTTCACAAAGTATCATAAAGAAGTAATTCAAGTGACTTGCATGCCTTAAAATAAAGGTTCTTTATGGGCATTTATGGTTCCCTGAAGAACTTTTAACAGTCCATGGAACCTTTCCATTGCACAAAAGGTTCTTTAGAGTGTGAAACTTGGATCTTTTGGAATTTTTAAGAGTGTACACTTGAAAGCAAAACATATTTTTGTTTTCATTTTTGGTTGGATTAAATTTTTCGGCATATACACTCTTAAAAATAAAGGTGCTTCATGATGCCATAGAAGAACCTTTTTTTTGGTTCCATTAAGAACTTTTAACATCTGAAGAACCTATCTGTTTCACAAAGGTTCTTTGTGGTGAAAGAAGGTTCTTCAGATTGTAAAAAGTTAAGAAAGAGATGGTTCTTTAAAGAACCTTTGACTGAATGGCTCTTTGTGGAACCAAAAATGGTTCTTCTATGGCATCGCTCTCAAAAACCCTTTAAAACACCTTTATTTTTAAGAGTGTACAGTGTGGGTTCACCAAATTGTATTTGCATTCAATTATAAAAATGCAAAACAGACAGTCACAAGTCGTCTCTGACTTTTGGACCCCACTGTACATATAATAAAGTGCCCTATAATAGGGTTCCGTGGCTAAACATAATCAACTTTCCACTGACACACTGCAAGCATGACCTTTATGTAAAACAGCAACACTTGGTTCTCGAGTTGTCGTAATTAGATTCACTAGGGTCATCTGGGTCCTATTAATGCAACAGCGAGAAACATTATTCTCAGCGGTGGTCTCCAATAGAGTTTGATTGCGTCTAACTTCACAGGCTAACACGTGAACTTTAGAAAGAGCATGATGTGGAAAAGCGTGTTGAGTGCGTCTGAATATTTGTGCGCGATTATATGCGAGAGAGACAAAGAGACAGTGTGTTTCTGACGTTTCGAAACCGTGGTTCAAATATGCGGTTACTTGGATGTTAATGGATTTGGTCGGGTTGGCTTAGTTTATTATTATTGATGAAAAGTAAAAGTATGAGCTCATTTTTCTCACTACACTATAGAAGTCATCTGCAACATACTGCACCTTACAATTACCATTCTTGGCGACTATCCCAGAATCTCTCAAATGTAAGTAAAAACGTAAGAACAAAATCTCTGGTTCTTACCTCGCAGGTGAAAGTAGTTGAGATGATTCTGTATTGCCTGTTGCACCGTCTCGTGTGAGCAAAGTCTAACTCCGCTGGGAAACAAAAGGTCTCTTTTCCGTCTAGAAAGAGCCATTTTCCCTTCACCAGACACACTAGGCACCAACGAGTGATTCAGAACTTCACTGGCGTCCAAAAAGATCTTATATCCGTTTGGTAAATAATCCTTGTGAGTTTCAGAATCTAATGAAGAGCAAAGAACATAAGGTCACAAGATTGCAAGCATCACAATTCCTCAACTCCTCAAGGCCTTCATGTAGAGTAGATACGTACCTGCATCTATGGAACAATATCTGGTCAACAACAAAACCAAAACCCACAAAATGCATTTCAAAGATAGATCAACCATGATGATTCCTTATTGCGGGATGTTTCAGAAAATAAGTCTATTAAATAAGATGGAATTTGGGCATCCCTCCTTGCAGCCCCCCAGAAAACTTGTAGAGAGTTGAATTAATTAGTCTGCATTGTCAGAACATCCTTTCGTTGTCACAGAGGGATGCGATCACGTAGCTTTGAGCTGACGTCTCCCCATGCGGCTTAGCAGATGGCTCTTTGGAAGATTTTTCTTGCCCGCTAATCCTATTTGTTAATTCTTCTGAGGAAGCTTGCCGAGAAGTCAGTGATACTCCTTCACTGCCCACCTGTGAGATCCGTCCGGACAGTCCCGTAATTTGCAGTCTGATCCGTTGAGGAGTTCAATTATGAGTGCCATTGTGTGGAGTTGCAGTGATATCATTGTACACAATTAATTGCAAAATCTACTTGCGTTTAACTAAATGTGACATATGTGCGGTTTAGCCCCTGTATCTCCAGGTTTTCCACGTGCTGTGACCGTACAGCTTACTGGAACTTCATCTTTATTGGGTTTTGGGTGTATTCCATCATGGATCGTATGAACAGATGGCACAAGTGTGGGCCAAGCAATTCCAGGTTTCGTAAGGTATCAATGGTTCGGTGGAGGATATTAGAACCACAGCTGTTCATTCAGCATATATAGTGTTGAATTAATTCTAAATTGCTGTTTGTAACAACTCTGACAGCTGGCTTGTTTTAAAGGTTAGTTTACGAAGGTTTTGAAGTTTACCACACTGACAGACAGACAAACAAGATTTATCTTTGGAAGTGTGAATGTTAGGACCGCCAGATGGTTTAGACACTGATCTGACTGACTCTGGTTTAAAGCCGTTGAGTTTGATGGTAAATGGTGTTTGACGGCAAGCGGCGGGTGTGACAGATCAAATCCTGTGTGACATCTGCCATATCTGTAGTTTTGTGTTCTCCCTTTCACTCGTCCAAATAAGTGTCCAAATTTTTAGGGACAATGGATGTAAAACTCACTTTTACATGATGTCTGCATAAATATGTCTTAACAGTGTGTGAACACAACCACCCTACAATGACAAAAATCTATTTACTCCTCCCAAAAATCCTAAACGGTCTCAATTATCAAGCCGTTTTGATTTTCTGAGCAGTATGATGTCATATTGCGCAAGCTCCGCCCACAACCACCGATAGATTATCTCGTATTAGCATATCTCTGCCCTCAGACAGTTATACGCTGTCCCCCATTTTCTTCGCACTCGAGCAGCTGTAGCGACGAGCATGTCTCATAAGCAATGCTGGTGTTTTTTGGATGTACAAGTGAACTTAAGAGTCTTCATTTTCTCCCGACATCAGAGCCACTGAGGACCCAGTTAGTTTTTTTTTGTAATGGTAACGCACCACTGAATACATAAAAAACGGAATAGGGGGCGGGGTGAGCAGTAGCTCATTATCATTTAAAGAGACATGCACCGAAACGCGTCGCTCTGAACAGAGCTGTTTTTGAGAAGGTAAAAAAGAGTGTTTCATGTGACCACTGACGAATTTTAACCAAAGTATGAGGACTCTAAAGAATCATACTAACTTGTGGAAAATGGGCATCCGATGTCCCCTTTAGGGCTATGACGAAAATGACTGGTTATTTTGACAGACGCCAACTGCGGGACAAAAACTGAGGGTGTAAAAATTTAAATGAATAGTTTATAATGGGCATTGAAATAAGCAAATATTTATTTAGGTTTTTATTTAGATTTATTCTTATTTTTAATTTTAATTTTAGCTTAAGTTTTAGTCATTTCATGTGCTTTAATAATAATTAATTAATAATGAATTTTTATTTTATTTCAGTTTTAGTTTTAATTATTTGTAGTACTTCAACTTAAACATATCAATTAAACTTAAATATTTTTACTGTTTTTATTTCAGCTTTACTTCATTTACTGAAAACAAGTTTTTTTTTTTGTTTTAATATGTTTTAGTGATATGATAACACTGATAAAAACAATACTTTTATGAGTTTTATATACAATACTTTTCATTAGTTTTTAAAAAGTTTTTAAAAATGATGATAATGATGATTAAACTGAACAGTAATTCTTGTAATTGTCATTATCGCAATAGTCCCGGGTCCACTTATCACAACAATCATCCTCCTTCAGCAGGAAGTTGTGTAAGTGTTTAGGTAACTTTGGCACTGTCTGTGTATCAGTTGTTGTCCTGAATTAAAATAGCAGAGAGGAAGACAAAGGAAGGGTTGGAGCAGGTCATCAAGGCAGCACTCCAACACCTTGACCTGCTGAATTCAGACAGACCTATTTATAAAACAAACCTTGCGGTTTCTTTGTCTGCAGCACTGTGTGAATACAAAGGACAAAGTTAGCGCCAGACAGTGACGGTGACATTTCAAGAAGGTTTAATGGTTAGACGTTAGTTATTGGATAAAATGGTAAGTCGCTGGACGCTTGCCTGGCAGAGATCTGGGCGACTGTCCAGAGAGCCAGATAAGGATTTAATCTTCAGTCACTTCCATTCACATTTACTGTACTTGGTTGATATGATTTAGCGGAAAGCTACTTAAAGTTCATATGCACTTCTTGTAGGATATTCTAGCAGCTCTTTTTCACACAATGAAAGTGGATTGGGATAGGAGATATTGAGCTCCAAAACTGACCAAACAAACAAACAAACAAACAAACAAACAAACAAACAAACAAAAAACATTATTCTGTGGAACAAAAAGCAGGTGTTTATGTATTTTAATAATCATGTATATTAAATGTATTGGATATAGTACAATGTAGTATTATATAAACAAATAAATAACAATGTGATGTTAATTATCATAATAACAAATGTGATTTAAAATAAATAATTACTAACAACAAACATATTGTTATTATTATTATTATTATTATTATTATTATTATTATTATTATTATTACAAAAACAAGAATGTGATTGCAGAAACTATAAAATAAATAAAATCATATTTTCTACTACTACTACTGCTACAAGGATCTGATTACTAAAACTGCTTTAAATAACTGTGATGATATAATAATAATAATAATAATAGTAATAATAATAATAATAATAATAATAATAATAATAATAATAATAATTGTTGTTAACTAATTATTAGTAGTAATAATAATCCTCACAGTCATATTTTTTATTTTATTAATTATTATTATTTATTATTATTATTATTATTATTATTATTATTATTATTATTATTAATAATTATTTATTACTATTATTACTACTACTAATAAAATATGGATCTGATTGCTGAATCTATTTTAAAATAATAATAATAATAATAATAATAATAATAATAATAATAATAATAATAATAGTTATTATTATTCATAATAGTATTACAATTATTTAATAATACATTATTATTATTATTATTATTATTATTTATTACTGAAACAAGGATCTGATTGTTAAAGCTGTTTTAAAATTATTTTGATGATGATGATAACAACAAAACAATCTAATTAATTAATAATACATTATTAATAACTAATTAGTAGTAGTCATCATCATCATCATATATCTCATATAAAAATATAAAACTGATTGCTGAAGCTATTTTAAAATGATTTTGATAATAATAATAATAATAATAATAATAATAATAATAATAATACAATTTCTCAAATTAATTAATAATATGTTACTAATTAGTAGCAGTAGTCATCATATATTTAAAAAAAAATACATTCTATTTATTATTATTATTATTATTATTATTATTATTATTATTATTATTAAAACAACCATCTCATTACTGAAGCTATTTTAAAACAAAAACAAAAATAATAATATTATTATTAATAATAATAATGAAATACAAAGATACTTTTATTTCATTAGTCAGTTTGTTTGTTTGTTTATATAAAGTTTAGGCAATCAGATCCTTGTTTCATTTCCTATGACAGAACCAGAAACGAGTGGCCTAGCTGTGAGAGTAGATTATGGGGTCTGAAGCAGGGTTAAGGGGGGTGCGCAAGATCTCCTCTTTTCAGAAGCTAATTCAGCTCTAATCTCAGAGTCTAGTCCAGATTAACTAATCGAGGGCCATATAGTGTAAAGTTATAGCAATGGGCCTAACATCGGCTCAGTCAGGCTACTCACAATGTCAGACGTGATTAGAGGAAAACCAACACTGATCCTAAATCCCACCACAGCATCCCAGTCAGACCTGGAGTTTAAGGCCAACTGTAATGTGGGAGGCTCAGTACTTCTATTAATAAACACGAATCATATACAGCGGGTGTCCAAAAGTCTTCTATTTTACGTTACTATTTTAATTTATATGTTTTAAAATTGAGAAACTGTTATCAGCAAAGCAATTTGAATGAGAAGTGCATTAAAAACATCTTCACTCTATGATTAAAAACAAACAAACAAATAAAATAAAATAAAATAAAATAAGAATAACAGAAAATAAAATAAAATAAAATACTGGAAAAAATGGAAAGGTTTACTAAATTTTAGGGGACATTTTTTGATGAGTAAAGAAAGATATGGCAAGTAGCCATTCTCGGACAGGTACAGCAATAATCTCTTAATTTTCCTTGAGGAATCCTTCACTATCCTCAGGAATAATCTTCCAGTCAACAACATTTGAATTAGTGAGAGAAAGAGAGGACAACCAGCAGTGGCTGCTTTAAATCCCATTCCCATCCGAATAACTCCCATCTGCTCTCCTCCAAATCCCAGTCCGTTCATGAGCAACCCTACTCCTCAATGAAGGATCAGAATCAGATATTTTTAGTAAAAATGATAAATATTTAAAATATTTAGGGTGAATTTCAAATTTCACCCTAAAACCAACAGAAAACAAACAAACAAACAAACAACAACAAAAAAAAACAGTCCGCCATGGATTCAAATCTAAGTTTGACATTTTAACAGCTGAGCCCAAGCCTCTGTTACTAATGCAAAAACGTCACTTTAGAACTAGTGATCTCAATGCGGTAGGCTACTTGTGCACTGCGTTAGGTTATTTCTGTGTGCGCACAAGCACATAAAATTGAATACACACAAAATTATGGCTGTCTTGATGAGTATCCTCGTAAGCACAGTCATCCTAAAAGGTTAAAAACCCCTACTTTACATAATACAGAGAGCTTTTAATACAATAAGCTTTCAATGAAGCAACTAAATGTTCCTTTGTTACTAGTTCTAAAGTGTTGTTTTCATTAGTAACGGAGGCTTGGGCTCAGCTGTTAAACTGTCAAACTGAGAATTGAATCCATGGTGGAAGGAAGTAGTTTGGCACAAAAGAGGATTTTTAGAGACACTCTGTTGTTGCCTCTTTTTTATTTACATGCTTGTGCCATCAAACTGTTGCATAAATGCAATATCACACTCGTAGCTGTGTGATATGGCTGTTTATCAGCACGCTGTGATCACGTACGGCCGAATCACAGCCATGCTGATACATAGCTATATCGCACTGCTACTCGTGTGATATTGCTCATATATATAGATTGCTCATACACAAAGACTGCCTGTTAGATTTACCCAAAATGAATTATATCTCATGTTTAACCACTATAGAAATGACAGAGCCAGCGGCAAATTTCAGAAGATCTGGCCGAGGTAAGGGTTACCTTGGCGGGTTCATGAGTGCTGAGCGGCTGCTGACGCCCTGGAGCTCACATGTCCAAAAATGTTTTCATATTGACGTTATCTTTATTAACAAACTGCATATTTGAAGTCTAAACAAGTACATTCTCACTTAAAAAAAAAACCTCTTAAAAATACATTCTGTGCCACGAAACATTATTATTTATAAAATTATAGTGGATTTGGGTGTCTGCCATAACAGAGGGGATTCCCCCATTAAAAATCGTGTTCTGGGGTAAATATGCGTTTTTGGCTGGGTTCCCCTGGTAAAATTAGCATTTCGTGGGCTAAATATTACATTATTGAGGTCGCTTCAACCAACAGACATGAAAAACAACCCGCGGCAACAGTGTTAAAGTAGACCAGTTCCTTGGGAAAACCACGGACTTGGCAACACTGACCACAGGCGGAGTTATACAAACAGTGAAACAGTTGGAGTGCCGATATCACTTGAATATTGCATTCCTCTCAGCCAATCAGATTCGAGGACCAGAAGGAACTGTTATATAAAAATGCTATTTCACACTCGTAGCTGTGCAATATAGCTGTATATTAGCACACTGTGATTACTTATGGCACTTGGCCTGCAACCTTGTGGGACGGCCGAATCACATCTGTACTGATATATAGCCATGTCGCACTGCAATAGATTTACCCAAAACGAATTATATCCCATGTTTAACCACTATAGAGACATCAGAGCCAGCGGCAAATTTCAGAAAATCTGACCAATTTAAGGCTGCTCTTGGCGGGTTCATGAGTGCTAAACAGCTGCTGACGTGCTGGAGTTCAAATGTCCAAAAACGTTGATGTAAATTTTCAAATAGACGTTATCTTTATTAAGAAACTGCATATTTCAAGTCTAAACAAGTACATTCTCGCCTAAAAAAACAAACAAAAAAAACTCGTAAAACTACACAAAGACAGCCTGTTAGATTTACCCAAAATAAAATATCTCATGTTTAACCACTATAGAGACATCAGAGCCAGTGTCAAATTTCAGACGAAATTTGACAAAAAATAAATAAATAAATAAATAAATAAAACGCTCTTAAAACTACATTCCGTGACACAAAAACAGTATTATTTATAAAACTATAGTTGATTTTGGTATCCACCATCACATTCACTGAGAGAAATAGCACAAGCAGGGTTGCCAGGTTCTCACAACAAAGCCCACCCAATTGCTCCTCAAAACCAGCCCAAAAGTAGCCCAATTGCGTTTTTTGGGGTTAGCGATTCCCCATTAAAAATCGTGTTCCGGTGGTAAAATACATGTTTTTGGCAGGGTTTCCCTGGTGTTTCGTGGGCTAAATATTACGTTATTGAGGTCGCTTCAACCCACAGACATGAAAAACAACCCGCGACAACAGTGTTAAAGTAGCCCAATTCCGTGGGAAAACTGCAGACTTGGCAACACAGCGAAGTGATACAAACAGTGAAACAGTTGGAGGGCCGATATCACTAGAATATTGCATTCCTCTCAGCCAATCAGATTCGAGGACCAGAAAGAACTGATATATAAAAAATGCAATATCACACTCGTAGCTGTGCAATATGGCTGTATATCAACACTCGGTGATTACTTAAGGCACTCGGCCTGCAAACATGTGGCACAGCTGAATCACAGCCATACTGATATATAGCCATATCGCACTGCGATAGATTTACCCAAAACAAATTATATCTCATGTTTAACCACTATAGAGACATCAGAGCCAGCGGCAAATTTCAGAAAATCTGACCAATTTAAGGCTGCTCTCGGTGGGTTCATTAGCGCAGAACGGCTGCTGACGCCCTGGAGCTCACGTCCAAAAACATTGACACAAATTTTCGAACTGATGTTATCTTTATCTACAAACCGCATATTTGAAGTCTAAACAAGTACATTCTCACCTAAAAAAAAAAAAACAAACAAACAAAAAAACCCTCTTAAAACTAAATTTCATGACACAAAAACATCATTATTTTTGTGTCACGAAATACCACAAGCAGGGTTGCCAGGTTTTCACAACAAAACTCCTCAAAACCAGCCCAAAAGTAGCCCAATTGCGTTTTTTGGGGTTGTGGATTCCCCCATTAAAAATCGTGTTCTGGTGGTAAAATACATGGTTTTGGCAGGGTTCCCCTGGTAAAATTAACATTTAGTGGGCTAAATATTACGTTATTGAGGTCGCTTCAACCCACAGACATGAAAAACAACCCGCGACAACAGTGTTAAAGTAGCCCAATTCCGTGGGAAAACCGAACTGAATGGCACTTCACATGTCTAAAAACGTTGACGTAAATTTTCAAATGGACATTATCGTTATTAACAAACCGCATATTTGAAGTCTAAACAAGTACATTCTCGCCTGAAAAAAAAAAAAAAACTCTTAAAACTAGATTCCGTGACACAAAATCAGTATTATTTATAAAACTATAGTTGATTTGGGCATCCACCATCACACTCGCTGTGAGAAATAACACAAGCAGGGTTGCCAGGTTTTCACAACAAAACCTGCCCGATTGCTACTCAAATGTAGCCCAAAAGTAGCCTAAGCACGTTGTGAGGGGGGGTACCCCCATTAAAAATCGTGTTTTGGGGGTAAAACACACATTTTTGCCAGGGTTCCCCTGGTAAAATTAGCATTCCAGGGGCTAAATATTACATTTTGAAGTCACTTCAACCCATGGCAACAGTGTTAAAGTAGCCCAGTTCCACAGGAAAATTGCAGACTTGGCAACACTGACCACAAGCGGAGTTATACAAACGGTGAAACAGCTGGAGTTCCAATATCACTAGAATATCGCACTCCTCTCAGCCAATCAGATTCGAGGACCAAAAAGAACTGTTATATAATGCAACGCAATATCACACTCGTAGCTGTGCAATATGGCTGTATATCAGCATGCTGTGATTGCTTACGGTACTTGGCCTCCAACCTTGTGCCTACAGCTGAATCACAGCTGTGCTGATATATAGCCATATCGCACTGCTACTCACGTGATAAAAACTTCCCCTGGTAAAATCCCCTGGACATCAGAGTCAGTACCAAACTTTTTTTTTGCAAAGGGGCTTTAGCTATCTGAAGGACCCACAAATTGCAGAGTTACAAAAATGTTGGCCATCAAAGCTTTTTTCCAACAAAATGCTTAAAGTCACGCAGCAGGGGCTGATAATGCCTGTACAGTTGAAGCGAACTTTAATTTTCATTTCTTTTCATCCCTTTCCATTTTTAAAGTTTTCCATAAATGACAAGCATTTTAGATATATGCCAGGTACTGGATAAATAAAGTTTATGATGTTTATTATTATTTTAGTAGGCAGTGAGGGGTCCAGCTGGGCTCCGGCCAACTCATACAAACACGAGAGAAAACGGGCCGATGCTTTGTTTCAATTTCATCACAAATGTTTGTGTTCTCTTTGCCTCTGGAAAAAGGGCTGCTTTCATGTTCTTTTTTTTTTTTTCTCTAATGGAGCAAATAAGTACATTATGGGGATTCCAGTACTGCGTGAACTCTCAGGAACACAAAGCTTGTTTGTAGTGATGGCACTATTGCTTCCAGCTGTGGCTGTCACTGATATAATTACATGACTGATGTTCAGTCACTCACTCCCTATAGGATAACTTGGTAATGTGCTCTTAAAAATGTAATCGGTTCATACATTTTGTTTTGTGTGTGTTTGTATATACATATAAATCAACAATCAATACATTATGAATAATTTACTGCCATTGTGTGAATAAAATGTAATAATGTAATCCATAAAAAAGTAACTGATCTTATTAAGACCATTTTAAAAAGGTAATATACTCTAATTACAAGTACTTAATTTTTGGAATCTGATTAAATAATCCGAATTACATCTAATTAGTTACTACTCAGAACCTTATTTCCACCATGGGATAAAAAAAAAAAAAAAAAGTCATTATGAATTTGCTCACTTTTTTTTCTGCAAATGGCAGATAAAAAGGCTGAATTGCAAGATATATTAAATTTCTAGTTCTCAGAAGAAAAGACCTGAGATACAAAAATTGCAATTGCAAGATAAAAAGCCTGAATTGTGAGTTGGTAACTCGCAAATGCCAAAAAAAAAAAGGGCAGATTTGTGAGATATAAACTCAGAACTGCAAGATAAATGAATTTCCAATTTTGAGAGGAAATGTCCAAATCATGAGATAAAAACTCGCAAATGTGAGAAAAAAGGCAGATTTGTGATGTAAACTTGCAATTGTGAGGGAAAAAAAGTCTGAATTATGAGATAAAAACTTGGAATTGTGAGGAAAAAAAGGCAGATTTGTAAGATATAAACTCGGAATTGCAAAATATAGAAATTCCCAATTCTTAATGAAGTCCAAATTATGAGATAAAAACTTGCAATTGCAAGAAATAAGTCTGAATTATGAGATAAAACCTCAGTTGTGAGAAAAAGGCAAATTTGTGAGATGTAAATTCTCAATTCTGAGAAAAAAGTCTGAATTATGAGCTAAAAACTCAATTGTGAGAAAAAGTAAGTTTTTATCTCAACTAGGTTTATATCTTACAAATACGGAATTGTGAGATAAAAACTCACAATTGTGAGAAAAAAAAGGCAGATTTGAGAGATGTAAAACTCAGAATTGCAAGATATATAAATTCCCAATTCTGAGAAAAATGTCTGAATTATTGAGAGAAAAACAAAAGTTGGAATTATGAGATACAAACCTAAAATTGTGAAAAAAAAAATAGATTTGTGAAATATAAACTCAGAACTGCAAGATAAGTAATTTCCCAAGTAACAGAAAGATTGAGATACAATTGAGATAAAGCCTGCAGTTGTGAGAAAAAAAAATCTGAATTGTGAGATACAAAACTCAGAATTGCAAAAAATGTAAATTCCTAATTTTGAGAAGAAAAGTCTGAATTATGAAATTTAAAAAAACAAACAAACAAACAAAAAAAAAAAAACACAATTATGAGATAAAAAGTCCAAATTGTGAGATAAAAAGCCCGAACTGTGATATATAATCTTGTAATTGTGAGGGAAAAAAGGCAGATTTGTGAGATATAAACTCGCAAGTATGAGATAAGTCCAAATTGTGAGATAAAAAGTCTGAATTGTGAGATAAAAACTCACAATTGTGAGAAAAAAAGGCAGATTTGAGAGATTTAAAACTCAGAATTGCAAGATATATAAATTCCCAATTCTGAGAAAAATGTCTGAATTATTGAGAGAAAAAAAAAGTCAGAATTATGAGATACAAACCTAAAATTGTGAGAAAAAAGTCAGATTTGTGAAATATAAACTCAGAATTGCAAGATAAATAATTTCTCAATTCTAACAAAAAGATTGCAAAACTTGCAAAAAAAAAAAAAAAAAAAAAAAAAAAAAAAAAAAGAGTAGAAAAACTCACAATTATGAGATAAAAAAATTGTGAGATAAAAAGCCTGAATTGTGATACATAATCTTGCAATTGTGAGGAAAAAAAGGCAGATTTGTGAGATATAAACTGAGAATTGCAAGATATATAAATTCCCAATTCTATATTCCCAAAAATATCTGAATTATGACAAGATATAACCATTTCCAATTCTGAGAAGAAATGCCCAAAATATGAGATAAAAACTCACAACTGCAAGAAAAAAGCAGATTTATGAGAAATAAACTGAGAACTGCACAATGTATCAATTCCCAGTTCTGAGAATAATTCAGAATTATCAGATAAAAAGCCTGACTTTTGAGATAAAAACTCTCAATTGCGAAAAAAAAGTCAGATTTGTGAGATATAAACTTGCAATTACGAGAAAAAATAAAGCATTCTGTGAAATAAAAACCTTGCAAGTGCAGGGAAAAATCAGATTTGTATATCCAACTAATCCAACCATACATATATATCCAATATATAAAATTCCAACTCAATTTAAAATATTCAGCTCTTTTTTATTCAAATAACCTACGTTTTTCTGTGGAAATGAATAACAGATGAAAGTGAAGTCACATTTAAAAGCCATTTTAATACAAATAAATACAAAGTTAAATTATAAATATATCCTTCATCTGTTAATCAGTAGAAAAGAAATAAAATAAAATAAAACAGAACAAACAAACCAACCAAAAGACCCTATTAGTTTAGTGACAGGACATGTTCTAACTGTTTTCATTTGACACTCTGCTCAGCCCCGCCACCCTGTCTCCGGTACAGCTGCAGCACCAGGTCCCGTAGCTCCTCCCTCTTCCTGCGCACCTGATTCCGTGGAAACCAGTGCTCCAATCGCAGCGGGAGATCAAAGTGCACCACTGGATTCTGAGCGGAGAAACACAAAGCAGCGACAATCAAATCTACAATGACATGAAAACCAAAGTTCTGTCATGTGCAGTTATCTGTTTAATTAAATAGTTAAAAATTAAAAAAAAAAAAAATCTCTTGTAATAAATTCAATTGCAATAAACAAATATCTGAATATAATAGATATTGAATTTATTACAATTAATTCAATTGTATATATATATATATATATATATATATATATATATATATATATATATTGAATTGAATACTATTGAACTAATTGTAATAAATGCTATATTATTTTTTTATATATATATATATATATATATATATATATATATATATATATATATATATATATATATGAATAGAATAAATATAGAATTTAGTACAATTAATTAGATAGTTTTTATTATATTTAATTTCTTAAAGAAACTATTGAATTAATTGTAATAAATTCAATTGTAATAAACAAATATCTGAATATAACAGATCTAGAATTTATTACAATTAATTAAATTGTTATATATATATATATATATATATATATAACAATTTAATTAATTGTAATAAATTCTAGATCTATTATATATCTATATATCTATATCTATATCTATATATATATATATATATATATATATATATATATAAAATTTTTTTGAATTGAATACTATTGAACTAATTGAAATAAATTCTATATAAATTTTTTTTATATATATATATATATATATAAAAAAAATTTTTTCATTGAATACTATTGAACTAATTGAAATAAATTCTATATACATTTTTTTGATATATATAAATATATATATATATATATATATATAATATGAATATAATAAATATTGAATTTATTACAATTAATTCAATTGTATATATATATATATATATATATATATATATATATATATATATATATATAATAAATATAGAATAGAATTTATTACAATTAATTACATAGTTTTTATTATATATATAAAATCTCTTAAAGAAACTATTAATTGTTATAAATTCAATTGTAATAAACAAATATCTGAATATAATAGATGTAGAATTTAATGTTGAGTTAATATTATATAAAATAAATCCAGTATTCAATATATTCAATATTCAATACATTTAATATAGATATTAATATACATTCTAAACTTTTGAATGTAATATATAAATATAGGATTTATTACAATTTTTTTCTTAGATTTCAATACATATATATGTGAGAGAAACCCTATATATATATATAAGAATGTTTTATATATATAAAACTGTTTTATAGAATGTTTATATATATATATATATATATATATATATATATATATATATATATATATATATATATATATATATATATATTATATATATAAACATTCTTAATTATATAATTATAATAATAATAATATAGCTGCAAGCAGCAATTACCGGGGTTCGAGCATTTAAGGCCTTTGAGGTGGTATGCAAATTTGTTCAGAATGAGAGGATATATCATACAGATATAAGTGTAAGATCTAGTGTTTGTGTGAATGGATGAGCATTTTTTAACAATTTGAGGCAATTTACCATAGAAATCTTGATTTTAAAGCCTTTTTAACTGTTATAGCACCAGCTATGCTCCGATCTCCATGAAACTTTGCATGCTTGTTAAGAATCATCAGACACATGTTTTCTCCAATTTTCGTAACGTTTTGAGTTTTCGTTTTGGTTTTATAAGCTTTTGAGTATATGTGGCCACGCCCCTATTGTAAATGGCCCCATTACAGCTAACCGAAGGACAAAATTCAACATTTTTTTGATAATTATTGATCTAGAGAGTCCAGAGAACATTACTGCAGTGGTTTGATCGAGATTGAGCGAAAAACCTAGGACTAGTTCGCCAAAGTAGGTTTTTGACATATTGTTGAATAATTAATGAACGGTTTGATTGACAGCAATGGTTCTTGAGGCAAAGCTGTTCATCATGAGGAAATCTATCAAATGATATGCATATTGTGTGGATTTGTGAAACACCACGTGATTACAGAGCCATAAAACTCGTTAGCGCCAACTAGTGGCCGATTTGTTTCAAAATTCTTACAGACCTTTAGGGCCATGAGTCGAACATGCCCAGTGAGTTTCGTTCCGATCGACCTCTGTTAACCTTGTCTAATAGGTGCTCAAAATTCATTGATCAATGGCGGCCATGTTTTTTGAGATACGCCAATGGCCTTATAGACCCTTATGGCACATTGGACAGGGACACTGCATACCAATTTTCAGGTTGATTGGACTGACGGTTGCAAAGTTATAGCCATTTTTATGTTTTTCCTCTATTATAGCGCCACCAAGTGGTCAAGCTCCGCAATTTTTTGGATTTGACCAAAGGCTGAACTTTTACATATGTGTTCCGAGTTTGGTGATGATATGTCATTCTGTTCCAAAGTTATAGCCATTTTAGTGAAAGTGGCCCCTCCTCTTTCGAACGTTTTGGCACCCCTTTGCGACCGTGAGTCAAAAGTTTAACTTCTTTTTGATAATTTTTGATCTAGGGAGTCTGGAGAACTGTGCTGCAGTGGTTTGATCGAGATCGAGTGAATAACCTAGGACTAGTTCGCAAAAGTGGGTTTTTCACATATTTGTGAATATGTAATAAACGACTTGATTGACAGCAGTGCTTCTTGAGGCAAAGTTGCTCAGCATGAGGAGATCTATCATATGGTATGAAGTTCTAGTGTTTCTGTGATTATATGAGCATGTTATAGCAATTTAAGGCAATTTACTTTTGAAATTTCGTGTTGTTGAAGCCTTTTTAACTGTCATAGCGCCACCTATGGTCCGATCTCCATGAAATTTTACATGGTTCTTAAGAGTCATCTGACACATGTTTTCACCAACTTTCGTAAAGTTTTGAGTTTTTGTTTAGGTTTTATAGGCTTTTGGGTATATGTGGCCACGCCCCTTTTCTAAATGACCCCGTTATAGCTACCCAAAGGACAAAATTCCACATTTTTTTGATAATTATTGATCTAGACAGTCTGGAGAACTGCGCTGCAGTGGTTTGATCGAGATTGAGCGAAAAACCTAGGACTAGTTCGCAAAAGTAGGTTTTTCACATATTTGTGAATAATTAATGAACGGTTTGATTGACAGCAATGGTTCTTGAGGCAAAGTTTTTCATCATGAGGAGTTCTATCAAATGATATGCATATTGTGTGGATGTGTTAAACACCACGTGATTACAGAGCCATAAAACTCGTTAGTGCCAACTAGTGACCGATTTCTTTCAAAATTCTTACAGACCTTTAGGGCCATGAGTCGAACATGCCCAATGAGTTTCATTCCGATTGACCTTCGTTAACCTTGTCTAATAGGTGCTCAAACTTCATTGGCCAATGGCGGCCATGTTTTTTGAGATACGCCAATGTCCTCATAGACCCTTATGGCACATTGGACAGAGACACTGCATACTAATTTTCAAGTCAATCGGACCAACGATTGCATAGTTATAGTCATTTTTATGTTTTTTCAGGCTTATAGCGCCACCAAGTGGTAGAACTGTGCAATTTTTTTTTATTTGACCAAAGATTGAGCTTATACATACGTTTCCCAAGTTTGGTGAAGATATCTCATTTGGTTCATGAGTTATAGCCATTTTAGTAAAAATGGCCCTCCACCTGACAAACTTTTTGGGGCCCTTTCGCAATGATGAGTCGAATTTTGACATTTTTTTGATAATTATTGGTATTCACTGTCCAGAGAATATTTCGGCAGTGGTTTGGTTTCGATCCGGCGAAAAACCTAGGACTAGTTCGCAAAAGTAGGTTTCGGACATCATTAACATTTGCGGAAAAACGGGGCCTCCAGGACCCCAAATCACAGGGGGGGGTTTTCAATTTGTATTGACCCAAGGATTCCAAAAATGTAAAATTTTTGAGTCTACGACAAGCGGTTTAGGAGTTATGAGCACTTTCGCGTTTTTGATCGCTGTAGCGCCACCTATAGGCCAATTTGGCTGAGTCTTTGTATCTGAGTAGCGAGGGGGACTACTACCATCCGACCAAGTTTCAGCTCTCTAGGCCTTACGGTTTGGGCTGCACATTCAGTTTTAGGGAAGAATAATAATAATAATAATAAAAAAAATCCTAACAATTACAATAGGGTTTCAGCGCTACGCGCTCGAACCCCTAATAATGTATTCTATCACAGTGTGCTTGAATACAAACTAGCATTCAACTCAGTAACTTGAGTTCCTAAGACCCCAATTTTTGTACTTACGTTGCTGAAAATCCCATTAAATCGCAGACCGCGAAATGTCAGGTAACTTGGATGACTAATGTTTCTGACATTTAGCATTGAGAAACAAAAAAGCTCTGACCCGATACAAAAATGCACCACGAGGTATCGGAACAAAGCCAAAAATTTTGCTATCAACCCTGTACGTAGGTACCTGCAGGAAGCTTTCGACATACTGCAGCAAGTACAGGCCACAGTCGCTGCTGTTGTCCTGTAGCGGGACCCTGCACAGATTCCCATTAATGCTTTCACTGGTAAACCTTCGAGCGCTTCCTTTCCGAACTTCCCATTCCACTTGCAGATACCTGAGGGGTGAGATGACATTTAGGGAGAATCTCAGGAATGTACTCTTGGAGATCAATATGAAGGCACATTTAGTTCTCTGACATGATTGAACACAATAAAACACCAATCCTAATAACAGTGCATGGTGTGAATGACTCACTCGCGTAACAGCGTGTAGATCCGCTGGTGGTACGACAGCTTTAGAGAGTCCATGACCAGAATACAAGGCCTGAGGGCGAACCAGGGAAAGAGACAGACAGATAAACGGATCAGGAACGAATCTCACCTGAAGAGCCCTCTTCAGGATAATACAGAGCTGTGGGAAAAAGTATTAGCCCCCCCCTAATATTGAAGACTGGTTTGGTACCTCCTGCAGATGGTCTCTCTTGTGCAGCTGTGTACTGTGCAATCCTAAAATCACAGTAAAAGTACCATTAGACTCTTTCATGATATATTACTGTTTGGGCTGCCAAACGATTAATCGCATAGAAAATAAAAGTATATATGTGTGTGTACTGTGTGTAATTATTATGTATATATAAATACACACAAATTAATGTATATATTTAAGAGAAATATGTTATTTATGTATAAAAATATAAATATAAAAATTATAATAAATACATATACTTGTAAATATTTCTTTAATATATACATGAATGTGTTTGAATGTGTTGTACCAGTTCGTAAACTGGTTTAAAATTAATATAAACTGTAATGTCTATCCGGAACATATCTGATTATAATTATTGGTATTATTATTTAAACTGTGTGTGTAGTGAGATTACCGGTAGGTTGTGGGATTTCGGCTCACTGGGTTTCAATCTGTTTCCTTTTTGTTGCTGTGAACTGTCTGGAAATACAAAAAACAAACAGTCTCAAAGAACTTTTTAAACTTTGAAATATTATTTTTCCGTGTTGGTTTGATTTTTAAAAACCAATAAAGGCATAAAAAAAATGTTATTTGGAAAGTCATCTATTAGATATATCAAAAACAAAACAAACCAAAAAAAATCATAAAACGTCTAATAATTTGAGACTAATATAGACTAATTTTAAATATCATAATTAATCAGAAATATTGCATAATTTATTACTGTATATTTTTATAGAATTCACTTTGGGAATTATTTGTAAATATTAACACATTCTACATATTTTAACTGGAACCCTTGCACTATTATCCTTGACCTAAGTTTGACCAAAGAGCATCAGATATATGAAAGAATAACTTTTAAAATATTTTTATGAAAATGTAATAACTACTTATAGATATTTTCTAATTATTTAATTAATATTTAAATATTTTTGTGTGGAGTTACTTGCATTCATTAACCTCAACCTGGGAACATTTTTTACTAAAGTTACTGAAAGAAAATAAGATATTAAAAAAATAAATATATATAAAAAAATATGAATAAAATAAAATAAAATAAAACTTTGTGTATTTATATGCAGTGTTATTTTAGTATCACTGATGTACTATGTACGGGATAATGTACATCCAGCCGGTTGTTTTCGCAGAATAAAGCACGACAGGCTTATCAGCAACCCGACATGAAGCGGACACATAAAAAATTATAGTGATAAAAAAACATTGATTTAAGATGAAAATGTTTCAAAATCTTACCAGTTTGTTAGTTATCTTACAATCTATTACAGTGTGCAAAATGACAGCAGCTGCGTTTGTATGAAATGAGAGAGTGAGTCTAAGGTACCAGGATGACATAATTAATTGTACTCATAAAATTGAGTTTTAATATTTTATTAGCAAACCAAACACAAAGCTTCCACAAAGAAAAATTTTTGCCAGCAAGTGAACAGCGCCAACTGCAGGAAGTTACCCGGATGAGCCCGTGTTATTAGTTATTAGTTTGTTATTTTATTACATCAAGTTAAACTAAACAAAAATGAGAAATGGGACAACTAGCTGAAATATGTGGAAGCCCATTTCCACCACTGAATAAAAAAAAAAAATTTAAAAGGTATTGCGACTTTTTTCTCACAATTGCGAGTTTATGTATCGCAATTCTGACTTTTTTTTTTTTTTTTTAATCAGAAATATGAGATATAAACTTGCGTGGAAAACAAATCCCACTTAATAACTTGCAATTTTGTGTTAGAAAGTCGAAAATTGCAAGATAGAAACGCATAATTCTGAGAAAAAAAAGTCTGAATTGCAAGTTTATATATTGCAATTCTCACGATTTTGGCTTTTTTTCCTTGCAATTTCGCACTAATATGATGCAATTCTAAGAAAAAAATCAGAAATACAAGTTTGTATCACAATTCTGAGAAAAAAATCAGAACCGTGAGATAAAAAGTCGCAAATTACCTTTTAAATTTTTTGTTCAGTGGTGAAAACAGGCTTGCCTAGAATATGGGCCAATCTACAGAATTGGTTCAAAGTCAGAGTTGGAAACATCTTGAAAATAATAATAATAAAAAAAAAGGTCTTTTTGAAAGTATTCAAATTGTATAATATTCAAGGTACACATTTCTAGAAAATGTGCAGTTAACTCTCATATTGCATTTTCAGAATGTCCTGGAATATTTGTCTTCTCCTCAAATTTGTCACTACCAAAACACAGTAGTATATAATTTAATAAAAA
Source organism: Cirrhinus mrigala (assembly GCA_036247105.1). Taxonomy (NCBI): domain Eukaryota; kingdom Metazoa; phylum Chordata; class Actinopteri; order Cypriniformes; family Cyprinidae; genus Cirrhinus; species Cirrhinus mrigala. The sequence goes on from CM070028.1 coordinate 12,501,031, forward strand.
AGGTTATATTGACCTAATGAAATTTTGCTTACATCTACACACACACACATATATACATACATACGTATATATACATATAGGTCATTTAAGGTTACCTTTCTTATAAAACAGGTCTACACCTTGTTCTTTTATTAAACAAACGAAATAGCCTTATGTTATTTATCTTATTTACACAACGGCATGTCATTTATCTCTCTAACGTTACGTTACGTGGTCACGCGTCTACAATTTCTCCTCCGTTAAAACGCGGACGGGATTGCGGAGTCCATTCATAAAAACGTACTTACTCTACAGCACGGGATGCCACAGAATTCAGCAATTTTTGGATTAATAAATCAAGAGTAGGTCTCTCATGTAAATCGAATCGCGATATGGACTAGTGTCTGTGAACATTAAAACGCAACAAGACGGTTTAAATATGAATCCTCCATGTTCCGTTTGGCTCTGTATGAATGAATGGCGGAGACGCGGCTTTGTTTACTACACAAATAGTGAAGCACCCGCGACGCTCGCGGTTATTTTCGGCCTCTGCGTCTCATTATATGACTACATAAACGCATGAACTTAATCTCCAGAGCTGCTGTGAGAGTCACATCATGTAAATTTTATCGTTTCATTTGAGAAAATTAGCATCATATCATAGTGTATGCACACAAAAACTAACCGACAACCTGTCAAAATAAAAGTCACGTTTAACATGTAACAGAAATGTATTAGTCTTGAATTACTTTTGTACAGTATAATGTAGGTGTTTAAATATTCCTATTTCTGGCAAATTAAAATAAAACAATTAAATGCAGAAATTATAATAATAACAGAAATAACAGAAAAAAAAATATGTTTGTCTGGCAGCATATAAAAGGGTTTAATTGTCATTTTGTTAAAAATAAATAAATGTTTAATGCCTGTATTTGATTATCAGAAAAATTAAAACAAGAATTTCTGGAAAAAAAAAAATAAATAAATAAAATAAAGATTGTAGGGCCCTATTTTTCAAAATGTTGAAATTGAGATTTTTCGACTTGTTTTTTTCACTGAAATAAATGTTTTTGTTATTACACAGAGAGTAATGTAAAAAATAAAAAAATAAAATACCACACCGCACCGTACCGTACCATTGGTACCCCCCTCCCTCCCCCCTCTTACATATCATGGAATAACACCCAAAAGTGCTTAATTGCACAAAAAAAAAAAAAAAAAAAAAAAAAGTGTTTGGTAGTGACTTTTAAACACATTTATGTCCAAATGATGGAGCCTCTCTACTCACCATGTAGCTATGAGAGAGAACGACACATGAATATTTCCTGATCATAAATGTAGGGGTGTAGTTAAAAATCAGTATCAGCCAATGGACTAAAACAAGCACTGTTTCAGTAGTCACACGAAAATGTTTTTTTTTTTTGGTCGTGGGACAGCAGTCTGCACTAGTTGCATAGAATGGCCCATATCATTGCTATTACTTTTACCATACATTATATATTAAAATTTTAAATAACAAAATAATATAAATAATAAAAATAACAAATAGCAACAATGTTTTGCTATGATTTTAGTTTTAGTTCACTATAATAACCCTGTTGATGTGTGTGTAATACCTTTGTGCCCTGCAGAGCTCGCTTTGCCTGTCTGACTCTTATCCTGGGACACAGGGCCTTTGTCTCTCCACGGTACACACTCAGGCCGTTCCAGACCAGGAAAACAGATCACCACAAGGTACCAGTGAGCCCTGGACAGAGAGCAAACGAAGCAGGAGAGGAAGTGGAAGTCAGTGATCTGTGATAAAGCCTTGATTCAATTGCAAAAAAAAAAAAACCCAAAAAAGCCATGCAGACTCTTCCAAAAACATTTCTGAGCGATGATGCAAAATAAGCCATATAAATTAATTCCAATGGATCAATGTAACTGATTCTTAGAAAGAGAGTGGATCTAATTTAATGATACACTTATACTGGCCAAACAGAAGTGCATTATGTTGCTTAACTTCATAATCACCAGCACTATCATCGTAAAAATACTTTATCACCAAGTTCTAGTACAGGATATGCTAATCCCGAACTGGGAGGATGGAGATTCCCAAGTTTGTGAATCATCCGTGCCATGTCGTACTGTGCGAGTGTGTTCATGTCCACGTACAGCGTGTGTCCTGTGTGGCAATTTGGTTTTATGGGAACATGGAGTACCACACCGGAATTCCCCGTTCTCAAGCAGTTTGGCACCTTGTTGCAGTGATTTATCCTCTTGTTCATGAAGTTCAATCCAACATGATCTGTTGTCCTTAGATATCAAACAAGCTGAACATCTACACAAAGCTTTAGCAATGCATTCTGACTTTTAAACAAAAGAACATTCTGTTAAGTGTGTGTGAGATGTCTTAGCTATTTGTGAGGGTTTGCGACGCGCTCTGACGTAGAAAGTACACTAAGTTGGTGGTCTCGGTTCATTGTGTCTCATTTTCTTTGTTGAAAGCTTGTTCTGTCCCAAAAACAGAATTTTAGGTATCACAGGTGACGGATTATAAATAAACAAACTAGCATTTTTTTAAACAAAACAATACTTTGATTCAGCAAGGATGCATTAAATTGATCAATAGTGACATTAAAGACATATATAATGTTACAAAACATTTATGTTTTATATAAGGGCCTATGATTTCAGCGATGCGGAAAATGCGGGATCCAGTCATAGAAACTGAATTTACTGTATTTGTCATGGAATTTGACAAATTTTGGATGGATAAATCAAAGATATGCGTAAATAAAAATGCGATATGGACTAGTGGATGTGAATATTAAGCTGCAAAAAGACTATTTAAATATAAATCCTGCATGTTATTTATATTTAAATAGTCTTTTTGCAGCTTAATATTTACATGCACTAGTCCATATCGCATTATGATTTACGCATATCTTTGCGTAATACAGTTATGGTCAATACACGCATACTGAAGAGCTTGACACTTTTGATGTTTTCAGCCTCTGATGCCTCAAAACATTAGTACATTAACACATCAACATAATCTCTAGAACTGCTCTGAGAGTCACTTCATGAGCATTTTACCATTTCTTTTGAGAAAAACTATCATTGTATCATATATAAAGAAAAACTTAAAGGTCTTCACGGCAACCCATCAAAATAAAAGTTTGGTTTAACTTGAAGAAATTGTGACAGAAATATATTACTTAAATGTAAAGATACTACTACTACTACTACTACTAATAATAAAATGATAATTAAAGCATTATTTCTTAAGGAATAGTTACCAGAAAAAAATATACCAGAATTTATTTACCACAAATGTATGTAAATACAAAACACAGTATATCTTAAAAAAGAGAGAGAGAGAGAGAAATAAATAGAGTAATACTAAACATTTTTTTTTTTTATATATATCAATATAAACTGAATCCATAAAATTAATGAATAACACAGAATTTGGTAAAAATAAAACAGAATTCGAGGGGTAAAAAAAAACACATTTCATAGCCTTAAAAAAAGTATTTTTTTGTTACATTTTTAATTAATTGTTGTTAAATTGTTTACATTTTATAATTTCAGTAAATTAGATATGTTTTTATTAATATTATTTAATTTCAACATTAATACAGAGTATAGAAAAATTAAAACTGAGGGGGAAACAACAGAATCCTGAAAAACATATAGAATAATATTTGTTCTTTTTGTTTTTTAGATAAATTATTGTTAAATTGTGTAAGTTTGATGATTTTAATAAATCACACCTGCTTTTTAATAATTATTTTTAATTTAGCCATTCAAACAGAGTCCAAATTTAATGGAAAAGAATCCAGACCAATAAACAATAAACTAGATTTCATAGGGCTTGAAAAATGTCATTTTTGTTAGATTTTTAAATAAATTGCAATAAAATTGTGTAAGTTTCATGACTTTAATAAATTAAACATGCTTTTTAATTAATATTTTTTTCCATTTAACCATTAATACAGAGTCTAGAAAAATTTAAACTGAAAAAAAAGGAATCCCGAACAATTTAACTGGAAAAAAAGGCATTTGAGAAAAAAAATAAAACAGATTTCATAGAACCAGAAAAATGTAATTTATCTTACATTTTTAATAAATTGCTATTAAATTGTGTAAGTTTCATGATTTTAATAAATCAAACATGCTTTTTGATTAATATTTCTTAATTTAACCATTTTAACAGAGTTTAGAAAAAAAAATGGACTCCAGAAAAATTTAAAAAAAAAAAAAAAAAAAAAAAAAAACAATTTGGGAAACAAAAATAAAACTGATTTCATAGGGCCTTAAAATTGTAATGTTGGTTATTTTTTTTTTAATTTAATATAAAATTCCCCACTTACTCATGATTTACGGGTATAAAAAGGTAGTCTTTGCTAAAGATGTCCACATGACGGGTCCACGTCCTTACTCTCTGATGACGTCTGTATGGGGCTCTGTGGGAAATCACCACTCAGTCATTCACATTGGCATGAAAGTTAGCAATAAAATTAACTAAAGTTCCATTAACTTTCATTTTTGGGTGTAGTGTCTCTAAATCCAGTATAAACACACTAAAAAGGCGACTTCTTACGTGCTTCCGGCCTCTTCCGAGCAGCCAGAGTCTTTTCGAGTAAGCTGCTTGTAGAAAAAACTGCTGAAGATGTGAGATCTTTCGGCCACATCTTTGTCAGCTCTTTCCAACAGAAGGTACCTGAAGGGAGCATTTAATATTAGGGGAAATTCCAGATCTCAAGCTGAAACCCTCAAAAGTACCGTCGGACTCACTTGAGGTAGAAGTCGATGATGACGTCGTTGAGAAACTCGCCATCCTTGAGGCACTCCAGGTCCTCGGTTGTCACGGTAATGCCGCCCTTGGAGGGGGGAGGCGGGTACTGGATCAGCCTGGTGGAAAATGTTCAAACAAGCTCCTCATAGAAAATGTAACTTCAGCTTCCAAAAATACAATCCTCTACGCTAATCGTGACATATCAATATTGACTTACAAATTAAATCTAAATTTCACTGCCTGTATGGAAACTTCAACAACTTGATGGAAAGTTAGTGGTATGGAAACCTCTCAGAGGGGCCAGGGAACGTCAACGTTTGGGTTCCAAACGCTGAGCTTATGGCTAATCATTGCTTTCAAAGAAGAAATTAAAGCTGAAGTGTGTCATTTCTGCACCTCTAGTGGCACCAAAGAGAATTGCAAAAATAATGGCAAGGATAAAAACAGGTTTCCTGTCTTCCATTGTGCAAAAGGCAATTTATATACATCAATATGTCTTAAAAACGTCTTTGAAACACAAGTTCTAAACTGTTGCATCTGTTATAGAACTGATTTAAATTCTTATAAGTTCATTATATAAAAGGCATTAAGGGCTCCACAAAAATGTTTAAATTATTTTTAGATTTTTAGTGTTTTATTTACGATAATTGGTTTGACTTTAATGCACCGGCAACAAAAAAAAACCCAATTATTTAATTTTGCAAACAAAAGAATAAAGCACTGGTGGGATACCGCATTTTTGAAGAGCATTTTAGCTGGTTCTGTCATCCTGAAATTAACAGGTCTTTTGAATGGGTTGAATGGGAAAGTTTTGTGGTTAAAGGGATAGTTAAGCCAAAAATGAAAATTACCCCATGATTTGCTCACCCTCAAGCCATCCTAGGTGTATATGACTTTCTTCTTTCAGACGAATACAATCGGAGTAACATTAAAAAATGTCCTGGCTTTTCCAAGCTTTATAATGCTAGTGAATGGCTGTTGAGATTTTGAAGCCCGAAAAACTGCATCCATCCATCATAAAAAGTGCTCCACACAGCTTCAGGGGGTTAATAAAGGCCTTCTGAAGCAAATTTTTGTAAGATATTCATATTTGATTAAACCATAATCCTAATTGTTGTACGCAGGTTCACGAGAAAGTGGCGTTCCAGCAGGTGATGTAGGATGTAGACAAACGGGTTGATTTGTAAAGAAAAATGTCAGAGGATTGCGATATAAATCAAGAGGAGACTGGTTTCCCTTTGCTGTAAAACTTGGTTCTCGCGAGACTAGCATATTCTCACCAGAGCTTACGCTACGCCTATGTCCTACGTCATCCCCTGGAACGCTACTTTTTCATGAAAGTGCATACGACAGTTAGCGGAAGCTACAGATTATCCTTTATAAAGCTTTAAATATGGATATTTTCTTACACAAATACACTGATTCACTTCAGAAGCCCTGTATTAACACCTGGAGCCATGTGGAGCATTTTTTACGATAGATGGATGGACTTTTTTGGACTTCAAAATCTGAACAGCCATTCACTGCCATTATAAAGCATGAAAGAGCCAGGACATTTTTTAATATAACTCTGATCGTATACGTCTGAAAAAAAGAAAGTCATATACACCTATGATGGCTTGAGGGTTAAAAATGATCATCACTGCAGCACTCTATATGACATTTTATCATTTTAAAACAATTCCAATGATATTTCAGTATATAGCTGTCTTTATATTTCAGTAAAGGGTTATTTGGAGGTTCTTGTCATGAAATATCACTTCCAGTACCTGCGTGGTGAGCTCTGTTGCCGGCTGTGGCTCCGGAGGGGTCTTCTGACTGTTGGCTCTCTTAGCCAGCTGCTGGTCACACTTGTGTTCTCCTTCTGGGGAAAAGGGAACCAGGTCAGATTGGAAACTAAACATTTGGAGATGCTCCAATCACCTTTGGCTGGAGTATTCTAACCTACTGACCTTTTCATTGGTTACGAGAAAGTCAATAGGTTTGGATACTCGAATGGTTTCCATTCGAGCGTGCAAATTACATTGGATTTTGTTCAAAAGTGGACTGTAAATGTAGGCTGGGAAAATGTAAAGAGAGCAAACATGATGGAGTCAAAGTGCCAGTAGACTTAAGGGCGAAATGGGTTCAGAAGAAGGAAAATGAAAAGAGCGACGCCATGTGCTGCCTGTTTAGGGCGGCTAACCGGGCTCCATCTCTGTTGAGTGCTGAGCCAGCTCGTAAAATGCAAGAAAAGAAAGAAAGGAGAACGCGTCTGAGGTGGCCTACTTCCATCGCTGCCAGCTGGCACCATCGAAACCGAAAAAGAAACGTGTCACGCCCCAAGAGTCCTGACGCCCACACGCAGATGTTGCCCCAAAAAAGGCCCACATGCGTACTTAAGTTGTAGGACCCCCAAAATGCAGGAGCCATGAGCCCCCACCCACGTCATGAAGCCTCTGGAGAGAGTGACACAATGGCCACTTCCACAACCCGAGAGAGAGGGAACTGCTCAGCTACTATCCGTAAAGGCAGCCAAGTTTCCTTCTCTGTCCCGTATCTACACACCAACACAGCCTCCATGGACCATGGCTAACCTCACTCCTGCTCTTATATTGGGCTGTATAATTCCTCTGGTGCCTCTATCACGCCTGCACTCATATTCCTGCTAATATCTGGCCAACCCATTGAACGGTGTAAGAGGAAGCAATGGAGAGGGGCAAATGAATGGATGGATATATAGATTGACAAATGAACGGAGAGACAAAGGAACAAAGGATGGATGGATAGGTAGACAAATGAATAGATAGACAGACAAAGGAATGATGAATGAATGGATGGATGCTCAAAGGAATGATGGATGGATGGATGGATGGATAGATGCTCAAAGGAATGAAGGATGGATGGATGGATGCTCAACGATGGATGGATGGATGGATGGATGAAGATATAGGTAAACAAAGGAATGAAGGATGGATGAAAGGACAAATAAATGAATAGAATAGACAAACAAAAGAATGAAGGATAGATGGGCATATGAATGATAGAAAAGGAATGCTCAAAGGATGAATGGATGGAGGGACGGTGGATGCTCAAAGGAAAGAAGGATTGATGGATGGGTGGGTGGATATACTAAGGAATGATGGATGGATGGATAACTGATGGAATAGATAGACAAAGGAATGAAGGATGGGTGAATAGACGGATATATGAATGGACAGATAGACAAAGGAATGATGGATGGATGGATGGTTGGATAAATGATGGTATAGGTAAACAAAGGAATGAAGGATGGATGGATAGATGGATGGATGCTCAAAGGAACAAATAATGCATGGATAGATAGATAGATAGATAGATAGACAGACAGATAGATAGATAGACATATGGATCGACAGACAGGCAAAGGAATGATGAATGGATGGATAAATGACGGTATAGGTAAGCAAAGAAATAAAGGATGGATGGATGGATGAATGAAGGGACAAATTAATGAATAGATAGACAAAGGAAAAAAGGATAGATGAATAGATGGACAAATTAATGGATAGACAAAGGATGGATGGATGGATGGATAAAGGTACAGGTAAACAAAAAATGATGGATGATGGATGGATGGACGAATGGATGGATAAAGGAACAGGTAAACAAAAAATGATGGATGGATGGATGGATGGATGATTGGATGAAAGGACAAATGAATGAATAGATAGACAAAGGAATGAAGGATGGACAGATGGATGGATTCATGAATAAACATAAAAAAATGGATTAAAGATGAAAGAAACTGAAGAATAGATGAAAGGATAAAGAACCTGAAGGACTGATAGCTGGACAGAAAAAGGAACAGATGGAAAGAATGGATAGACAAAAAAATTGGATGGATGGATGGACAAATGAAGGTACAGGTAAAAAAAAAAAAAAGGATGAAGGATGGATGGATAGATGGAATGAATGGACAGAGAGACAAAGAAATGTTGGATGGATGGATGAATGAATGAAGGTATAGGTAAACGAAAGAAGGACAGATGGACAGATGGATTTTATGGACAGAAATTATGGATGCAAGGATAGACACTCAAAGGAATGATGGATGGATGGATGAAAGGACAAATGAGTGAACAGATGGATGGATTCATAAATAAACAGACAAAACAATGGATTAAAGATGAAAGAAACTGAAGAATAGATGAAATTATGTAGAAACTGAAGGACTGATTGATGGACAGAAAAAAGAAGTAGATGGAAAGAATGTACAGACAAAGAAATTAGATGAATGGATGGATGGATGGATGGATGAAGGTATAGGTAAACAAAGGACGAAGGATAGATGGATAGATGGATAGATGGATATGAAAGGACAGACAGACAAAGGAATGATGGATGGATAAATGAATGGATGGATGGACGCCCAAAGGAACAATGGATGGATGGATAGATAGATAAACGAAGGTATAGGTAAACAAAGAAAAGAAGGACAGATGAATGGATGGACGAAGGAATAGACAAAAGAAGAATCTGAATGGAATGACAGAAAAAGGAATAAATGGATGGATGGAAAAATGGAAGGAAAGACAGATGGACAAAATAACAGGTGGATGGATGGAAAAAAGAATTAATGGATGGACACTAAAAAGACTGAAGGAAGGAATAGGAATAGATACATGAACAGTGAAATAGCTGGATGGACAGACAAACAATGAATAAACAAAGAAACTGGACAGGTGAATAGAAAGACATCTAGATAACTACCTAGCTAGCTAGATAGATATAGATGAGCAATGAAATCAGTGGGAGGCTGGAATAGATTCGATGAATAGACGATCAAAAACTAAACAAAAACAAAACAAAAAAAAAAACAAATGGATGGATAGGTAGACAGATGAACTGACCTTTGCCGTGTCCTGTCCACCGTCGCTCACATTTTGTCCCAGTAGGCACAGGAGATGTTCACCCTGTGGGTGGCAATGAAGCCGGTTCAGCCCGTTCGACCAGGATAGAGAGTTACTCAAATCGCTCTGATCATATCGCAAGCCAATCACGTCCATGAGAGACGCCAACAGAGCCGCCTGAAGATCCTCCAACTGACCAGTCAACACCAGCAAGAGGAAAGGACAGGCCTGTCCTGGAAAAAAGAATAGAAAAAAAAAAAAAAATAGAAACCACATTCTTCATCTCTTTTTAAGCAGTTTGTTTCATTTGTTTATCTGGAGCATTTAACTCAGCTCAGATGGTTGAAGATCCATCCAGAAATCTTCACTGGGTGGCCAAAAAATAAAAAGTAGTAAAATAAATAAAAAAATAAATAAAATAGCTTTCCTCCTTGTTAGAATGCCAAGCATGTGAGCACCAGACTGAATGAATTAATCTTTTAATGGCAGCTGCTTCAATCACACACAAACACCTGTTTGCGGTTCACACACGCTGCAGGTAATGCCTGCATGGTAATGCTTTAATACTCAATGGTTGACGGCTCGTCACATGAGCTCCGACTGCCGCGATAACAGCATGGTGCCATTAAGACTGGCTCACTATGCCAGCAGTATTCTCATTACAGAGATCAAGGGTGAGTGTGTGCACTAGGCTGACCTGATAAATAGAGCCTGATAAATTTCTCTGTACAAACTAAATGTGACAATCACGGCCATTGAGCAAATATAGTTAAATGTTTAATATACGGTTATGAGAAACAGGATTTAGGACTATTGCTCTATGTTATTATTATCATTATTAAATGTATTGTTAAGTTATTTACTGTATAAAATGTAATTTATTGAAATGGTATTGATATTTTTTTTTTGCAGAATATAACAGCTCACTAAGTAGGGCTGTGCAATTTGAGGGGAACAAATGGACTTGCAATTTTTCTATAAATATTGTGTATTATTATTATTATTATTATTATTATTATTTATTATAATTAAACAAAAACATCTGTCTTGTTTTAAAATGTTTATATTAAATTTTACATAAATATGCAATAAGATATAAAAATCTAAATAATAATAACAATAATAATAATAATTTTATTCGTATTATTATTATTATTATTATTATAGAAAAAAAAAAATCAAACTATGTTTTTTTTCAGATAAAATTGTGATTTAAAATGTATTTTTAATAATAATAATAATAATAATAATAATAATAATAATAACAAACCATTTTTTTGTTTAACAATATTTAGAATAAATATTTACATGTAATAATATTCAAAATATTATTATTAGTAGTAATATTATTACATTTTTTAAATAAAATTATTATTATTATTATTATTATTATTATTATTATTATACATATTAAAACCATTTTTTGGTTTGTTCAAAAAGTATATTAAATATTTACATAACGTATGTAATTATACATAAAAATAACAGTAAACTAATAAAAAATAATACTAATATTATTAGTAGTAATAGCATTAAATGTTTTAAATAATAATAATAATAATAATAATAATAATAATATATAACTTTTTTATTATGATTATGATTATGATTATTATTATTATTATTAAAATATGTAATACCATATAAAAATATTAATAAACTAAAAAAATATTAATAATATAATTAGTAGCAACAGTATTGCTATATTATTATTATTATTATTATTATTATTATTATTATTTATATTTAAATAATAATAATAATAATAATAATAATAATAATAATAATAATAATAATAATATTATTATTATTATCATTATTATACTAAAAAATTAATAAAAAATAGAAATATTATTTGCTATATTTCACAGTTCTAGTTTAAAGCTTCAAAGAAATGTTAAAACTTGGCACATTAATGCAAAAATATATTATTATATTAAACTGTTGTGTGGTCATTGTGTGGCTGTTATTTCGCCTTAAAACTCATTTCTTTAGGGTAGCTTTTATTTGAATTTTTATATTAATTTTATATTAGTTTATTTTTAAGTGTTTTGAATGCATGTTTCCTTTTTTGCTCATTTATAATTTTTATATGCTGTATTTTGAGCAGTGTAACATTTAAAGGCACTATAGAAAATAAACATTATTATTATAATTATTATAATTTTTTTTATACATATATATTTTTTTAATTGACAGATATTTTGTTTGTATTTACTGTCCAAACTTTTTTATATCTGTAAATATTCTTCATGTACCATATTTATGGCATGGTGTGATATGGTATGATATCGTATGTATTTATTGTCATTTGTGAAATGTGTTTGTTTATAACACAAGGTCACATGGATCCCTACCCAGAATGCTCCAGTGCAGGCCTCACCTGAAGCATGTACGGTGTGCAACACAGACAGCTCTTTCTCGAGTAACCTGGCTTGAGCATCTGACACCATTAGGAAGAGGAGAGAAGGTGCGGGTTCCTCTGTGCTCGATAACAAACTGCCGTCACGGGCCAGTCCACCATCCCACACACCGTACGAGAGAAGCTGAGAGCACGACACGCTAACGGCTACCTCACCATCGCCATCAGCACCTACAAATACAAGAAACAAGCAGGTTTATTTGACTTGGTCACAGATACTTTAAATATAGCATGATGAAGCTTTGACAAAATATAATCTAAATGTGATTCTTTTCAAACAAACAAACCAGACTGACATGCCTAGTAAAAACAAAACGGTTGAATAAATGATTCAATGATTTGATCAAAACAGGCAAAAATACACCAAACCTACAGGCATAGTGAAAGTGTCACTGAACAAATCATTTTGGTGAGCAAACTCAAACTACAAATTTGGATATTCTACTCTTTTCACATACTCTTTATCACCTACTATATAAGTGGATGTTTTCAGATGCAGGCTAAAGGCTAAATTTAACGATAACCATTTCGCGCAAACACTTTTTATTAGAATTTCAAACTGCATTTTGTCATCTTCTGCTTTAATGCTCAAATTCTTTAAAGTCAGGTGAATTCTGATTGGCTGTCAATGTTTTTATCATTCATCAGTTGGAAAAAATAAATAAATAAATAAAATGATTCCAATGATATTGTTCCTCTGTGTCATTATTGTTGCAGTTGTGGTGTGAACTTCCTTATTCTCATAGAATTTGAACAATTTTTAAAACTTTATCTTTATACTGTAGTTATTGTTGTTGGTGTAACAGGCCTTTAGAATGTACAAGCTAAATGCTAATGGTTAATGCTAACCAATAGCCAAGTAGCTACTTAGCCACTGCTTTAACAAATTAGCATTGGTATAATCTGATATTTACCACACATTTGTCCTGTTCTAAGGTCTGACCGCATATTTTGCTTGCCAAATATCTTCCTTCCCTCAGAAATATGTCACATTATGCATATAAAATGTTTTTTAAACAGCAAATTACTTTTAGGCACACACTAGTATATGTACATCAATGCTAAAAGCTAACAGCGCACAAAAATAAATAAATAAATAAATAAATAAATAAATAAATAAAAATACAAATTTTTCATGTCAAATAATACCTTTTTCCCTTATAAATATCACATTATGGAAGTAAATGGGCTTCAAACAGCAACTGATGTTGACTCAACTAGCTTTTACGTGCACACTAGCATATGTATGTCAATGCTAATAGCCAACAAACCACAAGAAAAGTCCAACGCCATTGTTTCTTGTCAAATGTCCCCTTTTTCTCAGAAAAAAAAAATAGGTCACATTAGGCATACAAAATGGGTTTCAAACACCAACTGCTGTTAGCCTGATAAATGTTAAGGCTCATACTAGCATATGTACATAAATGCTAACTGCTAACAGCCACAAGAAATGTCCAACCCCATTGTTTCTTGTCAAATGTCCTCTTTTTCTCAGAAAAAAAAAAGGTCACATTGGGCATATAAAATGGGTTTCAAACAGCAACTGCTGTTAGCCTGATAAACTTTAAGGCTCATACTAGCATATGTACATAAATGCTAACTGCTAACAGCCACAAGAAATGTCCAACCCCATTGTTTCTTGTCAAATGTCCTCTTTTCCTCAGAAAAAAAGGTCACATTAGGCATATAAAATGGGTTTCAAACAGCAACTGCTGTTAGCCTGATAAACTTTAAGGCTCGTACTAGCATATGTACATAAATGCTAACTGCTAACAGCCACAAGAAATGTCCAACCCCATTGTTTCTTGTCAAATGTTCTCTTTTTCTCAGGAAAAAAAAAAAAAATAGGTCACATTAGGCATATAAAATGGGTTTCAAACACCAACTGCTGTTAGCCTGATAAACTTTAAGGCTCGTACTAGCATATGTACATAAATGCTAACTGCTAACAGCCACAAGAAAAGTCCAACCCCATTGTTTCTTGTCAAATGTCCTCTTTTCCTCAGAAAAAAAAAAGTTTACATTAGGCATATAAAATGGGTTTCAAATAGCAACTGATGTTAGCTTGATTAACTTTAAGGCTTGTACTAGCATATTTGCATAAATGCTAACTGCTAACAGCCATAAGAAATGTCTAACCCCATTGTTTTTTTGTCAAATGTCCTCTTTTCCTCAGGAAAAAAAAAGAAAAAAAAAAAAAGCTCACATTACACATATAAAATGGGTTTCAAACAGCAACTGATGTTAGCCTGATAAACTTTTAGGCTTGTACTAACATATGCGCATAAATGCTAACTGCTAACAGCCACAAGAAATGTCTAACCCCATTGTTTCGCCAAATGTCCTCTTTTCTTCAGAAAAAAAAAAAAAAAAAAAGTTCACATTATGCATGTAAAATGGGTTTCAAACAGCAACTGATGTTAGCTTGATTAACTTTAAGGCTCGTACTAGCATATGTACATAAATGCTAACTGGTAACAGCCACAAGAAAAGTCCAACCCCATTTTTTCTTATCAAATATCCTCTTTCCCTTTCCCTCTTAATATTATATATATATATATATATATATATATATATATATATATATATATATATATATATATACACACACACACACACACACACACAGACCCCAATGCTAATACCTAACAGACACAAACTACAAGTTTTGATAAAATGATCTCTTTGGCTCTTAAGAAAAGATGGCCTTAAATGATTACCAATGTGAACTAGTGTTGGTACATTCTGATACTTAGTGGTCAATTGTCACGATCTAACGTCCTGCCAAATATTTTTTCATAAAATAGCCTCTTTCCCTCAGAAATACGCCACACTTCGCAAGTAAAATGGGTTTCAAACAACTGATGTTAACTGACTTTTAGGCATGCACTAGCGTATGTATGTCAATGCTAATAGCTAACAAACCACAAGTAAAGTCCAAGCACATTTTTTCGTCAAATGTCCTCTTTCCTTCAGAAAAATGTGTCACATTATGCATATAAAATGAGTTTCAAACCGCAACTGATGTTAGCTTGACTAACTTTTAGGCTCGTACTAGCATATATACATAAATGCTAACTGCTAACAGCCACAAGAGAGGTCCAACCCTTTTTTTTCTTGTCAAATGTCCTCTTTCCCTCATAAAAATGTCACATTATGCATATAAAATGTGTTTCAAACAGCAACCGACCTTGACTTGACTACCTTTTAGGCTTGTATTAGCATATGTACATCAATGCTAACAGCTAACAGCCACAAGAAAATTCCAACCCATTTTATCTTGACAAATATCCTCTTTCCCTCAGAAATGTTGCATTACAAAAGCAAAATGGATTTTAAACAACAACTGACATTAGCTTGACTTACTTTTTTAGGTGTGTATTAGCATATGTATGTCAATGCTAATAGCTAACAACCACAAACTTATCAAAAGCTTGATAAAATGCTCTATTTGGCTCTTGAAACAGGATGGCCTCGTTCAAATTTATTACAAGTGTGAACTAGCATTGATACATTCTGATACTTAACGTCCATTTGTGTCCCATGATTTAATGTCCTGCCAAATATTTTTCGTCAAAAATCTTCTTTCTTTCAGACACACATCACATTACACAAGTAAAATGGGTTTCAAACAGCAACTGATGTTGTCTTGACTGGATTAAGTATGCACTAGCATATGTACATCAATGCCAACAGCTAACAGACACAAGAAAAGTCCAATCATATTTTTTTCTTGTCAAATGTCCTCTTTCCTCCAGAAACAACAACAAAAAAAATATGCATATAAAATGGGTTTCAATCAACAACAACTGACGTTAGCTTGACTAACATTTAGGCGCACACTAACATGTACGTCAATGCTAATTATTACTAAAATTATTAGCAATGTGAACCAGCACTGGTACATTCCGATATTTAGTGCCCATTTGTCACGATCTAATGTCCCGCCAAATATTTTTTTCTTGTCAAATATCCTCTTACCCTCAGAAATGTCACATTGCACAAGTAAAATGGGTGTCAAACAACAACAACTGATGTTAGCTTGACTAACTTTTGGGTGCATATTAGCGTATGTACGCTAATACTGAAAGCTAACAAGGCGGCGTCCAACCCCATTTTTTCTTGACAAATATCCTCTTTTCAAGAGCCAAAAGTCTTTGGCTTTTGAAACAGGATGGCCTTGTTCAAATTACTACCAATGTAAACTAGCATTGGTACATTCTGACATTTAGAACACATTTTTCATGATCCAATGTCCCGTCAAATATTTTTCTCCCTCTGTATTATATTAAATATTGTAAATATTACTCTTTCTGTCAGAAATACTTCACACTCACCAAGTAAAATGGGGTTCAAACAACAGCAACTGATGTTAACTTGACTTTGAGACACGCACTAGCATATGTACGTCAATGCTAATAGCTAACAAACCACACGAAAAGTTCTTCTTTCTACAATCTTTTCTTGTCAAATGTCCTCTTTCCTTCAGAAAAAAAAAGTTACATTATGCATGTAAAATGGCTTTTAAAAAGCAAGTGATGTTAGCTTGACTAACTTTTAGGCTCATATTAACGTATGTATGTCAATGCTAATAGCTAAAAGCCACAAGCTACAAGAAAAGTACAACTATTTTTTTTTTTCTTGTCAAATATCCTCTTTCCCTCAGAAATACATCACATTCCGCAAGTAAAATGGGTTTCAAACAACAACAACTGACACTGACTTGACTTTTGGGCACAAACTAGCATGCTAATAGCTAACAGCCACAAGAAAAATCCAACCCCATTTTTTTTTTTATTGACAAATGTCCTCTTTTCCTCAGAAAATGGGTTTCAAACTGCAGCTGATATTGACTTAACTACATTTTTATGCGCGCACTAGTATATGCACGTCAATGCTAATAAGCTAACAAACCACAACAAAAAAGTCCAACCACATTTTTTTCTTGTCAGATGTCCTCTTTCGTTAAGAAAAAAATGTCACATTATGCATATAAAATGTTTTTTAAACAGCAACTGATGTTAGCTTGACCAACTTTTAGGTATGCGTTAGCATATGTACATCAATGCTAATAGCTAACAGCCACAGGAAAATTCCAACCAAATTTTTTCCTGTCAAATGTCTTCTTTCACTCAGAAAAATGTCACAAAATGCATTTCAAACAGTAAATGCCGTTAACCACTAACTTTTAGGTATGCACTAGCATATGTACATCAATGCTAATGGCTAACAGAGACAAACTTATCAAAGGTTTGATAAAATACTCTTTTTGGCTCTTGAAACAGGATAGCCTTATTTAAATGAATACTAATGTAAACTAGCATGAATACATTCTAATACTTTACACCCATTTGTCACAATTTAATGTCCTGGCAAATATTTTTCTTGTCAAAAATCCTCTGTCCCTCAGAAATACATCATATTATGGAAGTAAATGGGTTTCAAACAGCACTTGACTAGCATTTACGTGCGAACTAGCATATGCACACCAATGCTAATAGCAAAAAAAAACGCAACAGACCAACCACATTTTTTTCTTGTCAAATGTCTTTTTTCCTTCAAAGAAATTCACATTATGCATATAAAATGGGTTTTAAACAGCAACTGATACTAGCTTGACTAACTTTTAGGTATGTGCTAGCATGTGTACTAAAATTCCAACCCCATTTTTATTGTCCAATGTCCTCTTTCCCTCAGAAAAATGTCACATTATTAATATAAAATGCGTTTCAAACAGTAAATGGTGTTAACAACTAACTTTTAGGTATGCGCTAGCATACGAACATCAATGCTAATAGCTAACAGCCATAAGAAAAGTCCAACTACATTTTTTTCTTGTCCAATGTCCTCTTTCCCTCAAAAAAAATATGTCACATTATTAATATAAAATGCGTTTTAACCAGTAAATGGTGTTAACAACTAACTTTTAGGTATGCGCTAACATACGAACATCAATGCTAATAGCTAACAGCCATAAGAAAAGTCCAAGCCCATTTGTCTTATCAAATGTCCTCTTTCCCTCAAAAAAGTCACATTATTAATATAAAATGCGTTTCAAACAGTAAATGGCGTTTACAACTAACTCCTAGGTATGCGCTAGCATACGAACATCAATGCTAATAGCTAACAGCCATAAGAAAAGTCCAACTACATTTTTTTCTTGTCCAATGTCCTCTTTCCCTCAAAATAAAATGTTCCAAACAGTAAACAACTAACTTTTAGGTATGCGCTAGCATATGAACATCAATCCTAATAGCTAACAGCCACAGAAAAATTCCAACCACATTTTTTTTTTTCTTGTCCAAAGTCCTCTTTCTATAAAAAAAATGTCACATTATTAATATAAAATGCGTTTCAACCAGTAAATGATGTTAACAACTAACTTTTAGGTATGCGCTAGCATATGAACATCAATGCTAATAGCTAAAAGCCACAGAAAAATTCCAACCACATTTTTTTTTCTTGTCCAATGTCCTCTTTCCCTCAGAAATATGTCACATTATTAATATAAAATGCGTTTCAAACTGTAAATGGCGTTTACAACTAACTTTTAGGTATGCGCTAGCATACGAACATCAATGCTAATAGCTAACAGCCACAAGAAAAGTCCAACCCCATTTGTCTTATCAAATGTCCTCTTTCCCTCAGAAATATGTTACATTACACAAGCAAAATGGGTTGCAAACAGCAACTGGCATTAATTAGCTTGTAGGTACACACTAACATATGTATGTTAATGCTAGTAGCTAACCGCCACAAATTTATCACAAAAATCACATAAAATGCTCTCTCTGGCTTCCGAAACAGGACGGCCTTGTTCAAATGATTTGTTTGAATGTCTCTCGAGTGGGTAGCTTACGCACAAAGACCCTAGAAAGCTAAGAATAGAAAGGCGCTTGTCTGAAACCCTCATAAGCATCTTATACACACACACAGACGCTCTATTAAACACATTCAGTAATACGGGGATGACTGAAGTCACGCAAACAAGTTCTCTGCTCTTCCTCTGTCTCACACACATAAATAGAGTCTTAATCTGAGCCGTCTTATCGGTGAAACTAAGAGAGAGGAGGGAGAGACAAAGGGTCACAGACAGTTGAGGAGAGCCGTCACCCGGGACAAACAGGGTGAGGGGTCAAAGAACTCTGGACACCCATCCAATGAGACAATTGGGTGTAGTTACGCTTCATCGCCACACGGGGCAGCACCACAGCAAAACATTGGAGTTTTTAGACATAAATGACATGTAAATAATCAGATTTGCTCACTGGGTGTTCAAATTTTATATTAGTATCACAGTAAATCGCTCTACTCCTTGCTAACGTGCACGTGTCGTACAATATAACACAAATGAGTTTAAATGAGCCGATTTTTTATGGCTCTTTCCAGCTTGAGCAACAGACTGAATAAATTAATCCTTTAATGGTCTCTCTCTCTCTCACACACACACACACACACACACACTAATTCCTATATGTTAATGCTTTAACATTCAGTAACTTGTTGACAGACTTCATAAAGAGAAACAAAATTGACCACATTATTTTTTTAATTAATTAATTAATTAATTAATTTATTTATTTATTTATTTCGCCTGCATTAATTGTTTCTGGTCTAAGCAAGATAATTAGATATATTATAAATATAAATGTATTAATAAATAATAATTAAATATGTTATTTAAATATTTTATGAAATAATTGCATATTAACACTTACTGTATAATTTTTAAACTCAGATTTCACTTTTATTTTAAAATTATGTAAAAATATTTTTATTATATATACTTAAATTAAATATATTATTAAATAATTACTACATCTATTATAAGTTGTTGCATATTTTTATTTACATTGTTAGTTTTTAAACTAATGTTTTTAATTTCAAAATTATTTTAACAAGTTTAGTTAATTTTAAAAATGTTATGAAATATTTTTGTTTACACTTATTTTTAAACTCAAATTTTGTTTTATTTTTAAATTATGTAGAAAGTATTTTTATTATATATAATTACATGTAAATATATTATTAAATAAATATTAAATCTATAATAAAACCTATAAGTAAATAAGTATAAAATAAGTTATTATACATTTTTATATTTTTATTTTTAAACTATTTTTGTTTCAAAATTTTAATGATATTAGTTTATTTGTAATTTTTAAACTACTTTTAATTTCAAAGTTATTAAAAAAAATATTAGCTTACGTAAATAATTAATGAAATAGTTTTATTTTTACACTCAGAATTTTATATTAAACTCAAATTTCATCTCATATATATATATATATATATATATATATATATATATATATATATATATATATATATTATATATATATATATATATATATATATATATATATATATATAAACCTATTATAAAGTAAGGTATTATAGTTTTTATTTACATTTTTAAATTTAAACTATTTCTTTTTATTTTCAAATTATTTTAACAATATTAGTTTTAATTGTGTATAATTACATTAAATATATTATTAAATGTTGTACATTTTTTATATTTACATTTATTTATTTATTTTAATTTAATTAAATATATTATTAAATATTAAAGGTGTTGCATCATTTTATTGACATTTATAATTACACCCCAATTTTAGTTTTTTATTACTTTAATTCTAAAAATATAATTGCATATTTGTGCATTTAACAATACAAAATAAAAAATAAGTTTTTAATTATACAAAATGTATTAATACTGCATAAGTAGAAGGAATATATGGAATATATATGTATAGATATATAGATATAGATATTATACTTTTTCACATGTGTTTAAGATTTATTTTTAAATGATTTAAAAAAATAATTTATATAATTAGATATAAATATTATTCATGAATTAATTATTAACTATATTATTAAGTATTATTAAAGGTATTACATCATTTTATTGACATTTATAATGAAATAATGAAATAATAATTAAAATAATTTTAATTCTGAAAATAATATTAATATTTTTGTAATCTTGTATAATTAAATGCATATATATGTAATTAATCATACAAAATTTGAAAACTAGTATTTACAATTATTTTAATAAAAATAACTGTGTATACACAAACACACTTATTTTCTATTTACATTTGTATCATTTAGACTATTTTAGATTCTTTTTTTCATTTATTACAAATATTATTTAATATTAATATATTATTATCTAATTAGATGTAAATATACTGTTAAATAATTATTAAGTAAAATTAAATATAAAGCTTTGAGCCCTGAGACAACAGAACAACTCAGAAATAAATAAATAAAATAGATTTATGGTCCACTTTAATGTTCAGGTGATTTCTAGGTTTTTCCTCTCTCCTTATTTCTCAAAGAAATAAAAGATCATTAGTTGTAAATACCTTTGAGTGGTACAGAGATGCCTTCATCTGTGATCTATAAAAGAAAGAGAGAAGGAAAACATCACATTAAGACAAAAGCCAAACATGGACGGGATAACAAAGGGCTGGCGGTCTCTTGAACTGCTGACTACAAAGTCTGTCCACCACCAGATATTTAACAGATTGAAGATATAAAAGAGTCATTCTGCCAAAGATGGAAAAGCAGAAAAGAACACAGTCGCATAAAACACTGGTCAATGAACCCAAACCAGAAGAGAGGACGTTCCCGCTGCGATTCGTTCCGATAAAGACAACAAACGCTTGACACTTTCGCTCCGTTCCAAAAGTCAGCGTTTCTGCGGCCGACATTGGCAGATTTTTCTAAGGCAACATCCAAACTGAAATCAGCCTCATAAGAGACTGATTTGGAACAGCCTACGTAGACAGGAAATACGCAAAATATACCACAGGAAGCGCAATAAATATCTATGCAATATCAATATTATTCTATAGCATACAATATAATAGAGACGTGCAACAGTCTTGTGTATTAATCTTGATAACTTTTAAATCTTTAATTGTTCATGTACAAAATTCAAATGATTCATTTCTATGAAAATGAATATGCAGACTGATAACAACACGGAATTTTTTAAAATATATTTAAAATATATGTTTACAATTATATTTATAATATATTTAGATTATTTATTTATTTACAACTTTATTTAACCCTGTTTGTGACAAGGAAACTACTTTTTGCATTGAAAAGTTTTGTTTGTCTGTTTGGTTATTATAATTATTATTATTATTATTATTATTATTATTATTATTATTATTATTATTATTATATATTATATTTTTAATATACTAGAATATTTATAAATACACATTTATAAAATTATATTTATAGTATATTTATTTAAAAATATATATGCATCTTGGAAGTATTTTTTTTTCTCATTTTTTAATGTATATTATTATTCACAGTAGTGTACATCTTTATTCTTTATTGCATATATTACAGTATTTATTATATAAATGTATTTTTTTTAATTAAAATATTTTTATTTTGGTATTTAAACTTGAAAAATAAACATCATGGTCCTTTTAATGTAAAATAAATAAATACAACACAATAGAAAAGTCTTTAAGATAGCTTTTCTACACAACTCTTTCACAATGTTGTAGATAAATATAAATATATTAATATACTAGAGTGTTTATTAATACATATATAAATCCATATATAATATTAATACATATATACATATTAATATAAAATTAAAATAAAATATTTATTTAAAATATTTATGCATCTTGGATGTATTTTTTTCCTCATTATTATTTTTTTTACATTTACATTATTATTTGTATTAGTATTAATGTTCACATATTACCTTATTTATTACACACACACACACACACACACACACACATTATATATATAAATACTACTGAAACTATTTTTGCATTAAAATTATTTTTATTCTGGCATGCAAACTTAAAAAATAAATAAAATAAAAATACAAATAAATAAATAAATAAATAACAACAACAATTATTTTTGCTTTAAAACTTTTTGCCATTTAAGTTTTTAAAAAAGTTATTTTATTATTATTATTATTATTATTATTAATAATGTATTAATTATTAATGTAATTAATAATGTAATAATAATACATCTTTTTTTAATATACTAAAGTATTTATTAACAATTATATTTATAATAATTTATTTAAAATGTACACATATATGCATCTTGGAAGTTTTTTTTTTTTTCTCTCTCTTTTTTAATGTATATTATTATTCACAGAAGTGTCAATTTTTGTTTTTTCTTTATTTTCATTTATTATATATATGTATACATATATTTGATCGACAGTATTATACAAATTTAATATATATGTATTGAATTATATTTATTTAATATATTTTTAGACTATTTATTTACAAACCCTACAACTTTTTTTTTTTTATTTTGGAATTTAATTTTTTTTTTTTAAGAAAAATAAATATAATATAACTGCAAATAAATTGTATACTGTATATACAGCATTTAAAAATAATTATCATTTAAAAAAAATCTAAATCACTTATTTATTTACACTGCAATTTCACAACATTCGATTTTTCAGGCTTTACAGGGTTAAAAGAGACAGCACACTGTGTTTTGGAACAGAGATCCTGACCTGTTGATCACACCCACACGTTGCGCACGCGTCCCCCCCGGCTACTCTCATTAAACACATCCTAAACGAACGGCCGCCTTCATGACAGCAGAACTATTGCTTAACGGCTTGTAAAAAGCGTGCAGAAAAGCCCATGAAACCAACACAGCGTAATGTGTTTTTGAAGCGTTACTGGACAAACAGTGATAAGCGGTGCTGTACTCCGTGTCAGGGCCAGTTTAGGTTACAGCCGTTGTTGTTGTTGTTGTAATAAACACGGCTTTCGTCCGCTCCGCAGTGTTTCGGGTTTAACGTTTGGAATTTTCTGGCAAACAAACTTTCGTCGGTCTCTTAATCACATCTGCAGCCCCATGTCGGCTAGCTGTTGCTTTGTGGTTTGTAGCAGGAACGGCCAATTAAAATACTGGAATAACAGATGTCCTTCATTATACAAACAACAACAAAAATCAAACTGCGTGATTGGCTGAATGGAAGAGCTGGAACCATGTGTTGGAAACTCATCCGGCCGGATCTGGAAGATGGAACCGAGAGGCCTAATCTAATGTGACCAGATAAGAGAATTAAGATCTTCAGACTGATGGCGAATGTAGGGGTTCTGAGGCCGCTGCTGCTGAACTACTTTTATAATTTAATACAACTATGAATTCCATTATCAGCAGAAGTTTCTCTCACCACAATGGTCCCGTTGGCCTGCGCCTCGAGTGTGTCGTAATGGAGTCTGGAGAAGTCCAGTTGTATGATGGAAGGCACTTCTACTTTGGTCGCTGATCTTTCACCTCCTGCGTTGGTCTTTGGGCTCTTTTGGTTCCCTGACTGAAGCGTGAAGAATGAGAAAGAAAAAACCTGGTTAGCTACAGCATTATTCATACACACACACACACACACACAAACCTAAAGGGAAAAAGCTAAAACAAACATAGGGCACGAGTAAGTAAAGTGGAGGTATACAATAAATTAGTCTGGGAAATGTTTTATTTATTTATGTATGTATTTATTCATTTATTATAAATGGCACATTTAATAAAAAACTTGGGTAAAAAAAAATCATGGTTCCTTTAATAATAATAATAATAATAATAATAATAATAATAATAATAATAATAATAAACATATTTTCACGATAATGTAATTTATTAATACACTTATCTAAAGAATGTATTAATGCACATGTATACAATTATATTTATATTATTTTTTTTTTTAAATTTGCATTATTATTCACAGTATTGTAAACTTGCTCGAGAGAGAGAGAGAGAGAGAGAGAGAGAGAGAGAGAGAGAACAGCAAAAGACAGCAAAAGAGAACAGGTTGACAATTTTTTTAAATAATACCAATAATAACAACAACAATAATGTTTCTCAATTTTTTATTTATATTATTATCCACAGCAGTGTACACTTTCTTTATTCTTTTTTTCATATATTGGGGTATTTATTATACATAATTAATTTATTTATATATATATACACAGAGTTATATTTACAATATATTTAGATTATTTACAACCTTGTTTCACCGTCTTTTGGCACTAAACTATTTTTTATTTTGGCATTTAAACTTGGGGGGAAAGTTACCCACAACAATGTAAATTTTATTATTAGTAGTGGTATTTTTTTTTTTTTTAATTGCCAAAAAAACAAGGCTGCTTTAATCATACTAATACTAATACTCATACTAATAATAATAACAATAACAATAAACATTAGAAAATCTTGAAGATTGTTTTTCCACAATATTATATATATATATATATATATATATATATATATATATATATATATATTTAGATTATTGAAAACTTTTTGCATTAAAAAAAATACATATATTTTAGTATAGTATTTCACACTTACAGTACATCAACGCACAGGAAATGTAAAAATGCAGTTATTCAATAATAAAATAACTTTACTCACACTTTAGTAACTTAATTTTATCTTGCGCTCACCAAGACTGCATTTATTTAATCAAAAATACAGTGAAAAAAAATTGGCATATCACAATTAAAAATATCTGTTTTGTAATTTATTCCTTTTAATGAACAGAAAATAAAAAAAAAAAAACAATTATTTAATTTTTTGTGACATTATACATCTCTGTACTGTCACGTTTGATCAATTCCATGCATAATTTTTGAATAAAAATAACAACATCTTTAAAAAAAAAATAAAAATAAATACTGACTTCAAACATTAGTGTCCCTGTTAATTTTACACTGCAAAAATGCACTTCTTTTATATAAAACTGATTTTTTTATGTATTAATATTCAGTATTTTTTTAATATTCAGTTTTTAAAAAAAGGTTATTATGACTTTTTATCTCACAATTCTGACTGTTTTTTTCTCATAATTGCGTGATATAAACTCGCAATTCTTACTTTTTTCTCAAAACTGCATGATACAAAGTCAGAATTGCGAGTTTGAGATAAAAACTCGCAATTCTGATTTTTTTCCCCTATCGCAAACGTGAGAATGTATCTTGCAATTCTGACTTTTTTCCTCAGAAATGTGATATAAACTCACAATTGGGAGAATAAAGTCAGAATGACGTAAGAATTCACAATTCTGACTTTTTCCATGCAATTCTGACTTTTTTCCACAGAAATGTGTTATAAACTACTAACTAAAGCGAGTTGTACTTTTTTCTCAAAATTGCATGATACAAACTCACAATTGCGATGGAAAAAGTCAGAATTGCGAGTTTGAGATTAAAAACTCGCAATTCTGACTTTTTCCATCGCAAATGCGAGATTGTATCTAGCAATTCTTACTTTTTTCTCAAAATTGCGTGATATAAACTCACAATTGGGAGTAGTAAAGTCAGAATTGTGAGTTTGACATAAAAACTCACAATTCTGACTTTTTCCATGCAATTCCGACTTTTTCCATCGCAAATGCGAGATTGTATCTAGCAATCCTAAATTTTTCCATGTAATTCTGACTTTTTTCCTCAGAAATGTGTTATAAACTCTACTAACTCGAGTGAGTTATAGTCAGAATTGTGAGATACAAACTCGCAATTCTTACTTTTTTTCAAAATTGCGTGATATAAACTTACAATTGGAAGAAATAAAGTCAAAATTGTGAGTTTGACATAAAACCTTACAATTCTGACTTTTTCCATGCAATTCTGACTTTTTTCCTCAGATATGTGACATAAACTCTACTAACTAAAGTGAGTTAAAAGTCTGAGATAAAAACTCGCAATTCTGACTTTTTTTTTTTTCATCGCAAATGCGAGATTGTATCTAGCATTTCTTACTTTTTTCTTAAAATTGCGTGATATAAACTCACAATTGGGAGAAGTAAAGTCAGAATTGTGAGTTTGACATAAAAACTCACAATTCTGACTTTTTCCATGCAATTCTGACTTTTTTCCTCAGATATGTGACATAAACGCTACTAACTAAAGTGAGTTATAGTCAGAATTGTGAGATACAAACTCGCAAATCTCACTTTTTCCTCAAAATTGCGTGATATAAACTCACAGTCGGAAGAAATAAACTCAGAATTGCGAGTTTGAGATAAAAACTCGCAATTCTGAGTTTGTATCATGCAATTCTGAGAAAAAAAAGTCAGATTTGCCAGATGTAAACTTGCGATTGCAGAAAAAAAAGTCAGAATTGTGAGACGATGAGTCGTAATTACCTTTTTTAAATTTATTTATTCAGTGGCGGAAGCGGGCTTCCACAGAAAGCCAACAAAATCCACTTTTCCAAACATCACAAAAGACACCAGCCCTTTCCTCTTTTCAGAAACATGTTTCTCATTTCATTTGCATGCTAAGCTGAAGGTGAACACACCAACTGCTAGTGACAAACACCTGAGTTGCATTGCTCTAATCAGCTTCAAACATCCCAACCCTGTGATCAAGAGCCGAAAGCTTTTCTCAAAGACGTTTCTACTTCAGAATTGAGTGCAAACCCAAAACGTTGCATACCAAAGCTAGAAGCCTCTCATACCGCGGTGCCATATTGAATTTGTTCTGCTGTCACGAAAACCGACGCAAATTGAAGATGTGTCCAGCTTGGACAAACAAAACCAACGATTCTGACAAAGGAAATTCGTTGAAAGGGTTTGATGAATAGTTGTAAACAAGGGCGAACCCAAAACTCCGCAGCCATGCTGAACAAATCTAGACTTCAAAAGACAGATGTGCACAAAGATAAGTTGAAATGAGTCAACATTTGTTTAGCATAGTCCTGCGGCGAAGTTTCAAAGCTGCTTCAAACGAACAGTTTCGAGACTGATTCTCGAGGACACAAAAGCTTTATCCAAATGGCTTGGGTTAGGTTTTAATAATAATCCATTTGAACATACATAATACATTTGGACATTTGAAGATCAGTCAAAGATCAATCAGATCAGCTGAAAAAGTGTTTATACACTAGCAGTCAACTTAAAGAGATAGTTCACACAAAAATTAAAAAAAAAAACTAGTTTTACTTAGCCTCAATCCATCCTAGATGTATATGACTTCTTCTTTCAGGCGAATACAATTGGAGGAACATAACAGAATGTCCTGGCTCTTTCAAGCTTTATAATGGCAGTGAATGGCTGTTGAGATTTTGAAGTCCAAAAAAGTGCATCCATCCATCATAAAAAGCACTCAACATGGCTCTAGGAGGTTAATAAAGGCCTTGTGAAATAAATCGTTGCATTTGTGTTAGAAAAATAACCATATTTAAAAGTTTATAAGCTGTATCTCGCAAGAACCGAGTTTTGCTTACAGCAAAGAAAAACCAGTCTGCTCTTGGCTCATATCGAAATTCACGAACATTTCTCTTTACAAATCCTCGTTTTGTACTTTTAATTCATGACCGGTGTTTTGTTTCGCTCTCTCCACTGCGTTTGCCAACGTCCTGCGTCATCCGCTAAAACACCACTCTCTTGTGAACGCACATACAACAGTTAGCGGAAGCTAGAGATGGGTCAATATCACTGTAGGGTGCCTTTTGGTGTCCTGTACATAAATAACTCATTTGCCATGATAACATAAAAATGACTATGAAAAAGTGTGTTATATTAAGTTTTTACATTCATAACAAAAGCATTACTTGGCTCTTTAAATACATTTTCTAGATTTTTTTTAAGTTTTGTGTATGAGGACGCATGTTATTTTGCTATGTCCCATGCACTGCTCATTAAATCTGAATGAAAGTAGAATATAGTCAAATCGTAAAATCGTCAAATTTCTTTCTTCTATTAATATTTTTGTTAAATAAGAAATTACTTAATTTGAGTGTACTGACCGTGTGGTAATAAAAACTATATTTTTATTTAATAAAAAAGAAGAGTTTGTCCACGTCCCTTGAATGTTTGTCCACCCTGTCATATTGGGGAATCTGCCCCTTTAAGAAAAGGCCGTCCCCTTTAGTGACATCTGAACAACAGATTTTTTTGTTTCTTCAGTGGCGGGAATTTCAATGGATGAGGTGAGTAAGTTGGTGATATTTAAACTGACAAATTTTCTTTGTTTGAGTTTGCTTACTTGCTTTTTCTAAGCTTAACATGTTCACCCTGTTGGCATAAAATATGCCGGAAGTGATTAGAATACAGCATTTCCAAAATATGTCAGTTTAAATATACCAGACTAACTATTTAGCTGGTCACAGTTTGTTATAAGTTAACATGCTAACTGAAGCTCAAAATGTCCACCTCGTCGTTGTTCCAAAATGTCCATCCTTGATAGAGTGGACATAGCATTCATTTGTAGTTAATATTGCTAAAAACTAAAATAAATGGGGGGGGGGGGTAACAATGTGATTGAGAATGTAATTATATTATTTTTTATTATTATTATATGATTTTGAAGTTGAATAAATAGTTTGTGTGTTCTGCTTTATGTGTCCACCCCGTCATGTACTGGTCCACCCTGCCATCTTGATATTTTAAAAAAAATTTTTAAATTTTTTAAATAATAATTCAATCATATCTACATAATCCAGTGTGTTCAACAGCTAGGTGTGGGGGCAATAATATGCAAACAAAAAAACTGCATCCAAATATCACAGTTTTCTCCAAATAAGAAAAAAATACATGCAGTTTCTTTAAAAACACATGGTTTCCATAAAATCTTGTATGCATTTATAATTTGGAAGCAAACAAATAACCCTGTTTAGGAAAGGGAGATTATATATTTAAGAAAATATCATTTGCATCTTAATATTGCAATGAAAATTTAACAGTAATTTATATATCCATGACAGAGTGGACATATCTTATGGTTTATGCTTCAAATAATGGCCCATAAAATCTAAAAAAATGTGGGAGTTCAGCTAATACCTTTATATAGTACTTGAGCATTTACTATTTCTGACATGACATAAAGCGAATGGGAAATTAAGACCAGCATTTTCAAATATTGTGAGGGTTGAAAGGCACTACATGGTAATATTGACCCAGATAACAGTTTATAAAGTTTTAAACATGGAAAATGTTCTTACCGATTCACTTCAGGCCTTTATTAACCCACAGAGCTGTGTGGAGTGCTTTTAATGATGGATGGATGCACTTTTTTGAGCTTCAAAATCTCAACACCCATTCATTGCCATTATAAATCTTGGAAGAACCAGAATATTTTTAATATCACTCCGATTGACTGAAAGAAGAATGCCGTACACACCTAGAATGGTTTGAGGGTGAGTAAATGCAGTTCACTTGATTAAGATCATCGAGGGTCAAATGGTCTTTCTGACATTGTGTTGTTACAGTTCAATATTATGTTTTTAATAAAGCCATTTCTTTTTGCATTTGGCGATTGGTTATCGGAAAAGATTGCCTGTTGAGTTAATCCGGTTTCACTCTTTTTTTACGTAAAGTTCATTATTTTATTTGGCGATGCACAGTATATCTGTAGTGCAACGGATACTGGAAAAGGCTTCTTTTTTTTACGTATTACGTTACTTTGGTTTTACTCTCTTTTTATGTTTAAACTCAGTTTGCATTCTTAAATCCAGATTCTACTTCATCCATTGGTGAAAGTTTACCATTTAATTTAGCGATGCACAATGTCTCTGCATTATACAGGTCATTGAAAAAGGCTCATTATTTTACCTTCTTCTATGTTAATTCAGTTTCCCTCTCTTTTTATGTTCACATTTAGTTTGCATTCCTCAATCCAGATTTCACTTAATCCACTGGTGAACGTTTACTATTTTATTTAGGGATGCACAGTATATCTACATATACCATAACAGTTACTGGAAAAGGTTTATTTATTCATTTATTTTTTACCAGTTAGGTTAATTCGGTTTCATTCTCTTTTTACGTTCACACTCAATTTGCATTTTTAAATTCAGATTCCACTTCATCCAAAGGTGAAAGTTTATTATTTTATTTAGGGATGCACAGTATATCTGTACCATAACAGTTATTGAAAAAAAAGTTACTTTTTTACCTATTGAATTAATTTAATCATGGGGAAATTTTCATTTTTAGGTGAACTGTCCCTTTAAATTTCACATGTTTTTGCCACTCTCCTTCAAATTAGTGTTTGACTGGTAGATGATAAGCTTCAATAATAAATGTCACCTTTAATAAGTTTTGTTTAGCATCCTGTCTGGTTGATTTTAATAAATTATTCGTAAAATAAATAGGTGAGAGAGTGTATAACCACAAGTAGCACTAAACATTTATAATTTGTAATTTGCTTCGGATAAAGGCATGTGCTAAGTGAAGAAATGTAAATGTTTATGACATGTAGTCAGTAAGGGAACATATTTTAAATCTACACCCATTCATTATCCGTTACCTGAGCGTCCCTGATCCCCTCAGAGATCCGCTGCTCTTGCAAACTCCCAGACACGTCATCCGTCTCATAGGCTCCTTCATCATCGCTGGACAGCACGACTGAAGGAAAGAGAGAACAATCAGAACTATCCATTAAAATGCCTTTGTACAAAAGGTCAGATTTTCACGGTTCCACACAGGATGTTTTTTGGAAGCAAAATCAGCAGGTTGCGCATGATAACATAATTTGAGATGCAATTTTTATATTAAATTAGGAACAAATGAAGACTAGAAGCCTTTTCACCAGTGGTCTCAGACTTCTGGACCACATGGCACGTGTCTGAACGTTCGGAAGGAAAAACAAACTTCAGGGCCTCCTAGATAAACTTCTGATGCTGCATTTTCCAATGAGGTAAACGCGAGTCTTGACAAATGTTTGCTTCAGTAAACAGTTTGTATGTGGATTTGAAAAGTTCACTTGATCAAGATCGTCAAGGGTCAAATGGTCGTTCCGCCTTTGTGTTGTTACAGTTCAATATTATGGTTCTAATAAAGCCATTTTGTCTTGCATTTGGCGACTGATGAGTGTTAATTTTAGAACATGTATTTATCTCTTTCCTTTCTTCTTTGTAGCAGAAGCTTCTCTTTGGCTGGGCCCCATAATGGGCTTTGAAAGGGAAACAGGGACATGGGTAATCCTCTCTTTTTTTTTCATCCTTCACCTCCTTTTCTTTCTCTTCATGTCCACCAATGCATCAGAAAACAATAACAAATTCAACGCTGTCCATCTGTTTTTACTACATTAAAGTGGTTTGAATTGGACAGATTTGCCAACTAAGCAGACGTTTGTTGGCTATTCGAATAAATCTCTTCAAATCTTCTGTCAGATCATCACTAGAAGAAAAATTTACAACAAATGGGGACCTTTTAAGGACCGAAAACGAATGAAAAAAGCATGACTTTTGAAGCCATGTGATAGTTTTTATTCAGAAAAAGCTAAATTAATCTTTCTTTTTAGTCAGTCAATGAATCAACTGATGTGGCTGACAAAACCAGCCTGAATGAACTCACTGACCTGATGATCTAGACTGGAACAGAAGTTCCAGATTTGTTTCTCACACTATTGTGTGACTTCAGAAGACAACGTGACTGTGTGTAATCAATTTTTGGGTGGACTATTTCTTTAACGGCAACCATAATGGAAGAAAAGGTGTTTGGGATGAAGTCCCAGCTGATCATGAGGAGGTAGATGGTACATCAGCGTTCCTTTCTAGCAGACAGAGGTGTAATGGGCTTTACCCAGACCTTGAGGTCAGGATTGCAGTAATCTAGATTGTGAGAGTGAATGCTGCTATTCTGCACACTACACACTTAAAGACATTAATCTTTATAAGGACATCCTGTCATCTAATGACTGCTCAGAAGAGAGGCCACCTCCATTATAATGGGACCAACATGTAGTCACGGAAAAGACTGCTTTTTGTCAGATTAATCTTTTTACGTTCACACCAAGTTTGCATTTCTCAATCCAGATTACACTTCATCCACTTGTGAAAATGTATTGTTTATTTAGGGATGCACAATATTGGAAAACGCTTATTTTTTGTAATTCGGTTTCACTCTCTTTTTACGTTCACACTCAGTTTGCATTTTTAAATCCAGATTTCACTTCACCCACTGGTGGAAGTTCACTATTTTATTTAGGGATGTGCAGTATATCTGTACCATAACAGTTACTAGAAATGGCTTTTTTTTTTCCTTTTCTTTTTTTTTTTTAACCTGTTGAGTTAATTCAGTTTTACTTTTTTACATTCACTCTCAGTTTGCATTTCTCAATCCAGATTCCACTTCATCCACTGGTGAAAATGTATTGTTTTATTTAGGGACGAACAATATTAGAAAAGGTTAACTCAGGTTAGTTAATTCAGTTTCTTTTTGCGTTCACACTCAGTTTGCATTTTTAAATCCAGATTTCACTTCGTCCATTGTTGGAAGTTTACTATTTAATTTACCAATGTACATGTCTGCACAATGCATTATACAGGTTATCGGAAAATACTTCTTATTTTTAACTGTTGAGTTAATTCGGTTTCACTCTCTTTTTACGTTTACACTCAGCTTGCATTTCTCAATCCAGATTTCCCTTCATCCACTGGTGAAAGTTTACTATTTTATTTAGGTATGCACTGTATATCTGAAGTGCAACGGTTACTGGAAAAGGCTTCTTTTTTATGTATTACGTTAATTTTGGTTTTACTCTCTTTTTACTTTCAAACTCAGTTTGCATTCTTAAATCCAAATTCTACTTCATCCATTGGTGAAAGTTTACCATTTAATTTAACGATGCACAATGTCTCTGCATTATACAAGTTATTGGAAAAGGCTCTTTTTTTTTTTTTACTTTCTTGTGTTAATTCAGTTTCCCTCTCTTTTTATGTTCACACTTAGTTTGCATTTCTCAATCCAGATTCCACTTCATCCACTAGTAACCATTTACTATTTTATTTAGGGATGCACAGTATATCTACAAATATCATAAGAGTTACTGGAAAAGGTTTATTTATTTATTTATTTGTTTGTTTGTTTGTTTATTTTTTACCAGGTAGGTTAATTCGGTTTCATTCTCTTTTTACATTCACACTCAGTTTGCATTTTTAAATCCAGATTCCATTTCAACCACAGGTGAAAGTTTATTATTTTATTTAGGGATGCACAGTATATCTGTACCATAACAGTTATTGAAAAAAGTAACTTTTTTACCTATTGGATTAATTTGGTTTCACTCTCTTTTACGTTCACACTCAGTTTGCACTTTTAAATCCTGATTCCACTTTGTCCACTGGTGGAAGTTTATTATTTAATTTAGCAATGCACAATGTCTCTGCATTATACAGGGTATTGGAAAATGTTTCTTTTTTCCCCTGTTGATTTATTTCAGTTTCACTCTCTTTTTATGTTCTCACACAGTTTGCGTTGCTCAATCCAGATTTTACTCTGTCCACTGATGAAAATGTACTAATTTATTTAGGGATGCACAGCACATGTATAGCATAACAGTTACTGAAACAGGCTTTTTTTGTTACCTGTTAGGTTAATTCAGATTTACTCTCTTTTTACATTCATGTTCAGTTGTCCAAATTCCACTTTGCCCATTGGAGGAAATTTACTATTTAATTTAACAATGCACAATTTCCTTGCATTATACAAGGCATTAGAAAAGTTTTTTTTTTTTTTTTCTTTTTAAACCTGTTGAGTTAATTCAGTTTCATCCTTTTTTACGTTCATACTCAGTTTGCATTTCTCAGTCCAGATTCCACTTCATCCACTGTGTATGTGTATATACCATAACAGTTACTGGAAAAGGCTTCTTTTTTTATCTGTTAGGTGAATTCGGTTTCACTCTCTTTTGCATTCACACCTAGTTTGCATTTTTAAACTCAGATGGCACTTTGTCCTTTGGTGGGAGTTCATTATTTATTTTAGCAATCCACAATATCTCTGTATTATACAGGTAATCGGAAAAGCTTCTTTTTTTACTTGTTAATTTGATTACAGTCACTTTTTGCATTCAAATTCAATCTACATTTCTCAATCGAGATTCCACTTCATCCTTTGCTGAGAGTTATTTTATTTATGGAACCCTTATGTATTTGAACACTATCGGTTATCAGAAAAAGGTCTTTTTTACCGAGTGGGTTTTTTTGTTCACACTCAATCTGCATTTATTTCTCAATCCAGATTTATTTAACAGTATATAACGATACCAGAAATGTATTTGTGAAAGCTCATTGGGCAAATATTGGATATTTCAAAAATAATTAGCTTAATGTATTGGCTAGGATTGTAATATTAGTGCATATTATATATATATATATATATATATATATTTTATTATTATTAACATTCATTTTAAGAAACCTCTACGCGCAAGTTCTTAACTATGATAGCACAAGCCATTTCTAGGGACTTGAGGGTGGGCTCTTTTGATTTGGGCCAGAAAGAAACCACTTAACCTACCAGATCACTATAGCTACTGCACAGCAAAGTCCTGGTCTAGTTGGTTAAAGTTATCTTGACCTTCTGACCATTTCCAAGATGTGGTGCCTCTGCCAATCAGTGCTTTTAAGAAATACGTCTTCCATTAGAGACAAAGGCTGCACATTCACTTTTTTTAAGCATTTATGGGGTAAGCTGGCATACACGGCTTGCAAAAGCTGTTAAACGCGCTACACACCTCCCTGGAGGGTAAGGAAGTTTAAATAAGGCAAGTCTGCACTCAAAGCAATGTCAAAGCAAGAAAAAAAAATAAATAAATAAATAAAAAAAAGTCTCACGCACTTGGCTCTGTGGAGCTGGGCTTGGATCTCTTGTAGGTCTTGCAGGAAACTGGGGGCTTCCTCCTCAATTTGTTCCTGTAAAATGACCCAAAAGGGTCTTTGCTCTTGGCTTCTAGAGGTGAAGTCAGCGGGTCTTTTCTAACAGGCACAGAGGTGGCAGCTCTTTCTCCAGAGGCCCTCAGATGCCTAGCTGGAGCTTCCTGAAGAGCGCGCCCTGAGTGGAGGCTGGGTTCATGATTGGATGGTTTGGAAACAAATTCTTCATTCAACACAGTTCCATTCTTGTCTTTGCTTACTGTGTTCTGGAGTGGGAAGAGCCAAGAACAAAGAGCTTACAGAAAACCCTAGTTCAGTAAGACAACACCCTGTCCAAAACTGGCAAAGGTTCAGCTCTTTAATATTAATTAGGTAACATGACCGAACACTTCAAAAAAAAATTACAACAGTGAAGGCTCAAATCATAAATATTAAGTAGGTTTTGATGCAACATCAGTATAAACTATTTTATATTTATGAGGCAGACAACAAGACCTTCTATGGGGAAACTTTGCTTCATGAATATTAATTAGGTAACATAACTGGTTGGTCAGTGTGACCTCATTTATATTTATGAGCCAAGACATCATTCAGGTTGGAAAGAATCATAACTTCACTACCTCAATATCAACATCAGTATGCCCAAATTAATTAGTATGAATCCTACCATGATGGAACTTCAGCTCATAAATATGAATTAGAAAGCATGGCCAGACACTCCAGAGTGGTAATAAAGCAACGTCAGACTTAATGAACAGCTATGATCCAATACTTCACCACAGTAAGATTTGTAATTATCACCATTAGTGTACCAATGATTTTATGACCAATTTAATATTTACAAGGCCTACTATGATGAAGCTAGGTCATGAATATTAATAAGGCATTGTGACTGGTTGGCCAGTGTGACCTCATTTATATTTATGAGCTTAGATATTATTCCGTTCACTCTAAGAACATCATAAACCAATGTCAGACCTAATTAATATGTATTAGCCAAGACTTTGCCATAGTAAGATTTGTAAAAAGTTTTGCAATGACATTATGATCAGATAAATATTTATTAGCCCTACTATGAAGGGTCAGATTATAAATATTACTGAACGTGACTGGATGCTACTGAAAGGTTATGATGCAACATCAGAATGACCTAATTCATATTTATAAGCCAAGACTTTGGAAGAATATTACTATGAACAAATGAATAACTATCAGTCCTACTATGGTGAAGTTTTGGTTCCTGAATATTAATTAGGTAACATGACTGGTTGGTCAGTGTGACCTCATTTATATTTATGAGCCAAGACATCATTCAGGTTGGTATGATCCAACAGAACTAGAAATACATAATATTTATGACCTTGCAATTTAGGAAGGAATCGTAACTTCACTACATGAGTACAAACATCATTAATGAATATGAATCCTACTTTGATGAAACTTCAGCTCATAAATATTAATTAGATAGCATGGCTGGACACTCCAGGGTTAGACTTTTGCGGTCCAACACCTTGGCATATGAAGATTTGTAATATCATGATATGATATTTGTAATATATACGAGCACTACTTTGATCATTAATATTTATTATCCAAGTAGGATTTGTTTGAAAAAAAAAAAAAAAATGCTGCAATGACTTTAAGATGAATATGACAAATATTTATGAGCCCTACTAAGAATGCTGAGCTCATATGCTGAACGTGACTGGATGCTCCTGAAAGGTTATGAGCAAACATCAGGATAACCTAATTTATATTTATGAGCTAAGACTTTGGAACAACATTGCTATGAACAAATTAATATCTATCAGCCCTTTCTATTAGTTAACATGACCAGTTGGCCAGGGTAACCTCATTTACATATATGAGCTAAGACATTATTTAGTTCACTCTAGGAATATTATAAACCAATGTCAGACCTAATTAATATTTATCAGCCAAGACTTTGCCATTGTAGGATTTGTAAAAAGTGTTGCAATGACATTACATTTGGATGAATATTTATGAGCTTCACTATGAAGGCTCAGATCATATTTTTGTAGGCTCAGATCATATGATTGTAACTGAGAATTTGTATATGCAATCCCTACTATGAATATTGCTTTGAATATATCCTACTGAATATTAGGTAACATGACTAGTTGGCCAGTGTGACCTCATCTATATATTTATGAACTAAGAAATTATTTAAAGTTTTGTTTACTATTTAATTTAGTGATGCACATTGTCTCTGCATTATACAGGTTATTGGAAAAGGCTTCCTTTTTTCACCTGTTGCATTAAGTCGTTTTGACTTTTTATGTTCACACTCAGTTTGCATTTCTCAGTCCAGATTCCACTTCATCCACTGGTGAAAGTTTACTATTTTATTTATGGATGCACAGTATATTTGTACCGTAACAGTTACTGAAAAAGGCTTCTTCTTCTTCTTCTTCTTCTTATTATTATTTTTTACCTGTTAGGTTAATTCAGTTTCACTCTCTTTTGCATTTTTGCATTCACACTTAATTTGCATTTTTTTAATCCAGATTACACTTCATCCATTGGTGGAAGTTTAATATTTAATTTAGTGATGCACATTGTCTCCACATATACAGGTTATCAGAAAAAGCTTCTTTTTCACCTGTTGCATTAAGTCGCTTTCACTCTGTTTTTACGTTCACACTCAGTTTGCATTTCTTAGTCCAGATTTCACTTCATCCACTGGTGAAAGTTTACTATTTTATTTACGGATGCACAGTATATTTGTACCGTAACAGTTACTGAAAAAGGCTTCTTCTTCTTCTTCTTCTTCTTATTATTATTATTATTTTTTACCTGTTAGGTTAATTCAGTTTCACTCTCTTTTGCATTTTTGCATTCACACTTAATTTGCGTTTTTTTTTCATCATTTAATTAATATTCATGATCTAAGACATTGTCATATTACTGTATTAAGCTAAGCTTTGGCACATACATATAAATGAGGTCAAACTGACATTTCTTCATATCCTTCCTTAAAATATGCCCTACTATGAAGAATTCATGAACTTTGGTTGGACTGGACTCTCCAGTTAATAATACCAAAAGTATTTAATATTAATGAGCTAGGACCTTACCGAAGAAATATTCATACTTTTGCAGAACTGAGTGAGTACTACAGATACTTAAATGTCTTTTAATGAAAGACCCGAACACAACCTCACCTCAGAGACGTCACAAACAGAACCTGTGGACTTTAATTTGCGGTCTGCCTGTGAAACGTGTGCCATGTCCTCTGAAGTGGACAACCTCTGTGTCTCTTTCACCTGAGAATGGCCTTGTGTCCCTTCCGTTTCGTCGTCCTCATGGAAAAGCCCACACGTCTCCAGTTCCCCCGGATCAAGGCCTAACAAGATGGAATGATGGAGAACTTGGTGAAAAAAATAAAAAAATAAAAAAAAAAATAGAAGAAAACTCTGGGATTTTACAAGCAGCACATAACCTTCTCCTAACAACTGTTTTTTTTTTCTCTTTATGCAGTCCCCAGTACATATAAAACAGCCTTACTGACCAAATATCATTCCTCCACCTTGGTGGAGGTCACATCAGCCATGAAACGGGGCTAAAACGCCCAATTCCCCGGA
The DNA here is from genome assembly GCA_036247105.1 of Cirrhinus mrigala. NCBI lineage: Eukaryota > Metazoa > Chordata > Actinopteri > Cypriniformes > Cyprinidae > Cirrhinus > Cirrhinus mrigala. Next base: position 12,540,343 of record CM070028.1, read on the forward strand.
GACGTGGAACTAGACAGAATATAAGAGAGAAAGCCAGCGAGAAGGAGAGCAGCAGGACCATTTTAACAGATCCATAAAGTTAAGCATTTGTTTATTTATCAGCGATCCGAGGCCAGGAAAACTCTGATGCCGTCCAATATTATGTAGAGCAGGGAGTGAAGGAGGGTCAAAGGAAAGGAGACAGCTGCGAGATGTTAAACATACTGCCTGAAGCACAATGGAGGGAAAGCGCAGAGAGACAAAGCTGATCATTAAGGTACTTAGAGATGCAGAGACTTAGTAAAGTCCAAAAATGGGGCATTTTCCCTCATTAGCTTCTTGATAATCTACAGCAGATATCTCAGCCAAAGTTTACAGTTTACTTTAACTGCTTATTTTGTTTAACGATCCAACTCATTAGGGAGAAACCAAAGTCGGTTTCTGAATTCCGCAGGAATAGTCATGCTATATCGTGTTTGTGTTTTTGGCAAGAATCAGTATGAACTAAATTTTATTTTTAATTTATGGCTGATTTTATTTTATATTTTCTGAAGAAAATCTAAGTGGTGTGTGCGCATGCAATACTCAGCACCACAGTTCTGAAATAACTGGCAATTAAAAAAAAAAAAAAGTAACAAATTATGATTATAAAAATAATAATAAAATATATATTTTTTAAATACAACAATATAACTATTAAATTACATATATTATGAACACCTTTTATTATACAAGCATATTTATTTACATAAATGTAAGTTTTATGTATTAAAATAAATATGAAATATGAAAACTGGATTGAGAAATCCAGATTGAGTGTGAACACAAGAGAAGAGCGAAAATGAATTAACTTGACAGGGGTAATTAAAACACCTTTACATTAACTGAAATAGATGTTAATGTAATAACAAAATAAAATATTAAAATAAAAGTTTTGGTTATACTGACAGTAAACATTTCCAAAGCTATATGTCTAACTTTCTTTTAGAAAAATAAAGAAAATGGATATATATATATATATATATATATATATATATATATATATATATATATATATATATATATATATATTAACTGAAATAAAATATTAAAATAAAACTTTAAGTTATACTGTCTAATGTTCCTTTAACAAACAAACAAATACATTTTTTATTTATTAAAAACTAATTAAATATTAAAATAAAAATTTTGGTTATACTGACAGTAAACATTTCTGGAGATATATGTATAACTGTATTTTAGTTCAAGTACTAAAATTACTGAAACTGGAAAAAATAAAATTAAATATTAAAAAAATATAATAATAAATATTAAATTAAGTTAATTAAAATAAAAGTTTCAGATATACTGTCTAGTTATCTGTTAGGTAATACAATTATTAAAAGTAAATAAATAAATAAATAAGTATGTATGTATTTATTTAAAAATGTCAGTTATTACTGCAAGTAAACATTTCCAAAGTTACATTTCTAACTTTCTTTTAAGCACTAAAATGACTAAAACTGAAAAAAATAAAAATTAAATAATAACAATAATAATAATAATAAGAATAATAATAATAAACAATAATAACAATAATAATAATAATAAGAATAATAATAATAAGAAGAATAAGAATAATAAACTAATTAAATATTTAAAGAAAAAAGAAAGCAACTGAAATAAAATATTAAAATAAAAGTATCACTTATCCTGTCAGTAAACATTTCCGAAGCTACATTTCTAATTTTCTTGTAGGTACTAAAATTAAATTAAATTAAATTAACAAACAAATAAACACACACACACACAAAAATATATAATAATAATAATAATAATAATAATAATAATAACAACAATAATAATATTAATAATAATAATAACTAAATATAAAAAATAACTGCAATAAATTAAAATATTGAAATAAAAGTTATACTGCAAGTAAACATTTCCAAAGCTACATTTCTAACTTTCTTTTAAGTACTAAAATGACTGAAATTGAAAAAAAATATAAAAAATAAAGCTAATTAAATATGAATACATTTCTACATTAAATACTATATTAATGATATTTAAATAAGACAGGCAAGTACCTCTGCGAATCTTGAACGTAGAGCTTTCAGACGCCCCCGTATGGTTCTCATCATGTGAGAGAAGAGTATCTGACGCTCTTTTGGGTCTCCACCTGAAACAAATAAACATCCATGTTATAAAACCTACTAGATCATACCAAAATCCCTGCTCTGGACCCCATGCACTAACCTCCTTACCATGGTTCAGATTCTCACCTGTTATTTCCAGTGAAGTCTCTCCCTGCGGTGGGAGTCTGACACTGGCCTCTGAAACCGGGCGTCTCGGACACCTTATTGGGTGTCCTGTTCACTTGAACAGGGCTGATTTTTATCGGATGTTTGTTCATTTTAAAACTGAATACTCCACGTGTGGCTTCTTTGGGCATGTTATCCAAGCAGGTGCGTTTGACATGGCCTGGTACGTGCGAATCCGGTGAAAGATCCCGGCGGTCACCGCTGACAGACGGCCTGACGGGTCTACAATAGAAAAATGGACACAAATACATATAAAATGTGCTGTTATGCAACTGTTAATGATGTTTTGCTCTCTAAATGTGGCTCAGGTCATTACTACAATATAAATCTATTTTTAAGTTTAAGTATAAAAAATACTACACTACAGGTCAAAAGTTTGGAATTATTAAGATTTGTTAATGTTTTTGATTTGCTGATGTCTCTTTTGCTCACTAGGCTGTATTTATTTGATCAAAAATACAGTAAAAACTGAAATATAATTACAATTTAAAATAACTGTTTTCGAATATATTTTAAAATGTAATTTATTTCTGTAAAGCAATTTTATTTATTTATTTATTCATGGAAAAAAAATCAATTGCGTCGCTCATTCAATTCAGTCAATATCTGTTCAATATAAAGTTTACAATAATTTAAAAAAATGTATCTTAAAAAGTTAACCAAAAAAAATTAAATAAATAAATAAAAATAAAAAATAACAATAACAATATTAACAATAACAACAACCTACTATATGACAAAAATCATAGAATTATTTCAGGAGAAACTGAAATTTTCAAAATGTCCATTAATATAAAAAAAATAATAAAAATACAAGGATTTTTATCAAAAGTTAAAGTTTTCAAAAAATATTAAGCAGCAAAAACTGTTCAACATTAATTATAAAAACCGTTATTTATAATGCATATTAAAACAATTTCTGAAGCATCATGTGACATTGAAGACTGGAGTAATGATGCTGAAAATTCAGCTTTGCATCACAGGAATAAATTACATTTTAAAATATATTCACACAGAAAACAGATATTTTAAATTGTAATAATATTTCACAATTTTTTACACATTTTGATTCAAGAAATACAGCCTTGGGGATTCAAAAATTATAATTACTCCAAACTTGACTTGTACTGTAACAGTGAAGCTGGTCTCAGCACACACCACTTCTAAACTGAATAAACAGCTCCATCTAGTGACGGTTCCCAAACTTTCAAAACATCCAAAGCATGATATTTTCAAGTCTTACCTCAACGATTCATTCTTCTGACCGTCTTTTGACAGCACATTTCCATTAGAACTGCTTTTATGAGGCGTTCTTCCATTAAGAGTGACTGAACCCCACTGCTTCTGTCAAACAAGAAATAGTTGAAGAACAAAAGGAGTTGCTTTACATAGACTGTAATAAGAGTATAAATGGATATCTTATTTTAATTGGTTGATCATATGGATATTTGTGTTGTGTATTAGCGTAGACGATGGCATTATTACCTTGTGCGAGTTGCTGTCCTGCAGTCGAGACAGCGGAGATTGCATGTCAAAACTGCATGAATCTGCCGGCTGCTTCTTTTTGGGGATTCTGAACGGGACTGCCATCTACAACAAACATGAGAATTGTTAGGATAATAAAAACTGTAACATATTTGTTACTCAGTTCACTTTCACACTATAATAAATCAGCTGTATACATAAATACACTGTAGCAAACGGTGCATTTTTTTTTTTAATCTAAAGACTAAAAACTAAAGACTAATTTGTATAAACAGGGTTCCTGCAGGCTTTTAATGAATAAATAGAAGGATTTAAGGAAGAAAAAAACTAACACAAAATTAATACATTAGTACATTCTCAAAATGTATTGTAAATGTGCAAGAAGCACACAATAAATATATTTCCAACAGATCTTTCTATTGCTTTTTTAATTCATGGTAAATAAATAAATAAATAAATTTATTTTAAATAAATAAACACATTTTAAATAAATACATTTACAATAAATTTATTTGTTTGTTTGTTTGTTTATTTATTTATTGTAAATAATTAAATACATTTACAATAAATAAATAAAAATAAATAATCCACTAAAAAAAAAATGGAAATAATTTACTGTACCTGCAAAACATCCTTGAGATGCAAACTAAAGATATAAGAAACATGTTTTCTGAGGAATTGATCAAAACGAGGTTAGTTAATGTTTAACAACAACAACAAATATCTGCTAATGGGTTCAGAAAAAAATTAAAACACCAATGACAGATATTTGTTCTTGTTTTGAGCAAAAACTCTTAAATTTAAACTGTTAAATTTCTCAGAAAACAAGACTTTTATCTTCATTCTCAAGTAAATGCATCTTGATTTAAGAATGTTTAGATATTTATATTGGAAAACAAGACAAAAACACTGAAGAAGAAAATATTATTATTATTATTATTATTATTATTATTAATATTATTATTATGTAGTTAGAAAAAGCTGTCTTTTTAAAGCTCAAACTGCAAATAAGTATGCGTTATATCACGTTATTATATCTGTGTTATTACTATTATTATTTTATATATTATCTGTTTTTATTTATTTATGTATTTATTTATTATTTTTATATTTTGCAATGCATGCAACCTTTATTGCCATGGCTTTATAAATTCAAGACTTTCTACTCAAGACCTTTTTAATGTTGTAATCTGTGCAAATTATAATGTTTTATGACCTTTTTAAGACCCTGATGAAACTTTTTTTAACTGTTTTAATTTATTTTCTGTGTTTCCCAAACCCTTTTGACTCTAAATCATAAATGTATTTCTCTGAACTCAAATTATACTTGATTTTGTTACATATCAAGCAACACATTATGATTAATATTACTGCAGTATGCCAATTACTACAGTGAATCACCTTCAAAATAAAACAGATTTAGGTTTTAAAAATAAAATAAGATTATGATTTTTTTATAAGTAAATAAAATGAAATATACAGATACACTACCAGTCAAACATTTTTGAAAAGTCCAATTTCTTTTTTTTTTTTTAAGAAGTCTCTTCTGCTCACCAAGTCTGCATTTATTTGATCCAAAGTAAATCTTTTTTTACGATTTAAACCAACTGTTTTCTATTTGAATATATTTTAAAATGTAATTTATTCCTGTGGTCAAAGCTAAATTTTCAGTAATTTTCAGTCAATCATTACTGCAGTCTGCAGTGTGACACGATCCATCAGAAATCATTCAATAGGCTGATTTGCTGTTCAAGAAACATTTATAATAATTATTATAATAATAAAATGTATTATTAATTATTATTATTATTATTATTTAAAACAGTTGAGTACTTTTTCAAAATTGTTTGATGAATAGACAGATCCAAAGATCAGCATTTATCTGAAATAAAAAGCTTTTAAAAACCATTTAAAAGCTTGGAGTCAGTATAATTTTTTTTGGAACGAAATTATAGAAATTAATACTTTAATTTAGCAAGGCTGCTTTAAATTGATCAAAAGTGATGATAAAGACATTTAAAAAGTTACAAATTATTTCAATTTTAGATAAAAAAAAAAAATCTACTCAGTTGTTTATAATAATAATAATAATAATAATAGCTGTTCAAAAACTTTTGACTGGTAGTGTATTTTTTGTTACAATTTACACTTACTTCTTTACAGGTAGATCTTTGAAAAGACTAAGTGTTTGAATTACTAACTAACTAGATAGATAGATAGATAGATAGATAGATAGATAGATAGATAGATAGATAAGGTTGGAAATCTTTCTGTCTTCCATTATTATTATTCTTGCGAATTTTATTTTAGAAACTAGCCTCATGTACTTCATGGTAAGTGAACAGCAGTGACCAATATATCGAAATAATCGAGTAACTTTAAACGTCCTCACAAATAAGAATTTCCCCTCGGGGATAAATAAAGGAATTCTGATCTGATTCTGATATCTTATTCACATATGGTTGTGATTTTTAAGACTGTTCAAATATTTACATACCTATCTGACTATCAAATCTGCTACTGCTATCTCACTGATCACTATTTAAACACACAGATTTCTATATAAAACACCAACCACGAGCAATAATAACCTTATATATTAGAAATCATTATTACAATATAAGCGTCTAGAACCTACAGAGATTATTAACGTGATTAATGTCAATCAGTTTTAGCACTGGCTGCTGCACTCCAGGGCCATAATATTAGACATCTGAGGTGCTATAAGCTTCATAAACGCCATACTTACAGCGCACACCTGTCTGAGACTCGCTCTATAAATATCAGGCATGGGCTATGAACGGTTGAAGGCACTGCTAAATCATTCTGGTCAGCAAAATAGCAATAAGTGCACTAAAAAGTGAGCATCCCTTCTTCTGTTTATGTGCGACGTTCTTCCCAATTCCTCTTCTTCTGCACCCGGCTGTTGTGGCGGGTAAATAATGGGAATCGTTACAACGCCATCTGGTGTACAGTATGTATTACAGCTTGTGACCAGTTCCCGTTCAAAATGGATTGCGAGAAATAATCAAACATTTGTGACCCTGCACCACCATAAATGTTTTATACATCGTCTGAAAGCTGAATAAATAAGCTTTCCATTGATGTATGGTTTGTATAGGACAATATTTGGCTGAGATACAACTATTTGAAAATCTGGAATCTGAGGGTGCAAAAAAACATAAATATTGAGAAAATCGCCTATAAAGTTGTCCAAATAAAGTTCTTAGCAATGCATATTACTAATCAAAAGTAAGTTTTGATATATTTACGTTAGAAAATGCACTAAATATCTTCATGGAACATGATCTTTACTTGACATAAAGGAAAATAATAATAATTTTGACCCATACAATGTATTTTTGGCTATTGCTACAAATATACCCGTGCTACTTAAAACTGGTTTTGTGGTCCAGGGTCACATCTACAACATTTAAAATTATACCAGGCTACTTAATAATTTTTTAACCTTTAAATATATATATATATATATTATATATATATATATATATATATATATATATATATATATATATATATATATATATATCTCATAACAAGTACTTACAATTTATTTCATTTATTATATTTATATATTAGAATTGATTATAGCTTAATGGCAGATTTATTTTAATTCATTTAATTAATTTCACTTTCATTTATTCATTTCATTCATTCATTTCTGTACTTGATATAACTGTGACAAATAAATGACATAAAAAACACACCTTAAAAACGAAAATTAAAAATGAAAGAAGAAAAGAGATCATGAAAACCCATTTCTCAGTGATACTAAAATAACATTGCTTAACATCTGGACATATGCAGTACTAACTTATGTTTAATATCACTCATAATGCATAACAAAAACAAATTAAATGTACATTTTTTTTTGTGTTCGTGTGTCTCTTTTTTTCATTTTAGATTAAGGAAAGCACCTTAAATACTCGAAAATAAAACATGTGACACAAACTTATTTATTTTTCTTCATGTATTTTTTTATTAATTATTTTTCACGACAATAAGCATATATATATATATATATATATATATATATATATATATATATATATATATATATATATATATATATATATATATATATATATAATTTAAAGTGGCGAAAAAAACAAATGCCTCGCGCATGCCCAGCTCTAATGTTACTTGATATTATGAGGGTCAGCATCAGTATTATATCTTAGCTGAAATTTCAGCTTATTTCTTTCCAATAACCACCCGTTTACCTTGTTATAAATTTATACATCATGGTTAAAAGGTACGTTGTGCTGAAATTGTCGTAGTCGAGCAGTAGATATCTTTATTCTCTGGCCTTAAGGACAAAGAACCGTGGTGTCAGCTAGAAAAGGCTTTGCGCTAACGCTAGCTAAAGCTTTAGTCACGATGTTTCTATAAATATCGATTGATTTACGACTATATCGTGTCCTAAATATTCCCAGAAACAGACAAATGTAATTTCCAATGCTTCCGTTTAGCAATCGTCCGTCTGGTTAAGCGGTTCCTTGTTGCGTTTATTTCTAATAACTAGCTTGCCAGGCTAGTTGAACGTAAACAAATCTAGAATTCATGAAAAATAAATGAAGGTAAATGAAATGTTATCGCGTATATTTATGCCTATATAATATAACCTAGAGAGTATATGACGAACATGTACTTTATGTGTTTGTAATATTATTATCTGACGTCAAACTACACTTGTTGCAGCTAATTTCAGATTATTTTCTTCATATTGTATATGTAATTATAATATATAATACAAGAATCCGGTTTAAAAAACGTAATTTATATTTATATTTAAATAATCTAAATACACCACTGTCCATTGCCATTTGTATAAATGTATATAAATCTCTAGCTCATTTAAAGCTATAATTTAACAAAACCTCTTCGGCATCTTCACACTTCTACAAAGGCCGCCTGTCTATATAAACATCACTGCTATAGGTTTCATCACCCACTTTTGTCATCATAAATGACGTTTTGTTGACTTCTGTGTCACTGCACCTGTTGTTGAAGTCTGTCAGTCCCCTCAGGAAAAGCTGTTTTTAATAAACACTAACTAGTACCCTGAGATACATCTTTAGTATTGGGAATAGAAGTTTATCACAGTTTATGATGTCTGTGTGATGGTTTTTGTGTTTGTTTTTTTGCAGCGTGTTGCTTGTCTGTTTCTTCATACTACTTTTGATTGAAGGTAAGCACATGAAATTAAAGATATTTTTTTTTATATTCGAATATTGACTGGCTTTCACATGTTCCTGGTCTGTTTTTCCTTTTGTTTCAGCATCTGCACAGGAAGCAGTTCAGGGTTTTATTGGAGATTCTGCACTTTTGCCGTGTCATCCTGCGAACAGGCAGCTTACAGTCATAACTGCACACTGGAGATATGAAGACAGGAAGAATGTTTATGACATACAAAATGGAGAAGGGGTGACTAAGGAGCAGGACCCAGAGTACAGAGGCAGAACGAAAACGTTCCCTGCAGGGTATTCAAATGGAAACTTCTCCCTCAGGCTTGGGAATCTTCAGAAGAGTGATGAAGGGTCGTACTGCTGCTTCATCCCTGAGTTTGGTCTCAATGAATGCGTCAGTCTTCAAGTTAAAGGTGTGATGAATAATTCGCTCCTAAAAATCAGTGGTTGGTCGTTAGTGCAGTGTAGTGATGTAAGGTGTTTTTGTTTGTGTTTTTGTTATTTATTTATTTATTTATTTTTATTTATGTGTGAAGGCAACTGCACAGTAAGCTGTTCATACGTGGATGTTATGAATGTAAACTCTGGTGCTCTGTGACACTTTCAGTTGTTTGTTCAGGTAGTCCTACGCATCATTTCTGATGGCGTGGGTTTGGAGTGGGGCTTCCTGTTAAAACAAAACTTGCTCATAAAACTAACAGCAAAAATAAAACAAAAATCATACAACAAAATGAACCTAAAAAACAACAAATCTATATAATAAACATATTGTAGGGGGAAAAAAAAGTTGACAAACAAAATAACAGATCATAAAACCATATAATTAATCTGACTAAGTTTCAGTACAAAATAACTGGTCTGACAAAACAACAGTATGACAAAGAAAATAACAGATTCTAAAACAAACAAACAAATACAAAAAAACAAATCTGATCAACAAAATATAAGATAAAACAAAATGACAAATGTGATAAAATAACAGATTATGAAACAAAACCAATCTGTTAAAAAACAAACTAACAAATTCTAAAACAAAATGACAAATATGATTACGTAACAGATTCTGAAACAAAATGAGAAATCTGCTAAACATGGATGAAACAATGGCAAATATGATGAACAAAAGAAATTATACAAAATAACAAATCTGATAAACAAAATAACAAATCTGATAAACAAGATAAAAGATGAAAAAATAACAAATCAGATAAAAAAAATAACACATTCTAAAACAAAATTACAAATCTGATAAACAAAAAACAGATGAATTGACAAATCTGTGAACAAAATAACAAAACAAAATTTCCAAAAACAAAATGATAAATTTGTAAAACAATGACGATGATTTTTTTTAAATATCAAAAATTTGATAAAATAAAATGACAAATCTAAAAAAATGAATATGATAAAATAAAAGATGAAACAAAATAACAAATCAGATAAACAAAATAAGTTCTAAAACAGATTGACTAATTTGATAAATAAAATATAAATAAAACAAAATAACGAATCTGATAAACAAAATAACAGATTATGAAACAAAATAACAAATTCTAAAACAAAATGACGAATTTGATGAACAAAAATAAATGAAACGAAATGACAAATCTGATAAACAAACATAAGAAATCTGAACAAAATGAATTTGATAAACAAAATAAAAGATGAAACAAAATAAATTCTAAAACAAAATGATTAATTTGATAAAATAAAATAAAAATAAAACAAAATAAGTCTAAAAAAAATAAATTGGATAAAATAAAAGATAAAACAAAATAACAAATAAGATAAACAAAGTTCTAAAACAGAATAACTAATTTGATAAATAAAATAAAAATAAACCAAAATTACAAATCTGATAAACAAAATAAAAGATGAAACCAAAGAAATTCTGAAACAAAATAGCAAATCTGATAAACAAAATAACAGATTATGAAACAAAATAAATTCTAAAACAAAATGACGAATATGATAAACAAAAATAAACAAAAAGAAAAAATGAAAAATCTGATAAACAAAATAAAAGATGAAACAAAATAACAAACCAGAAACAAAATAAAAGATGAAACAAAATGGCAAATCTGATAAACAAAATAACGGATTATGAAACAAAATAACAAATTCTAAAACAAAATTACAAATTTGATAAACAAAAATAAATAAAACGAAATGACATATCTGGTAAACAAAATAAAAGATGAAACAAAATAACAGGTCTTACAAACAAACTATTTTCCATAACGATCAACAAACAAAACAAAATGTAAAATCCAAATATCAAGACATAAAGTAACTCAAAATACTATTTTTCATTCTTCTTTCATTGCTTTTATGTTTCAGAGAAACCAAGAGGAATTCAGGAGAAGCCAGGCTCAAACAGTGGAGTTGAAACCACAGCAGGGAGGGTTGTATCTTTATTATTTCCTCTCTTCTTTATTACTGTTCTGCTCTGAGTGCGAGTGCTGACTGCATATAGTTCAGCAGTGTTTGCTTTAATTGCAGTGAGGCTTGACTTTGCAATATTACTGTTTTCTGCTCTGTATTGGACAACAGTAAGAACCACAGAATAACTCTGCATTGTGTCTAGCATCTAGATTAAATTTATGACAGTGCATTTAAGACACACGCACATTCACACATTACATATCAGGCCTATTAAAATCAGGGTATATGCCATAAGTACAGTCTGTCCACTGGACTGTACTGTAGTGGATTCGATTTGGTTTCAGACTTGTAAAACATTGCAACTGCGTCTTTCCAGACAATTTCCAGTGGACAAAACCAATAAATGTAAAAGTGACACTAATTTAGACAAAACCGTTTTTACGTTAACTTAAATAAAATGTTGCGCTACACTGACAGGCTTGATAACATACAGTTATTTAGAAATCTGGAAGGTTTGATATTTTAATTCTGATGTTGAATTGTTTAATGTGACTAGTTTTAAATACCTCTGCTGCTTCAGGCAGATCAGTTGCACTAATTTGTTATTTATTTATTTATATCTAATTTATTTTCATTTAAAATAATTGTGTTTGTATTTAATTTATTTTCGTATTTAAGTTACCCACTTTAATGGATCTGTTTAATTTCAGTTACCAGTTCAAACACTTCAGTTTTAACACTACTGTTGTAATAACTCTCGTGTATCGTAACTCCTGTTGTGTAATTGTGCTGTGCTGGCTGGAAGAGTGCAAATAAATTTGTTCTTGAAAACATCTGTTTATTGTTTTGATTCAATGAGATGTGTGAAAATCTAAAAAGATATAAAGATAGACGTATCACTTCTAGAAAAAAAATTTCCTCATAATTTACTTACCCCTGTGTCATGCAAGATGTTCTTTCTTTCTTTCTTCAGTCGAAAAGAAATTAGGGTTTCGAGGAAAACATTCCAGGATTTTTCCTCCATATAGTGGACTTCAATGGGGATCAGCGGGTTGAAGTTCCAAACTGCAGTTTCAGTGCGGGCTCTACACAATCCCAGATGAGGAATAAGCGTCTTATCTAGCAAAATGATTGGTCCACAAACCACAAATGCTCGTCTTACACATTACATAATCACGTTGGAAAGGTCGTGTGGTTAGTTCTTCAAAATCATCAGGCATCGTTGTTTTACCTTTTTTGTAAAGCGGGTTTGACTTCCTTTGCATGTTTGCTTTAAACACTGGGTTCTTTGCCTTCAACACACGTGACCTTTCCAACCTGGCTACGTAGTTCATTAAAGGGGTCATCGGATGCCCATTTTCCACAAGTTGATATTATTCCTTAGGGTCTTAATGAAAAGTCTCTAATATACTTTGGTTAAAAGTTCTTAATGGTAGTGTAAAACAACACCATTTTTATCTAGTCAAAATGAGCTCTGCAAATATCAACCCATTCTGATGGATTGCTCCTTTAAATGCAAATGAGCTCTGCTCGCCCCGCCCCTCTCTTCTCTCCGTGGAAAGACGATCTTGTTTACATTAGCCACATTTAGCCATGTTTAGCAGCTAAACTTGCTAACTAGCATGTTATTAGGAAAGTTGTTGCAGAGATTCATAAAAAACCTTATACTCACTTCTACTGTAGGTGAAGCTGGATTATGAATGATTTGTGCGAACATAGATGGATATATGTAGATCTGGAGGCGCATTCCCTTCACAAACAAATGTAATCCACTGCATCTTCAGCGGCTCAGATGTCGGGAGTAAATGACGACCACTATGTTCATTATTACCTCCAGCAACACAACACTTCAATTGCTCAGTCTGAGATATTCTTGTCTAACTTACATCCCTGCTCCAGCATCCAAACAAAGAGGGTGGACTGTTACAACTGATCTGAGGTAAAACGCTCATGTCAATCAACTATTGTGGGAGTGGCCTCACACCGACAGGCGTCTGAGAACGGCTCGATTTGAAAAAGGGGATATTATTTTTACAGATTAATTAAAAACGACTGCATGGATTAGTATCATTATAGGGGAGATTTGTACATACACTGACAACACACATTAATGTTCAAACAACATGAAAAAGTGAACTTAGCATCCGATGACCCCTTTAAGTCAAGCTAGTGCAAGACGAGCATTTGTGGTTAAAAACCGTAAATTTGCTTTTTTTTATGAAAATGACCGATCGCTTCGCTAGATAAGACCATTATTCCTCGAGCCCTTTGAAACTACATTGAAACTGCAATTTGGATATTCATCCCGTTGATCCCCATTGAAGTCTACTATATGGAAAAAAATCCTGGAATGTTTTCCTCAAGAACCTTAATTTGAAGAAAGAACTGAAGAAAGATCTTGGATGACATGGGGATGAGTAAATCATCAGGACATTTTTGTTTTGGAAGTAGACTAATATTTACACTCTTGGTGAATGTGAACAAAGATGGCTGTGAAAAATCTGCATTGTTCATCCTTTTGATCTTTCATTTCATTAATTTCCTTTCACTTAAGTAAAACAATCGAAAGTCGGGGGAAAATCTCATTATGAAATAAATGTTTCTCTCCAATGCATGTTGGCCATAATTATTGGCACCCCTAGAAATTCTTACATGTAAAAGTATATTCCCATTCATATTCCCATTTTTTTTTTTTTTTTTTTTTTAAGCACACCAGGGTGCTAAACCAGCTGGTTGGCTGGTTTTAGCTGATCATCCAGCCTGGTCTTAGCTGGTCAGCAGGCTGGTTTTAGAGGGGTTTTGGCCACTTCCTTTTTCAGCAGGGTAGAGCCATAAAATTGTCCAGCCATGGCTTCCTGCTCTATAGGATTATAAATATGAGAAACACAAAGGCCAAATTCCAAGGAGTAAAACCATACAGTTCTGATGTGCAGAACAAGATTGTTGATCTTCACAAAATAGAAAGTGGCAATAATTAAGAAGTTCCAATTATCTAAAGATGTTAAAAATGTGGCTGGAAGAGGACGTGTGTCTATACCATCCTAATGCACGCTGAGGAGGAGAGTTTGAGTGGCCAAAGACAAGTCAAACAGCCTGAAATATTTTTTCCGTTAACGTTTATTTTATTTGTAATGAAAATGGTTCATGACTTACATTTCTAAACTTACATGCGACACCAGTGAAATGAGGCTTAGTTAGATACGTAAAAGTTTTATTTTTCAGTTTATTACCAGGGCTAATGTAAAACTGCACATGACATTGACAGAAATGACTGAAATTACAAGTTACATCCTTAGTACAAACACTGATGAATACAAAGTGTGTGCCAAGTTGTGCAGCGACTGAAATGGATAAAATGGTCCCACTTTATATTAGGTGGCCTTAACTACTATGTACTTACATTTCAATTTATCATTTGGTACAATGCACTTGTTGTGTACAGACATTGTACTTATATTTTTTAAAATACCTACATGTAATTACACCTGTAATTATTTTCTGTAATTATATTTATAATTAAACCGTTGACCCATCCCTTACACCTTAACCCACCCTTAAAACTACAAACACCACCAAACCTACCCTAACCTTACCCATATCCAACCTTAATAGAAACAAAAGTGTTTTGCAATACAATATGAACACATTAAGTACATTGTACTTATTTTTTGATGTAGGTACACAGTAGTTAAGGCCACCTAATATAAAGTGTGACCGATAAAATTAATCAAATGTAATAATTTATGTCATATAATGTCTGAAAAACCAAGGATCAGCATGTTATTATCTGAAATGTGGAGTGAAATTTACAAGTACATTGAATAAAATGAATGCAATGTTTGAAAAACAGTGGATCAACATGTTATTTTCTGAAATGGAGAGTGAAATTTGTCCAAAATGACAATAAATGTAAAGATACTTGAAAAATGTATAATAACATTTGGCTGATTGAATAAAATAAATCAAATAAATGGAATGTAATCATGTAGGTAATGTAGTGTTTGAAAATCCAAGGATCAGCATGTTATTTTCTAAAATACAGAGTGAAATTTACCTGAAGGGCAATACTTAATGTAAAGATACTTGAAAAATGTACTTAAAGGAGGAGTCCACTTCCAGAACAAAAACTGACAGATAATGTACTCACCCCCTTGTCATTCAAGATGTTAATGTCTTTATTTCTTCAGTTGTAAGGAAATTATGTTTTTTGAGGAAAACATTTCAGGATTTTTCTCCATATAATGGACTGATATGGTGCCCTGAGTTTGAACTTCCAAAATGCAGTTTAAATGCAGCTTCAAACGATCCCAAATGTGGTTGTAAACGATCCCAGCCGAGGAAGAAGGGTCTTATCTAGCAAACGATCTGTTATTTTCATTAAAAAAGTTTTTTCGACATACACTAACTGTCATGAACCGGAACAAAAACAGTCCAGGCAGAGCAAGACAAAACGAGCATTAAAAAGTATATAAATTGTATTCTTTTTATGAAAATAATCGTTTCGCTAGATAAGACCCTTCTTTCTCAGCTGGGATCGTTTACAAACACATTGTTTGAAGCTGCAGTTAAACTGCATTTTGGAAGTTCAAACTCAGGCACCATAGATATCCACTATATGGAGAAAAATCCTGAAATGTTTTCCTCAAAAAACATAATTTCTTTACGACTGAAGAAAGAAAGACATGAACATCTTGGATGACAAGGGGGTGAGTACATTATCTGTCAATTTTTGTTCTGGAAGTGGACTTCTCCTTTAAGTACGTTTGGCTGATTGATCTGATCTGAGCTCTACTCTACAACACTTATAGAACTAAACTAATAATTGTTCAGATAAGCAGCAGAACGACGGTCAAACTGATCAACAACACAATTGGCGATGGTTCTCTGTGGTTCCCTTTTGATTCTGTAAGACAAAAGTTTGTAACATTAGTTTGATCAGTGACTGACCAACAGCTTAATTCAGAACTATAAATCATAAACTATATTTGAAGAGTTCAGATGCAAAACCAGCTAAATCCATCTGACGTCTTTCTTTAAAAAATACATTTTTATCAGGCTCAGATGTATAGGTTTCTATGTAAGTACCGGTACTTCTGATTGGGCTGAGGCTGGTATTTTAGCGAGTTTGAAGAAAAAGTATTTGATGGATGTATAATATGTGACGAGAGCATTCACTCAGTATCATTATCTCATTTTTGACCGAGATGGCTTTTGCATCCGAACTCTTCATTTTGCAGTGAAACTCTTCAGATTATACACACCTTCGACAAGAAGCTCTGTGATGGTGTAATTCTGAGATGGTCCTGTGATGAGACAGTGGTACTTCCTTGCATCAGATTTTTGAAGACCGTTGAGTTTGATGGAGAAGTTGCCCTTCTTATACTCCTCCCGGAATGTTTCGACTCGGTTCTCGTACTCTGCATCTTGACCTTTACATGGTCTGTTGCCACCAATGATGTCACACACTTTCCTGTTTTCATTGTCTCTCCAGTGTACGTTAAATTTTTCCAGTTTGTTTTGAATCTCACTTTCAGGGATGGAACAGGACAAGACGACTGAATCTCCAACAAAACCCTTGACTGTGACCCTCACAGGAGCAGAGAAAGCACCTAAAAAAAGTTTATCATTCTGCCTTTATTCATAACCTTTATCATTCTGCATGTAACATAAAGTTTCATTTAAAATTGCTTAATTCTCACCTCTTAAGTCCAGCAGAAGCACAGAGAAGAAGATATACCACCTGTAGAAAGAGAAGATAAAAAGATAGCAGTTTCCTAATTTACCTTTAGCCTCCATATCTCACCAATATACACACACCTAGTCAAAACTGTGATTCATGTTCTTCCTGTCAATCAAGAAAGTCTATGTTTGAGTGGATCAACGTGACACCCAAAATGAGCTTTATACTTAAAATGTCACTTAAAGTGAATTATTATTTGATTCATTATTATGATTAATAACAATATACATCAGGAAAACCAGCAAAAGTAACATAATTTTATTCACACTCCTTACACTGTTCGACTTTGACTTGCTTAACCAGCTACTGAGAAGCTCGACTGAGCAACCAAACTACATCTGAGTCTTCTAACCAATTAGTTTTCTAAAAACCAGTGTACCAATTTATGACAATGGATATTGATATATTTCTATGTAATTCATGCTAACTAATAGGCAATAAATTATGACAAACACTGTAGCTCTTAGCTTCCATGCTACTCTAACGATAGCACATGGCGTTGACGATCTAATTTTTTGTCAACATTCACAAAACATACCTTTGTCCCATGGTATTTTGTTTTTTGTTTTGTTTTGTTTCAGGTGAAGCACTCAAAGATAAACGTGGCACTTCAACAATTAAAAAAATTAAAACTTTTTATGCCAGCTAGCGATGACTAAGGTGATTATCGAAAAGAAGCTCAGTCAAAATGGTGTCGGCATGAATGACGTCGGATGCTCATGCACATGCGTACTGATGTGACGTTTTACAGGTGTATAAAGATAGAAGTATCAGCTAATTTAATCAAATTTACCATTAATAGCATATTAGGTTTTTGTTGTTGTTTGTTTGTTTTAATATTATGTACTTTTTGATATTTACAATTGTTCTCAAAAGGCTTTTAAAAGTAGACTTTTTTTTTTTTTAATACTACTCAAAAATATGTTTTATCATAATTTAATTATTATACAATATTGTTATATTGGCTAATCAAATGTTAGAAACAAAGCAGAATAACTTATCAACATCACTGCTCATAGAATCCACCCACCGGTTTTAAGACTGAACAAATGCAATACAGTGCAACCAAAACTGCCAATGTTTACACACTTTTGATGAATAACTGTGCTTGATTGGTGAAGATGGAACACATCATTCTTGATTCTTCAATTGATTTTAAAGGGGAAATATAATTTGTTTCAGTCTAAGTTTAGGTTTATGTAATCCTTTTCCTCAGGCAAAATTCTTGCCTTGCGTTACCACATTTTTTGTTTTTGAAGAAAGCATCATAGGAATTCCATTTTTAAGATTCCATTATGGAAGCATTCAGTTTTGTTTTTTAAGTTCCTCATAGTGATATGGAAAATAGTGAAGAGAAAATAAAATAAAATAGAGACTTACACAGTGCTTATTTAGGGTACAATTTATGTATTTATTTTACAGTTTAAATTTGACTTCAAAATGTTTATTTCCAGCATAAACACAGATGACAGCAACAGAAATATAAAAAGAATATGCTAAATGACTTGCTGCTTTCTGCCCACTAAACAAAATAACAACTAAACAAGATAACAACTGTGAGATCTTGCTTACCTTAAGGTAATTCACTTTTTTAGCATCCTGCTACCGTCTTTTTCTGTCATCTGTTCCTGCCTGAGTTTTAACAGACTGTACAGCTGATGAGAAAACACAACAATTTATCTAGTTGTTGGGAGGAGCAGAATTCACCTGAGACATTCCAGGTCACATGTTTGGCATTCAGTACACTGTGTACACTACTTTTTAAATACTAGTTTATTGGGTACTTTATTATATGTTATTGACATTGTTTTTGAAAACTGTAACCCAAGTGTGAGGCAGAGAAAGGGAAAAAGTACCCCTGACTGAATCAGTTTGTGGAAAACAGGAAAGATCTTCAAAACAAAATGGAAACTCAGAGACAAACTTGTGTTGCAGTCTCATTTATTTCTGTCTCTGTTTAATTCTGGTATAGTCTGCAGTTAATCAAGTAGGACTCTTTGTGGTCCCACAGTCCCATATGTTTGGATCAAATGGATCGATCTGTGGTGGGTAATTGTGCTGATTTTTTCCAAATCAATTTAATCAAATATTTTTTTTTCTACTTAAATGAAACACCAATGAAAGACAGATATATTTAGCCATTTATTAACATTGCTGACAATACACTGTTGATAGCAAACATGATACTGACATTGATACTGAAATCTAGTTTCATTTTCATTTAATTTGCTTTGAGAACAGTGAACACACAAGTTTTATATACAAATACATTTTTGTATACAAATAAAGTTTATATACAAATAAATTAATGAATACAGGAGGCAAACCCTTATTCAACACTGAAAATTATAATGAAATGAATGACACTGACTGATTGTCAGTATTAGAAGAAAACACACAATCTGAACCCCCCCAAATAACCTAGTAAATGAATACAACCCTTGCTACACCAAAACAATATAAAAATCAGTATGCCAGCTAAGTAAAATTTCATTAAAAATAAGACAATCGATGTTAGTTCTCCATTTAATCCTCCATGTTTGCCTCTTCCTCCTGGTCTATCTGTTAAACAAAACAACAAAGGCAAAGTTTGTAACATTAGTTTGATCAATCACTAACAATTTTGTCAATGAAACTCAGATTATACACACCTTTGACAAGAAGCTCTGTGATGGTGTGATTCTGAGATGGTCCTGTGATGTGACAGTGGTATTTCCTTGCATCAGTTTTTTGAAGAGCGTTAAGTTTGAAGGTGAAGTTGCCTTTCTTTTGATCCTCGGGAAACGTTTCAACTCTGTCCTTGTACTCTGGAGCTTGACCTGTACATGTTCTGTTGCCACCAACAATGTCACACACAATCTTCTCTTCATTGTCTCTGAAGTGCACACTGAATTTTTCTATTTTATTTTGAATCTCACTTTCAGGGATCGAACAAGAAAAGACAGCCGAGTCTCCAACAAAACCTTTAACTGTGACACTCACAGGAGCAGAGACAGAACCTAAAAAACAGCAAACACAATGTTCATCATTCTGCATGTGACACAAATTTCATATAAAATGGTTTAATTCTCACCTGTGATATACAGCAGAAACACAAAGATGATGATGTACCGCCAACTGTAGACAGAGAAGATAAAAAGATATCAGCAGTTTGCTAACCTACTTTTAGCCTCCATATCT